>WNGS01113158.1:28685992-28698492 GCA_020271785.1 Procambarus virginalis | reverse complement strand
CGTCTTGGTGTTCTGTCCGTGAAAGAGATGCGATAGGATGCAACCCAACGCCCGATTCGGCTCTTTTTTGCCTTATTTTTGCAACTTTCCATTAGAAACCATTTATTATAATCTCACAGACTGTTAATTTGCAAGAACATCACCTAATAAGACCATAAGAATGAAGGTAACTGCAGAAGGCCTATTGGCCCATACAAGGCAGCTCTTACCTATATACATCCAATGGATATAGCGTAGGGCGGTTGAGAAACAGTCATAGTATGGGTTTTTTGTTATAATTTTGGGGTTAATAATGGTGGGGGCCGAGGGTCGAGAGGCTCTAGAGGTAGGTCACGTCTTGACCAAACACGGCCGAGATCCTAACACAAAAACACTGTTTGATACGATTTTTTGATAATGTTGATATCCATGTTTAGTTCAGTGAGTTTGGGTGCTACTGCTGATGATTGTGGGTGTAGTCTACTGTCTGATGAGTTGATGTTACGTGCGTTACATACGTTATTACTGATGTTTACACTGCTTCATGCGTTCATTTGTTGTTTTACACTTGCTTCATACGTCATATCTGATGGTTACACTGCTCATATTCCACCTCTGTGTTTACACTACTTCATATCTGTTTGTTTTACACTACTTCATACGTCATATCTGATGTTTACACTGCTTCATGCGTCACCTCAGATGTTTACACTGCTTCATGAGTATCTCTCACAATGTACACACCTACGATATCTCTCTAGGTAAATATATAAACGTAACACCCTCCTACAAATACCCCAAATTCCCTACACATATAAAAGCCTCCTGCATCTCCTCCAAATAATTTTCCATTGCACCACACTATTGGCTTTGCAGTATGACCACCATTCTAGCATCCTTCACGACTTCTCAGTCAGTATGTCGTGGACACAAAAAGATACATTAGATTCGACAGTTGAACAAAGTGGACGGCATCTCGTGATGGATGCGACACTTGAAAACGCGCTGAACAGGAATATGCTAATCCACCACTGATCGTCTCCCGCAGTAAGCTGTCGCGAGATATTCCGCGAGTTTCGACGGAGGGTTTAAGAATTTATTCTGCTGAAACGAGTCGATGGTTCAGCGTTTAAATTAAGGCCTATCATTTAGTGAGGGTTATGAAGGCCACCACGGTAGCTTCCTGATCAGCCAGCAGNAGCTCTGGAGCCCAATAGACAGCGCTGGGGGCCAATAGACAGCGCTGGGGCCAATAGACAGCGCTGGGGGCCAAGCCGCTCAACACCCCACTTGCTGACGGGACAAAAAGTTAGTCATCATTCCAACAGTGTTGCTAACCCCTGACCTGTCCCTGCGTCCGCCTGCCACACTTGGCCTTGGCGTCGCGTGCGCTCCACCAATCCCAGCGCCGCACCTCCAGCCCCTCCACCAATCAGCGGCACTCGGCTTGTCCACCTGGCAAGTGGCTCGTCCAATAAGGAAGATCTTAGCCAGTGTCTGGAGGGCCCAATTTAAGCATGCATCTGCCTTTAAACTAGATGGTAGCTGTATATGTAATCTAACTCTCCTTTTCAGGATGACATGTCCATTCCAAGCACACGACATGACCACACGCACGTCCCTTCTGGTCATAACTAAGACAGACAGATGCAGGGAGGGCTGGTCAGATGAGATGAAAGGAGGCTGCATCTCTACACACACACACCTGTCTCGATCACCTGTCCTTGTACTGCAACTCTCGCTCTTCCTTTAATGATCTCCTCTGGTCTCTCTCTCTCTCCTCTCTCTCTCTCTCTCTCCTCTCTCTCTCTCTCTCTCTCTCCTCTCTCTCTCTCTAGGCTGAGCCAGTTACCGAGTGAGCGTCTGAAAGAATTGTGTCCTCAAACCGTCCACACTCTGGTAACTGGACAACCACTCCAAGCCTGCACTGAGCACAGGTGTCGGAGGATGTTGTGTAATTATGCTGGCAGGTGTGTGAAGCACCTGTGAGGCTGCATCTTACCAGCAGGAGAGGAAGGAGGAGGAGGAAAGAAGAAGAAGAGAATAATGAGATTAAACTAAAAGAATATAGACTTAGAAAGAATGAATTAGAAAAAGGAGAAATGTGAAACATAGGAACTAAGAAAGATCTCATTAGCGGGAGGATCATAACATCCTTGACTCGTACTAACATGACAACCTGACTAAACACTTACCTAACCTATCAGCACTTCCCTATTAGTGACTAAAAGCGTTGTCTAGCTCATATAATGGCCGTCAACTAGCCCTCGTTGTGCCTGTGGAGGTAATGGATGAAAACTCGATCCCAACGTATGGGTTGAAAAAGCACTTTCGTGGTCACTTTGTTGTGGTTTCATGGGATTTCTTGCACTTGTTGCATTATAAGTGAAGTATGCTGACGGCTGCCGCTTCCTCCGGCTGCTCGATGTTCCCCAAATTCTTGCAATTGCCTCTCACACCCAGGCAATACTCGGGCATCACATTAGCGGTTTTTTCCAACGTACAAATAGTGATTTTTCGGCGCATATTCCTCGCCCAACGCCAGAAGCAGCAACAGGTATGCCATATTAGCGCTGACCTCGACCGCTGAAGTATACTGCAGGAAGCAGACTCACACACACGGCTTATCAGTGTAAATTGACACTGCTGTGATACCTTGAGACTCGTGGTCAACGCCACCTTTATGCATGATAAGGCTCCATTGTGCACGCCAGGTGAATGGCAAACACAAAAATCGCGTTAAATCTGAATTTCACTCACATGCAGGATTCTGTATTTTGTTTGGAGTGTTTAAAGAATTCTGCGTTTGTCTGGGCATAATTCCTTTGGGTTGTGCTAACATCTTGCAAGGTTAGGGTGCTTGGGGGGGATTTTTTGTTTTGTTTTCAAATGTCTCGGTATTTTCAACTCCTGTTGAAGAATGAACTGCAAACCAACTTCACTTTGGTGGCCATTTTTGGCAATAATTACCTAAGCAGAATTTCAAGCACAGATTGAAAACCCTCACACGAACCTGTCAAGGATTCTTGTTAATATGAAAATACTCTGTCGGTGGATATTAAACTTCTCAAGAAGTTTGCTTGACTGCAGGCAAGCACCTTGTATAATGTAGCTTCACTCACACACACACACACACACACACACACACACACACACACACACAAACACACACACACACACACACATACACACACACACACACACACACACACACACACACACACACACACACACACTTAGATATGATAGAGCCCAGTAGGCTCAGGAATCTGTACACCCGTTGATTGACAGTTGAGAGGCGGGACCAAAGAGCTAAAGCTCAACCCCCGCAAGCACAATTAGGTGAGTACACACACACACACACACACACACACACACACACACACACACACACACGCACACACACACACACACTTAGATATGATAGAGCCCAATAGGCTCAGGAATCTGTACACCTGTTGATTGACGGTTGAGAGGCGGAACCAAAGAGCCAGAGCTCAACCACCGCAAGCACAACTAGGTGAGCACACACACACACACCAGCTTCAAGGGGAGACAGTGGCTGTGTGGATAGCACGCTGGACCCGTAATCCTGTGGCCCGGATTCGATTCCCGAATCCAATTCCAGAATTCCTGTGGCCGAAGAAATATCGGCTCCTGTATTTTTTTTATTAAGTCTGGAATCGGGAATCCGTTTTCCGTGGAGTTTTAGTAACTTTCACCTATTTGTAATAGTCTTAAATTTATGAAAGAGAGAGAGAGAGAGAGAGAGAGAGAGAGAGAGAGAGAGAGAGAGAGAGAGAGAGAGAGAGAGAGAGAGAGAGAGAGAGAGAGAGAGCGTGTTGGCTGACCGCGAGGATCGAACAGGTTTGTCCTGTATGGGAGGGAGATAAAGGAGAAGATAAAAAAGATAAAGGAGAAGAGAGCAAAGGGGCACTGGGTGGAGACTGAAAGAGTGGTGAGGGAGAGAGAGGAGAGAGAGATAGAGACCCAGGAACAGCCGGGGACCTCACTTAGTAAATCATAATTGCTAAATCGAAGAACATATACTTCCCCATACACTTTGCATGAACGGGTCTCAATCCCTCTATTCCCCCTCCTCCCTACTCATCCACTCTCATACTATGCCTTAGAGTACGTGCTTACATAGAGCAGCCTCTAGCTCCTGAGACCCAGCCTCTCAGTTATTAGTACTTGCTGTATCTGTTCATTCCCACGTTCTTGTATACTATGGAACTCGATCTTAGAAACCCTGTGAGTACATTCGGAACTCACAGCCTCTCTTCTCCTCCTCTTTCACACGAAGCCCCGAGATAAATATGGAGAATTTATGGCATCTCATTTGTCTTAGTTATGTTTCCAACCTTCCTCCGTCTTGTTCACGTTCTGCCTCTCGACATATACAAGTTATTGTTACTTATACATTTTGTCTATTATTTTCAGAATCATGAGCGAATGTGTACCACAGTGCACAGCACAGTGACCTCCACAGTGACTTCCACAGTGACTTCCAAAGTTACATTCACAATGCCCACCACTATGCCCAAATGTCTAAAAAAAATTAATGCTAAAGCCCACGCTACAAACCCCATAATTCAACAATCAACCACACCACTAGATTCGTCACATGCACAACACCCATCACAATACACAACCACCACAAGAGGTGATGATTGAGGTAGATGGAAGGGGTGGTAATGGGGAAGGAGGAGAAGGAGGAACAGACGTGTGGAAATCAACGGTTGACCTCCACATTACGGGAGCTGCCTTATAAGGCCGCCAGCTCCTTCCTGTTATTGCTGTTGGGGACTTTTGTTGATGCTGCTGATGATTTTGTTGACGTTGGTGACTATATTCGTGATGCTGATGATGATTTCGTTGATGTTGGTGACTATATTCGTAATGCTGGTGACTGTTGGCGTTGCTAATTACTCTGCTGGTAATACTGATAGACTTTTTTAGATGATGCTGGTAACGTCGTTGATGATGCTGATGAATTTGGTGTTTCTGATGACTTTGGGATGCTCATGGCTTTATTGATCACCAATAAAGTACAATCGCCTGACATATCAATATGAAAATCCTTAGAACCATTAATCTGGGTACTAAAACGTACGAAATGGAGTATCTGAGAGGACGGATTTGAACGTTAGCTGAGATTATGTATACAATGAAAGATTCTACGACCATCACCGTAGAACAGGTATACAAGCTAGAATCTACTTGCATTAACTTAGCTCACAATTATGTTGATAAATTGTACTAAGTCTACCAAGATTAGGAACTCAGTAAACCCAAAGTGATGAAGTAAACTGTTTTTAAAACTACAGCATCTATTTGTTTTTCAGATAGATCACAATTGGGTAGAATAGCCTTGTCTTCTGTAATTTGTAAGGTAACAAGGTGACTCCATGTAATATGTGACATGCTTAATAATATTAAGCATATTACATGGTCTTCCAGTCTTCCCAAGGCAGCATAAATACCTGACCTGTCGAGAGTCCCAGAGAGACCACACAGGATCCATCACATGTTTACTGAGCATGTGTTTATGTGTCTCATATGTTTAGACACCTTCCAAACCCACGAGTCACCTTAAATTACATTCAGAAGCAAAAGTAAATATCAACACACTTTTATATAAGGCAAAATGCTTTTTAATATTAATGGAAATGCATCATGCATGAGTGTTCCTAAAACAGCAATCATAATAATTCCTTTTTTGGTGTAGAGTTATGACAAGTCGCTCGGGGGAGTAGAAGAACTCCCAGAACCCTCTCCAGGTATACTCCAAGAAATATGTTCAACCTCCAGCTACTTATTACATCAACACAAACTGAATCTCCTTCCACCTCTTTCTAACAAGCTCACCCTTTTGTGTCTGATTTTTCAAGGAGTAGAACATGGCGTACATAATGGCAAATTGGTTGTTCATGAACTTGTTAATGTCATCTCTGGCGCTCGACTCCATTGGCCCAGGGCGTGGACGTTCACTGCTCGTTTGGCAACGGTGTTTTGAATGATATTTGGAAAGCCCTTTTCTTGTTTGTGTGTGTGTGTGCTCTCCTTGAACGTTTTTGCCTGCGTGTGTTGAGATTTAGTTATGGGGTTTCGCTTCTCAACTTTGATGTACTTATCTAAATGTGCTTTCAGATAAAATCTCGGTTCTTAGCCACGTCTTGTGTAAATCAGTCTGTCTGTCTGTCTGTCTGTCTGTCTGTCTCGCTCTCTCTCTTTCTATTCTTAATTCTGCAGTCCGTTCTCAGGCTGTGTTCATTCCATGCAGCGGCCGACCCCAAAGACGCATTTATACATTTTAACATACTACTTATTCAAAATAGGAATTTTCTCGAGTATAAGTTAATATATTATTGCATATTGTGCATCTATATGGTGAGATTAGGTGTTTAGGTCCTGTTGTCAATTATTTGTGTTTGTAGTACATGGCTGAAACATTTACAGAGCTGCGATTCGAACAGAGGCCGTCAGTGAAAAACTGTTCGAGAAATGTTGGAACGTCATCAGCTTTGAGACCCGTTTAATTTTTTTTTATTCATAAACAATTGCATGCAATCACTTGTGGCTTTTGTTGGCGAGGACGTGTTGCTCTTTGCTTCTCTGTCTCTTTCTGTCGCTCATTGGTGCGAGGTTCAATTCTGAGTCTCGAGGCTTCAGTATGAGACTCGAGGCTAAAGATCGAGCCTTAAGTCTAACACTTTCGTCAACTTAGTCTCTATAGGCTTCAGGTTTAGGCTCGAAACATCAGGTAAATGTGTTGAACAAGAAGCACAATGCTTAATTGTTTGTGTGTGTATCTCCAGGATCTGTGGACTCACCTGGGTGATGATCCGTGTGGTACCTGGCGGGGACCAAACAGGTTTTATTTTATTCATTTGGCGCTGGAGGCTGCATCTTCGTACTCTGCGGCTCCTTTGACTGCAGCCTCGGGGCCTGCCCGGACCTCTGGGAATCTCAGCGCCTCACCTAGCTCAGAGATTTGACTTTGTATCTAATTCAAAGATTGTGTCTGACCATGTGATTGTACTGGACTTAGCAGTACCTATCTCGGCGATTGTATCTGATAGCTTTTGGGGCTGTATCTGACTCGGTGAATGTATCCCTGACACGGTGACTGTATCCCCGACTTTACCACTTGTCGAGGACGCCAGCGCCCTCCAGCAGCGCCGCCACTGGTCACAGCAAAAACTAAAGAAATGAGGAGAGGTCAGAGTTCAGAGTGATAATGACAGCAGCAGATGCTGAGCCTTTTTGTCCTGAGAAACTGTAAACTGGTTCAATAGGATTACATCACTTTATTACATTATATTACATTTCACTCAACCTTCTGAGGAAGATGTTTCGTATGAGGATACGCGCCCCTAAATACTGGTGAAATTAGCTTAAGATTAAAAATGTCTTCCTCTATTACGAGTAATCAAATTAAATATTTGACCAATTTTGAATTTAGATTTGAAATATCTGAGTAGGTTTAGACGAGCTCCTCTGGGCGATTACAAATATAATTTAATTGAAATTAAAATTATTTATATGACTTAGGATATATATATATATATATATATATATATATATATATATATATATATATATATATATATACATATATATATATACATATATATATATACATATATATATATATATATATATATATATATATATATATATATATATATATATATATATATATTGGTAAATATATTTTGTTTACTTTTAAAAAAGTAAGAGTTGGCTGTGTCTCTTTATCTAGTTTACTTCGACTCTTTCTCAAGTTCATTTAATTTTCCTGCTATTGGTTACACTAAACACTTCCTCACATCACTATGGGTCATCTATGCTATGACTCCCACATAATAAATTGTAAATATGTATATTTTTCAACACGATCAAATTCCCAACTAATTTGAGATCTTTTATTTTCACCTGTTCTCGTGTCAGATCCCAAGTGGTGCTGGTTTGAACCTCAGTGTAGACCTCTGTATCTCGTTTCTTTTTGTGCACTTTGGGGTAGGATTTCTACGATGCTCTGGGACTGATCTGCATACACCACCTACGTCAGACATCTGAATGCCTCCTCATTTAGGGTTCTGAAGCTCGTTCTGGCGTTCGTCAGTTTCGAGAGTAGCGTTTAGGTTACTCAACCTGTGAGTGCGTCTGGGGGGGTTATGCCTTGGTATTACACCTACGTCTAGGGTATTCATTAATTGGCTTAAATGATTTCAAGTAGTTTCCCGTCGTTATGTACAGTTCAGCAGGTCGCCACCTTCCTGGCTCCATTTTGATCACCATATACCTATGGGGTGTTGAATTCAAATAGCCATATCTCGTACCATATCTACTGCTTGTCTCGGTCTTCATGACCTACAATCTTCTTCCGTTCAGGCTTTTCAAAATATATTTTGAATCATCCGCAAGTGTCAACATGTAGAGCACTTGCCCCCCGAGGTAAGGAAATTGAGACTGACGAGGAATTACCTAAATACAACGAGTCTTCCGGTATTACGACGGATACAAGAAGTTTGTGTAGCAGTTTCTTTATGCGAAACTATGCTTGCGGAGGTTGAGCTTTGGCTCTTTGGTCCCGCCCCTGTGCCTTCAGTCATCTGGAGTATGGGTTCTTGGAGCAGTTACCAGTTACGCTCCATTGTATCTATATCTACATTGGAAACTGTGAAGGCATTCTGCCTTCGAAATTTTACTTCATAGTGAGTTAAATACTCTGACAACGCCCAACATGACTTATTTGTCAATATATCGTACAACTCCGGAAGATTAGGTTAGTAAAGCACCATTTACCGTCCCTAAAGCTGTGGTAAAAACTCCAGGCAGTATATCTCCTTTTAATTGACTTCAGTAAATTAAAGTTTATCTTATTTTTTCTTAGTAGGTAAGAAATTGAGTGGACTGTATGTACTTGTTAAAACTGCCTGAAATTAATCTCACACAAATTGGGGGGGACAATTTGTAGCTTAAACCACTTTGTAATGGCTCCTTCTTAAACTACAAATTGTTTACCTGAGTTTAATTATATTAATATTATCATACCACATATGGTGGTCTAATCTACTATTATTTCAACAATTATTACTAGTTATGAATACTACTACTACAATAACTAGAATGGCCTTATCTGAGCCTGTAGTAAGGGCCCACTAAGGCTGTGTCATGGTAGCATCTATGTGGGTGTGGCCCTGTGCCTCATGGTGCCAATGGCGGCTGTGGAGGCCTTCAAGGCTGGCAACAGCTAGGTACATGTGTAGTTCTACTGCTCAGCTACTTGCTGTTCCAAGTCACAATTTACCTGTTTGGGATGCAAGGAGTTAGTACATTTCCCTAAACATATCAATACAGGTATAACATGGTATGTGAGGGCTGTAAAAATGGGGTACACGTACATGGTGTTGGTGTTGTTCATATATTGTAACCGTCTTAAATTTGATATTAAACAGTGCACTAGAATAATAAACAAATACTTGGTAAGACGGATACTGGAGTACTCTTATTTGTAGTAGTGATGTTGCTGTGGCAGTTTCTTAAGGCAGAGTAGGTCTATCCTGTGGCCATTATCACAACACACACGCGAGCTCCATTGTTATTGTTTTCGTGTGAGCGTGGCGTCTGTAAGAGCCGCTCTCCCTCCCTTGTTCCAATATTGTGTTCTACTTCTAAGTTAAATTTACGTTAACAAGGGAATCAAGCTATATTTTGGTGTTAATAATTATATTCAGTCTTATTGAACACTTTTTTATTCAATTTAGACATTAAACTGTTGTATGAACAGTGGTTTAATAATGTAAATACTGCGGCGACGTCGATGACGTCACGGAGTCTCCCATTCTCTAATTTTAAGAGGATACTGTTAAGGGAAGACTATACTATTTGTGTATGAGTGTGTCGGTTTCCCGACATAATTCCGGGGGGGAAGAACACGGGTCGAAGTCCCGGTAAGGACTGCGATCACTTTATTCTTCTCCTTCAGAATTATAATGCTGCTTTAATTTGAGTTTACATTGTTGAGCTGCAGTCCTTTGGGGACGTATGTCCCGTACTGGCGTATCGGGTGCTGGAAGTCGCTGTACGTCTTCGTTCCTGGCCAGTTCTAAAGGAACTAATTTCTCTAAAGTTTTGAGAGTAGTGTTGCCTCGGCATTTTACTTTCACTATTCTCAAGATGCCCTGGCTGTCTGGATGAACAGAGACTATTTGACCTAAAGGCCACTCTGAGCGTGGTCCATCACTATCCACCAGAACTATGTCACCAGGGTTCAAGTTAATTCTGTTGTAGGGGTTGTTTGCCCCGTAATGATACTCTCTCAGAGCTGTAAGGTATTCTCGAGTCCATACGTCATTCCACCGACTTATCACCCTTGATAGATGTTTGAAACGTTGAACCAAATCACTCTCTTGGACATATGAAGGATCCTCTGGTTCCTCGTCCGTAAGGGACACAAGTGTTTTGAGAGGTCTACCATACATCAAATGAGCTGGACTTAATGGTTCACGCTGCAAAACATCATCAGAGAGGTAGGTAAGTGGTCGGTTATTGACTCGTGCTTCTATCTCTATGACTACTGTTTGAAGCTCCTGCAGGTCAATCTTTTGGCGGTGTAGGGTTTTCCGTAGAGAACGTTTTACCGTACCAACCATGCGTTCATAGAAGCCTCCGTGCCATGGTGCTCTGGGAGGTATGAATTTCCAATGGCACTGCCGTTGATTTAGGGCTGTGCGTACCTTTGGATGTGTCCAGATTTTCCTCAGACATGCTTCTCCTGCCACTAAGTTGGACCCATTGTCTGAGATCATTAACTTAGGACAGGATCTACGTGAAGCAAACCTGCGGAAAGCCTGTAAGAATGCTTCGGCACTCATATCGGGAGTCACTTCTAGATGGACTGCCCTTGTTGTGGCACAAGTAAAAAGACAATGTAAGCTTTTACTGGTTTCTTGTCTTTAGTGCCTGTAAGTGTTAGTGCTCCTGTGAAATCTACTCCTGTAGTCTCAAAGGGACGAATATGTACGACTCGTTCCTTCGGAAGTGGAGGTGGGCCAGGATATGGACACACTCTGGCATCGTATCTCCGGCAAACAACACAGGATTTGATTATTGATTTTACTGTCTGTCTACCTTGGGGTAGCCAGTACTGTTGTCTTAAGTCTGTGAGAGTATCTAATACCCCACCATGCAGAGTGCAGTATTTGTGTATATGTAACACAATTAGTTTGCTTACTATGTGGTGACGAGGGAGCAATATTGGATTTTTGCTTCCAAATCTATGTCAGCGTGCTGTAAGCGGCCTCCGCATCTGATTATGTTATAATTGTCAGTGTCTAACCAGAGACCCAGATCACGTTGTAGCTTCTTTGGAACATTGTCAAATTCTGTCCCGAATGTGTCGATCTGAGCTCTTTTGACCCAATACCTTAGGGCATTAGGGAATTTATGCTTGATTCCTATTTTCTTTAGAAAATCAAACACTACTTGGGTGACACCTATAAGTTTGTTCAGTTCAGAGTACCGAGTAGGATCAATTACCAAAGTCCGAGGTGGTTCTGGGTTCTCAGTGGGAACAGTAACATTGGTCACAATGACTTGTGGCTTTTGTTCAGGCCACTGGTCGCTGATTAGCCACTGAGGTCCATTGAACCACATCTCTGCCTTTGTTAATTGCCGTAAAGTCAGTCCTCGGGAGAGATAGTCAGCTGGATTCTCTTTTGTGGGTACATATCTTAGTTTATACCCTGCTGACAACTCTCGTATTTCCTTAACGCGGTTACTCACGTAAGGATTCTTACTGTTATTGTTCTTAACCCACTGTAGTACTGCCTCATTATCTGACCAAACTACTGTTTCTTTAAGTGGATGTGGCGTAAGGCCTTGATCAAATAATGAGCCAATCTTACTCCTAACAGTAAGGCTGTTAATTCCAGTTGTGGCAGTGATCTTTTCTTTAAAGGTGCCACTCTGGCCTTTGATGTGAGCAAATTGGCTTGCCCATTTGTGACCAGGTAAGCTACTGTTCCATAAGCCTTTCCTGAGGCATCACAGAATACATGTAGCTTAATTGGTTCCTTTTCATTTACTACTGTGTTCCTGGGGAACTTGACAGACTCTAGGGTACTTAAATCTTTTACTAAACCTTGCCATTTTTCTTGTAGGGCAGGTGTTAGAAGATCATCCCAGCCTATCTTTTGTTGCCAACATTCCTGTATTATCAACTTCCCATTAATCAGTACTGGGCTTATAGTCCTAATGGGTCGAAGGTTTGCTGACTTGTGATAGTAATTTTCTCATTGTTAAGTTAGTGGTATCAGGCTCCACTGACTTGATTGTCAACTGATCTGTTGTCGTGTTCCATTCGACACCTAGTACCTTTGTCATCTCGGGTACCTGGTAATCGGGAAATTCAGTTGAGATCAGTTGATTTAATTTTTCATTGTTAGAGACCCAAGATTGAGAGGCATATTGGCTCCCATTAATTCTCGATTGGCCTCATGGTATATTGT
>WNGS01113158.1:28632368-28664333 GCA_020271785.1 Procambarus virginalis | reverse complement strand
TGTGAATCGACGATACTCACCTTAAAAACAGATATAAATTTGAAGACCAGTATGTACATCTGTGAAGATATCTAGCCTACCACATCTATTATATACATATATATATCTATCTTTAGTGGATATACATATATCACTATGCGTCTGAACTACTTTCATAATCCGATTTTAAAAGGTAAACCATTCTGTATAATATTTGTAGGTAGTAAAGCTATATTATGAAACTACGTCATTTAGTGAAGACAGGAAGACGTTGAAGCACAGAACAGAAGACAGAGGAACACATTGAAGCACAGAACAAAAAGACAAAGGAAGACATGAATGAGTTTTAAAGCTTCCCACGTGTGTTTGTTTGTCAGAAGCATCATAATAGAGTGTTTGTCACCTGAGACTTTAAGGCACTACGGCTCACCATAGCCGTGCTACTTGAACTTTGATCCAGGTTAGCCGAATCTTTAACAACAACTGAGACTCGCAAGTAATTATCACCGGGTTTTTCCCTTCCTTTGTGGCCGCCTAACGAGCTCTAGCAAGGAGGGACAGCTTCAAGGATTGTGCCAGTAAGCCTCCAACAATCAGTCATGGACGATACCTCTCAAGTATTCAGACTATAACTTGTTTTTAATTTTGCACTGAATAATTATGAGGTTATTTCTTATTAAAATCGACTTATTCATCTTGATCTGAAGGGAAACTATTTCTTAAATATTGTTTGCTTTATTCAAGAGGTACTGTGCTACATACGTCACTGCCAGAAGATAATAATGGTTTAAAAAAAATTACTACACTGAAGTGAACTGTGTAAATATATACGCAAATGACAGTGAAAATTTTCTTGTCCGATACCAAACACCTTTGCAATTATTTGTATCAAATGACCAATCTTGCACTTTGAGCTCCCATACACTGTCCACATGTCCACACACCCACAGTTACAGCCCCGTTTCTTGTGCCGGTAAGTCCACTTCGGGCTCACCATGAGCCGTGCTACTTGCAAACATTTTGTACCCAGTAGATAATCTGAAACCACAACAACCCCTATAGCTGTTTGCCGAACAATTAACTAAGGAAGTGGAAATGTTAGATAAAATTTTAAAGGCAAAAGGACTACGAGACACCAACTGGCATGTTTTGACAGTGCCATTGTACAGCTTGCAACTGATATCAATCAACTGAATTACGTGATTTGTTTAACGTGATCAAATTCGGTAATACCAGATTGCATAATGAAAACTGTTGAATATCTAACTGGGAGACAGGAAAGGTAACTCCGATTGGGCAGACTCAGCCTAGGCCTGGTGGAGGATAGCCCAACCGTAGCCGAGGTAGCCCCCAGCAAGGGCCAAGGTAGCCTTTTGGATTGGTCACTCTGTAGAGTTACCATCGCTGTGGTATGTGAACCCTAAAATACAGGAACAAAACCTGCTTTGATCCTCGCGGTCAGGCCCCACACCACACTCTCTCTCTCTCTCTCTCTCCTCTCTCTCTCTCTCTCTCTCTCTCTCTCTCTCCTCGCTCTCTCCTCTCTCTCTCTTCTCCTCTCATCTCTCTCCTCTCCTCTCCTCTCTCTCTCCTCTCTCTCGCTCCCCTCTCCACTCTCTCTCGTCCTCTCTCTTCTCTCTCTCTCTCTCTCTGAATGGCTGTGGAGCAGACGTGCTAGGTGAGTACATCAGGAGCAGAATACCACACATATAAATATACCTGATATACGTCTTCACATGTTCGCTACATGACAATTCACACGAACCACATCAGATACCGTCAAAACCAACCACCCAACAGGTCACCTGCTCCATTCACACATATACTTTTCTATTGACCCACAAAGTTACAATATTCCCATCTTATTGGCAATATTGTTTTTTTTTTTATAAAAGGTCAAATCTTACGCAATATGCAATGTGTGCAATGTTATCTTAGGATACCGTCGACGATTGGCCACTGGCAGGATCACACGACGTGCAATGATTGAAGTCGGCCACCGGAAGACCCTTTGACGTACAATGACTGAAGTCGGACGTCGCTTACGTCTCCAGTTAGCTTGCTGGACGTCGCACGTAGAAAAACATTCCCTGGTATGGAAATGTTAGTTAATTTTCTGACATTGTGAAGGTTATCACTACGTTTCGTGATCTTCATGATGACGATAATGATGATAATGATGATGATGAGGATGATTGGCTCTCCGTTACCAGCCATGCAGATCTGACGATAGCCACGACCACACAATTTGGGACGTAACGCAGGGCCCAACCTATACCTGTTTCAAGATAACCTTCCCCATCACTGGTGATGATGACGTTGATGAATATGATGCGGGAGTGATTGATGGCGTATGTCTTTAAGTCCCATCATCACCGGCAAGTCTTGACGATAACATCTACGACGTCAAGAATGCAGAATGCAAATTTCAACCATCGTGTAGATGCTTAAACCTTTCCTCACCGTGTTGATGATAACCCGGTGATGATAGCCCGTTGATGATAGCAACCCGTTGATGATAGCCACGCTCTCCTGCCTTCATTAGGTGCAATCAATACCTGCCAGAGATGGCATTAAGGATAACTCTCTTGCAATTATTCGCGACGGGAGAGGCCCCCCCATACCACAGAGGCTCAAAACTAATATTGATTTCTTGCAACGATAGTGCAAAGTATGCCATTAAGGTCAGGAATTTTACACGTCGTTAGGAGAGACATGCGAGTACTCTTCCGGTTTAAGGGTCGAGCATACATCATCTAGTTACGAAGGCGATGAGTGGTCCACCAGCATTGAGTGATCTATTCACTGTAGAGTGGGTTTAGACGGATGCTATTCGCATGCCGGATTAAGAGTGATGTTCGAGTGGCGGATTTGCAACGATGTTGATCGTATGTTGGACTAAAACGTAAGCAGTGTTTAATGTTTTGCAATGACTGCATGATCTGATTATTTGCAGGAATAAGCACTGTTATTGAGCACAGCTGAGCTCTGTTAGCAATTAGCCATATCAATCTGTTAATATCCCTATCATATCAGTCAAAGTGGACTGACTGTCAGACATCTGAACTTTGACTGTCAGCAGCCAAAAGTAACACGAGACCACGAATTACAAACTAAGCAATCATGAACTTCTGATCACCAGATATCAGGTCCTGAAACACCAATTACTGAATATCTGATTAAATCTGCAGGTTACTGCTATTCACAATCGTCGCCAGTAGTTATATGTCAAACTCTGGCTACTATTTGCTGCTCACTATCACTATTTACACGCTACTAGCTATTCACTACTAGCCAATAAACACTCTCTACCAGTCTCAAACTACTCGCTACTAGTAAATACCACTCTACCAGCCATAACGTAACTCAAACTATTATCCACCAGCCATCATAACTCCCTACCACTTAAAGTGACCAACCAATCTCAATCAGTTATTAACCACAATGAACCAGCAACCAAGCACTTTCTACCAGTCAATAACAACTCACCACCAATCACCAACCTCTCCTCATCAGCCACAAACTACTCTCCACCAACCACTCACCGCCAACCACCAATAACCAGCACAAACCACTGATTAATCACCAAGTCATCGTTAACTAACAAGCCCTGCCCGGCTGACAGCAAGGGCAACCAGGTCCTTCAAGGTGACCGACATCTTGCCGTTTGAAATCAACTTCGGGCAGATGTAACAAGGCAATTAAAACATTTTCTCAGCTGACTAAGGGCAAGAAATTAAATAAACTAAATACAAATAAACAATATTTTATTATTAGTAAACTTACGCTCTTACTATTGACACTGATTACGTTTTTTTAATGAAGGTTACGATTTAGTGATTAATTTGGTTTACTAATGCTTGCTTGATATTGTTCGATTGACTTATTTTCCATCCCTACTTTTATCAATGTCCTCTTGGGTCTTTTACATGACATAGTATCTATTTATATATCTACTTGTGTGTGTGTGTGTGTGTGTGTGTGTGTGTGTGTGTGTGTGTGTGTGTGTGTGTGTGTGTGTGTGTGTGTGTGTGTGTGTGTGTGTGTGTACTCACCTAGTTGTACTCACCTAGTTGTGCTTGCGGGGGTTGAGCTCTGGCTCTTTGGTCCCGCCTCTCAACCGTCAATCAACAGGTGTACAGTTTCCTGAGCCTAATGGGCTCTATCATATCTACACTTGAAACTGTGTATGGAGTCAGCCTCCACCACATCGCTTGTAAATACATCGCTTGTGTGTGTGTGTGTGTGTGTGTGTATGCCAGCTTGAGTAACCGAGTACTAAAACCTTTCTCAATTTCACAGCCCCAAAAATTTGCTAGTATTAAACTTACCTTCCAAACTCTTCTAATCCAGAACGCACAAACCCACAATTGCGATTGACTGGTTGATTGTAGAGATCTCTGCAGCTTGGTTACTCCCCTTAACACAAAAATACCAGTATCATAATTGCAAGTGAATTCTTATTGCCTCAGGATAGCCCCCTTAATTACCGTCTAAGTAATTAAAGATGTAATCGATGGGATTGTCTCGTGTTTACAACCCTTGGCTGACGAGGAGGCAGCGGCCGAGGATGTTATTGGACCAGGAGAGGAACCTTACCATATTAGGATTAATAAAGCAAGCTCGATATAGCTCAACACGAAGCCTCCACTTAGCCTGGATTCCTACACGACCAGTTCTTGCCTCTGCTGTCCTTGCTATTGTTACGGCTGGCTCTTTTAGCTGTACGTCTAGAAGTTAGGTCCCATAGTAACTGTTACATCTTGAATAGTGTATTCAAAGGTCACGTCCCACAGGTTACATCTCTACTCTTTATTGTACGTCTAAAAGTCAGGTCTCATAGTGGCTGTTACATCTGGCTCTGTGAGTAGTACGTGTAAAAGTCAGATCCAACAGTGGCTGTTACATCTGGCTCTGTGAGTAGTACGTGTAAAAGTCAGATCCAACAGTGGCTGTTACATCTGGCTCTGTGAGTAGTACGTGTAAAAGTCAGATCCAACAGTCGCTGTTACATCTGGCTCTGTGAGTAGTACGTGTAAAAGTCAGATCCAACAGTGACTTTTACATCTGGCTCTGTGAGTTGTAAATACAGAAGCCAGGGCTGTCAGCGGCCAAATTTTGACTCATTGATAAATGGCTTACATAGCTGATGTGCTCATAGGTAAACAGTACCTTATCAGGTGCTTTAAATTTGTTTTGCCTGACTATACAATCTCCTAAATTGTGTTCACAATCCATTTTTCTTTCGTACACTGTGGGCAGAGCACTGTCCTTAATCGTACCCTCTCCCCCCTCCCCCTTTTCCTCTCTCTCCGTCTCATTCTGTCTGAGCTCTGTCATTAGTTGGTGTCTCATTTTCTCCATTTCAGACAGTCTGTGCATTATCATTGGTCAGTGTCTGGTTTGCAATGCCCTCTTCTGTATGCCTAATACTGTCTGGACAGGTTCTGTGGTTAGTACCCTCTCTTCTGCAGTAGTGAGAGAGAGAGAGAGAGAGAGAGAGAGAGAGAGAGAGAGAGAGAGAGAGAGAGAGAGAGAGAGAGAGAGAGCGTTTAAGATAAACAGACCGCGATAAACAGGTTTAAGATAAACAGTGACCTGAGGTGACGAGAGGTCAATACAACTGTATCGTTGTATCGTATCAATTGAATCGTTGTATCGTCAATTGTATCGTTGTATCGTCAATTGTATCGTTGCTTGAGAATAATTTCTTCCTGTCAACACCACTCACTCAATCCCACACTCTTTACCTCCACATACTTTCTTACCCTACACCGACTTACCGTCCACCCCTTTTCCTTTACCTTAACCCCGGCCCCTCCTTACCCAACACCTGCACCTTCTCCCTTAGCCTCCCCATTTACCCAGCACAAGATCTTTTACCCTTCATCTCTCACAATGCGCAATACCTCCACCTTTCTCCAACACCTATCCTTTCACTCAACACTTACCCCTTACCCCTCTTACCCAACATTTCCCTTTCCATTACACTTCACTATTTCATCCCTTCCCCTCCCCCCACATCTTCCTGTCGATTCCTGTCGTCATGATCATTCAGGGCTGACGTATGATGCTAAGATATCTGACCAGAATAAGACCACGGGTGTTAATTATGAACAGGATAAGTCCATGGGTGTTGACCATGACCAGGATAATCACAAGTGTGACTAGGTTAAGACCCAGGACAAACCCCAGTTCATGTCCTAAGTGAAAATGTAGGAGAAGACCCAGGACAAAACTCTTTTCAAGACACAGGAAGAGATTCAGGCAAATATTCAGGATAAGACTCTCCTCTCTCTCTCTCTCTCTCGCTCGCATAAGATAACCATAGCCTCCACTACGCCAATTATTTCCCCAAATACCCAGTTTAGTCCAATCCTCTCATTACGTCATTAGCTCATTAATGTAATTAAGTTCTGGTAGGCAAGATCCTGGAGCCTACTGGAGACTGCTGGAACCTGTTGGAGCCTGCTTTAGCGTTTTTAAAGCAGTTGCAGCCTGCTTTACCATACCAGAGCCTCCCTTAAGCCTGCCAGAGCCTGCTACACCTATCGGACCCTTGCTTCTGTCTGCTGAAGCCCACTGGAACCTACGTTAGTCTTCTTGAACCTATTCCAGGGCAGCTTTTGACCTGGAAGAACGAGGGTGTTAATGGAACGACGAATATAAGCTCCTAAATATTGTGTATTTTCATAACAGTAGTTCTCAAAATATGTGTTACCTTACAAATGATTGTATATTTGTTATGGTATTTTACTAATTTTACTTCTTCTGTATCTCTCATTCTTAGAATCGTTTGCCGAAGATTTTTGCTGCATCGTCGTTATCAACATCATCAATATTATGTTTAAAATTGTCGTTTGGTATGAGTCTAAATATATAACAAAAGATTTGTATAGTCAACACATTTTATACACTTTAGAGCATTACAGAGAACCAGAACCACTACAGTCCAGCATAACAGAGAACCAGCACCACTACAGTCCAGAATCACAGTGAACCACCACCACCACAGTCCAGAATCACAGTGAACCAGTACCACCACAGTCCAGCATAACAGAGAACCACCACCACCACAGTCCAGCATAACTGTGAACCAGCACCACCACAATCCAGAATCACAGTGAACCAGCACCACCACAGTCCAACATAACAGTGAACCAGCACCACCACAGTCCAACATCACAGTGAACCAGCACCACCACAGTCCAACATAACAGTGAACCAGCACCACCACAGTCCAGCATCACAGTGACTATCGCATATCTCTTCCTAACCATATATTTCATTGCACCAAACATTTTCCTGTACTGTGTTTCATGTGCTTTTTCGTATGGGGATGTTACATGTGCTTTACCTTACAATAATAAATCACAGTATCTTGGCTCAAAATTAGTGAGTAAACCAACATTTGAACACAAAGGGAGTGACGGAGTTTCAGTCCCCCCATGGGCCTTCATTTCATTTCTTCTTAGATTTGTGGAAGAAACAGATAGATCTTCCTAGAGTCTGGTGTCTAATATCAAAGTTATTAAAGTGATCAACCACTTTGAGCACTTCTGTACTCGATCTAATTAATACATATGTTTTTACTTTAGTAAACAATACACAAATACAGGTATTCGAATACTTGGCTGTTTAAAACTGTGTAGACATTCTAGGAAGAAAAACTACATGAGATGGAAAGTGTTGGAGTTTCTTTGAATATATTACTTATACTCTACTCATGGGTGTATATTTTGTTCGTTAATCTCCATTGTCCCTCTATTGTCATGATCAAAAATCGCAAAGCGAGAGAAAATTAAACCCGAGATTTATTACTAAATTCAAAAGGATTACTTTTCCCCTAAATATATATAACCAAAACAAAAATATATATAATGAAACAAAAAGGTGATCCAAATAGATGTGAAATAATGAAACTAATGAGATTCATATTAGTGTTATGTCATTTACCCTATACACAAAGCTTCTATTTCACCAAACAAAATAATCATATCAAAATGTAACTGAGTGTTAAAGGCCGGCACACATATAATACATTACAACACTGGTTACCATCTCCAGAAAACATGCAATTAAAACAAACTATCGTTATATGGTCAAAACTGGTGTTTTATGCAAGTCGTCTCTCCTTGTGGCGTCAGTCTCCATGATAACGTTTTAATTAGACAGGTAATGGTTGGTAGGTGAATTGATTAGACCATGAAAGGTTCACCTGCCGAGGTACCAGTCTCTCTCACCTGCGTCTGGGTACTTCGACACACAAAACACACCGCAGCAGGAGTAGACTAGATCACCCTGGCGTAATGTGTGTGTGCATGTTAAGTTGATGAGACAGATTGTAATCTAAANATCTCCCAGTGTTCAAGAAGCACATGTATACCTGCACATTGTATGTGTATAACCTCACCTGCCTCTCGCTAAACACCCGTAGTTTAATCTTCACCAATCAGATTAGATGCAACAAGCCAGTATCTGCATCATCACCATCAAACCCACTTTGCATCAACTGACACTCTCAGATGTAAATCAGCTGACTTTTAACGCTCATGTTCTGTCAGTGTTGAAGCAGCTGTCGCCTGCTAATAATATTCATTATACTGTATTTTGGGTTTAAAAAGCAATAGGGAAAAATATATTATACTGCAAAGGGCAAAATATTAGCAAAATGAGTAAGAATATAGCAGACTGTATTGGATATAACTTTCCAGAGATTTGATTTAATACAATTACCAAATCAAGCCTTAATGACGAAGGGTTTGAGTTTGCAATATGTCAAGTGAATGTTCATCCAGTGTAAATTGAATAGAAAAAGTGAATATCGCGAAACTCCTTTCATAGCAGCGCTAATGAGAGCGGGTTCCCCACTGTGTCGCAAATCTTTCTTTACCAGGGAATTGACTCCTTGGTATTTATGTGATCCTTCATGCTGAAGAAACAGCGCTTCTCTTTTGCTATGCTGATCATTCAATTTTAATATACCCCCCCGTTAATATTACATGCCTTTATTGGATACGGAAAACTCCATATATATATATATATATATATATATATATATATATATATATATATATATATATATATATATATATATATATATATATATATATATATCCTTCTCTCATCCCAAGAGTCTAACTAGTACTATTAACCTGCTCAACGTTAATTTCAATGACGTTTGCCACAAGCAATTAAGATCTATTGGCAGATGGACATGTGCCAGGTATTGTGGAATGCGCATATTATTATATACCTGGCATATTATTATATGCCAGGTATTGTGGAATGCGATTATGTTGCAGCAAATTAAGATTAAACGTTGCAAATCCTAAAAAAATACACATTGCGGAAATTTGTCTTAAGGTTTTGTGTATGTTGGGTATTTAAAATATTTATTAGCATTAAGGAGATTTTTTTTTCCACAGACGTGGTCACACATTTGCAATGCTAAGCAGTACATATACATTTTCTTCTGTTCTCCATGATCAGGGTTAGAGATCTGTTAAGCAATTAACCACTGAAGGAGATTAAGAAGCTTTTACAAGCTCAGGTTATAGTTACAACACATACATTGTATAACTGAGGCAATAGTACTATGCTTTTTATTACCGTTTAACTATTACCACATCAGAATATCTGCACACCAGCAGATTGACAGTTGAGAGGCGGGACCAAAGAGCCGGAACTCAACCGCTGCAAGTACAACCTAACTGATTACAACTAAGTGAGTACTTTATGAATGCATTGTACCAAAGAGATTTCAATGCCAGGTAGAAAAGTATCAGCAAAAGCGGCAGTTCTGTTTAGAGAGATTTAAATGCTCTCTAGAGAATGATAGCATAGGTATCAGCATAGATGTCAGTTCAATTTAGAGCCAAGTCAGTCCCAGAGTCCAAATAAGGGTTTCATTGCTTTGTAAATATCATGCATTGGATGCTTTTGTCTTGGTGGATGTAATCTGCGGCCAGATTTATAAAAAGAATACATCACTACAATAAAGGACACATCAATACATACATGAATAAATTTCTGCAAACAAGAATGCGTCACTACAAACAAGAATAAATCAATACAAATAAGAACACATCACTTCAAACGAGAATAAATTACTACAAAAGAGTAATCAAGGAGTAAAAGTAACTTGTGCACTCTGCATAAGTTAACGTGCTCGCTCGTATAGAAGGAATAATCAAAGTTCAGTAACAAATAAACTAAATCTAGTAGACTACAGTCTGTGAGAGTGAAAGTAAGAACAATCCCATCAACGTAAGTGTGCGAACCACCCATCTGGGTGAGAGTGATTACATTCCCATCACTATGAGAGTGAGAGAAAGGGCAGCCACATAAACGTGATAGTGAGTCAGGACCAGCCCCATCAATGACAGAGGGAGAACTACCCATCAATGAGAGAGAGAGAGAAGAGCCCCATCAAGATAAGAATCATCTGATCTACAAGTCAAGTCAATAGTCCTTTAGTCTTCAGCATCTGATGTTTCAGCCATTTTATTATACATAGTGTTATCTATACCTAAAGGTGTTGAATTCACAGTGTTATCAGACCTGAAGGGTCTGAGTACATTGTGTTATCATACATGAAGGGTCTGAGTACATAGTGTTATCATACATGAGATTGTGAGTACACAGTGTTATCACCCCTGAAGTTGTTGAGTACACAGTGTTATCATACCTGTGGTTGTTGAGTACACAGTGTTATCATACCTGAGGTTGATGAGTACACAGTGTTATCATACCTGAAGTTGATGAGTACATAGTGTTATCATACATGAGATTGTGAGTACACAGTGTTATCACCCCTGAAGTTGTTGAGTACACAGTATTATCATACCTGAGGTTGTTGGGTACACAGTGTTATCATACCTGAAGGGTCTGAGTACATAATGTTATCATACCTGAAGGGTCTGAGTACACAGTATTATCATTCCTGAAGTTGTTAAGTGCATCACTCCATTATTTGAGTAATAGGAAGTCACAACGACCCAGAAGTTGAATTCCTTAAAAATGAAACTCACTTCAGAAGTTTCCATTCTTGGTACACACCCGATCTTGAAGTATACAACAGAGTAATTCATAAACAAAAGATACACTCACTTCAGCAGCCTCCAGTGTGGCAGGATACTCGTTCCTGACTAATACAAGAAATTTCAGTTTTTTAATTTTGTTTATGTGCCTGGACATAAGTTTAAAATATTCAAGGTATGACAGCCCTTGGCATTTTGAGTTGATGGCCACGACGGCAGCTTCCAGGCGAGACTCAGTGCCAGACCTAATAGTTTCCTAGGACGTATTTTCTACTTTAAGAACCCAGAAAGAAGCTCGTACCGCCACCCCGGCAGTGCTTTACTCTATAATCAGCAGCTGAAATTACAAGCGCTCGGTGTTTATAATTAGTGGTTCGGTGGTTTTGTCCTGCAGCGTAAGTATTCCAATTACGAGGCGAGCAAAAAGTAATCACAGAGCCGGCAACATTTGCATATCCGGGCAAAAATGCTCCTTAATCTCACCGGATTAGTCTCGGTGGATTTATAAACCATCAATTGAACGGCGCTAATAGTTCGGTGTTACTGAGCACAAACACAGGGGCTGTGAAGGATGCACCGTGTCGGGGGGGGGGGGACTAGGCTCGTTTAGGGGGTGTTTAGCCAACCGGTGATTATCGTGAACCACAAGATCCGTGAGTCTAAACTACGAGCAGAATTACCGCAGTTATTCCCCTTCAGAGGTCATGTCTGCTGTCTTATATTATATATATATAAAAAAATGATTATAACCATGCAAGCTAATTACAAGAAATCAAGACCATGCGAGAGGGATGATCTATGCAACTTCCTTGATACAAATGAATATAATCATGCATAGTGGTCGTAAGTCAATCAAGTATGCGAGTTAGAACTATCCTGACTTGCCTCGCAGCCTTTGTGGAGTTACCTCCTTGTAATTAATATGTTTCTATGAATTTAAGCGACCATCACGCAGGCGGTTCACCAGTGAACCAAGGGCCATGGCGTCACATGTGCGTTGGTCTTTAAGCACAAGAGATGTAGTGACTATATCGTCTCGTAGAAACGTCTCACGGTAGAAAGACCAGATCTTTCACTGCTATTCTATTGTCCAAATGGAGATCAGTTCCAGTGTTCCAGCCTCTATAGGTATTCTGAGCTAAATGCCCATTGTGGTAAGTTATTCCCTGCTTTTAATGCTAGCCTGGTACCCTTGGTCTCTTCTGGTACCCTGATGTCATATGACATCTCCTGCTATCACAGCTTACTTTTCTGTCCAAGTCGTACCTGATGCCTTCCCTGGTATCCCAGTCGCCCCGAACATCCAAGGCTTTCCCTAGTATTGAAGATTTCTCTGATGTCTTACCTATGTCCAAGCTTTTCATCATATTCTCACCTAGTGTCAAAACGTTCTCTTGTGTGTTAAGTTCCACTGATATTCAAGACATAATAATGCCCAAATCTTCCATGATGTCCAAGTCTTCACCAATATCCCAATCTCCCCTTAATATTCAAGCCTTAGGTGGAATCCTAGACTTTCCAGACGTCCAAGTCTTCCCTAGTGCCCTAGCCTCCCATTGTTTCCATAATTTCTCTTGTTGGCCTGTTCTTGGCCTGATCTCTCCTTCTGTTCTTAGTCTCTCTAGTTCTCTCATCCCCATCTAATCTTAATACTTCCCCTTGTCTTCTACTCTCCCACTCTTATCCAATCTACACTTGTCTACTAATCTGCATAGCATATAATTATTACCCATTCTATTTTACTATCTCTAATATTTATCTCTCCTTATCTCATTTGCTCTTATTATCACAATCATATTTTGATTTGTCATGAGAACTGTAGAGGTAATTTGAATGCATAGTAGGTATACTATTTTATGTTAAAATGATTCCTGAAAATGTCTAGACATTCTTAAAGTATTCAAATTATGCGAAGTAGCGTTTAAGAGACAAGGAAAAATACTTTACAAAAATAAGTCAATATTAATTTAACAACGCACAATGAGGAATATTGTAATATCTGTATAGTCATTGTGCCTTAGCGCTTTTTTTCATAATTTCCTCGCCTTAATATTTTTAGTGAATAAATTATAGATATTTCAAGATGGATAGTGATGGATAACGGGAGAATGTGATTGGTGAGTATTTTAGGCTGTTTATAACTTGTATACAAAGAGAGAGGAATTTATTATATAACCTTCAGAGAAGTGAAGCAGATGGTATCTAATGCTAACCTTGTATTGTAGTCTTATCCAGCTACACTGTATCCTAACTTCACATTGAATCCTAGCTTCCCAGTGTATACTATTCTCACCATGTATCCTGGCCATACCTTGCCTCCTAGCCCCACCTTTCTCTCCTAGCCTCACATTGTATCCTATGCTATCCCAGCCCCACCTTTCTCTCCTAGCCTCATTTTCTCAACTTGTTCCCTGGGCGCTCCTAATGTCCCGTCTTTGACGATCAAGGAACCGTGAGGTGCTGTTAATTTGAGGAAAGAATGGGGAGCATTTCACAGTCTAGAGTTGCAACAAGTTATCACATTCAGTTGATCGTATTGCTTGCACTGATAACTTCATTGGAAGTAGCATTGCAACGGGATATTTGCACATGTATTTAAATAATGTCCGGCAGCAATGGGTATTTTGAGAACCTAGGATGTAATATAATAGACTTTATATCTCTGAACGTCCCAGGAGCATCTCATGATCTTCAGACCTTATTGTGCAAGGATTACTAGCTGGATACAATCCATTTTAGAAAGGATAAACAGATTTATTGGTACAGAGATAAGGATTATTGATAAGTGGAACCATTTTCCAGGTTAATATTTTCCAGGCAGATATTTTAACAGGTATTAAAAATAAATTGGAATGCTATATGGGTGGATTTAAATTAGAGCCATTTAGAAGGGCCCATCAAGCCTGCTACGGTATTATAAATGTACTTAAATAAATGTGTTAGTGAATGCGTATCGAGATAGCGTACGTATTCCCTTGACGCTGTAATATACGCTAAACGCAGAAGAGGGCTAATGAGACCCGTGAACGCATAATTGCACCTGTCAACACCTGCGTATAATGCTAGGGACATAATTCCAGGTTGTAAAGTAGGTGGAGAGAGCCAAGGGGACGCGCCTGGATTAGTTTATTACTACCTACACTAATGCTAATCATGGCCAAGGAATTTAGAAGCTAAAATTAAGTACAATGCGTGCAGGATTTTCTTTATAAACGTATTCTAAGTTGCTACTTTTTGGCGGGTGAAGCCCGTTTTTACTCTACAAGCTGTGCGTTAAGCCGAAAATTTATTGTGCGTAATGATGCGAACGAAAAAAGAAGACGAAGAACATTTGCTTGCACACACACACACACACACACACACACACACACACACACACACACACACACACACACACACACACACACACACACACACACACACACCTGAGTTAGTTTGAGAAATGGTTACACGAATTTAATCCTGGCAAACGCAACGTTTTGAGGATAGGAGACAGAGCAAGAAAACCTCAAATATAGTACAGGATGAAAGGAACACAACATCCAACTTCAGAAAAGAAAAAAGTCTTAGGAGGGTGGACATAACTCGAATTTTAAGACCAAAGGGACACGTCAGAAGAAAAACGTTGGCATCATAATTCATACTGGCAAACATTAGGCCACGCTTCAGGAATTTGAACTCTATCCCTTCCTAGAGTTGTATAAATAATTATAGACCTATTATTGACCATACTGCACCAGCATGGAACCCCAACTTGACAGAAACACAAAGCAAAACCAAAAAGTATCTAATTCCATATATGTGTCAGAAATGTTCTGTAATGAACATATTAAACTGATCGTTTTTGTCATAAAATTACTAGTAAAAGATATTTAATTAAATTGTGTGATAAATTATTAGTGTTCTTTGAAATTATTTCCAAATTCCGATTACATATATATATATATATATATATATATATATATATATATATATATATATATATATATATATATATATAGAGAGAGAGAGAGAGAGAGAGAGAGAGAGACAGAAAGATAGACAGATAGTGCGCTATTTACTTTAATTGACTTAAATATATTATGTAATTTAGTTCAATAATTAAAGTACGATATTTAATTGGCTTTTTTCCCCAGTAAGTGGACGTAATCACGCTTGCAATTTATCAAGGTAATGTGAGGGTTGCTGTTAATTTCTGTAGGAAATTAATTTGTAGCGATTAGTTTAATTTGTTGTCTGGCACGGCGAACTGCTGAAGGCCACACACACACACACACACACACACACACACACACACCACACACACACACACACACACACACACACACACACACACACACACACACACACACCCTCTTTCTAATTTACGTAAATGACATGTTTACAGGAGTGGAGTCATACATGTCAATGTTTGCGGATGACGCAAAATTAATGAGAAGAGTTGTGACAGACGAGGATTGTAGGATCCTCCAAGAGGACTTAAACAGGTTGCAGAGATGGTCAGGGAAATGGCTACTGGAGTTTAACATCAGTAAATGTAAAGTTATGGAAATGGGATCAGGTGATAGGAGACCAAAGGGACAGTACACAATGAAGGGGAACAGCCTACCTGTAACGATTCGAGAAAGAGATCTGGGAGTGGATGTGACACCTAATCTAACTCCTGAGGCACATATAAATAGGATAACGACAGCAGCGTACTCTACACTGGCGAAAATTAGAACTTCATTCAGAAACCTAAATGAGGAGGCTTTTAGGGCGCTTTACACTGCATACGTGAGACCCGTCTTAGAGTATGCCGCGCCATCATGGAGCCCCCACCTGAAGAAACACATAAGGAAACTGGAGAAGGTTCAGAGGTTTGCGACGAGGCTTGTCCCAGAGTTACGAGGGAAGGGATATGAAGAGCGACTGAAGGAACTGAACCTTACGACACTAGAGAAAAGAAGGGAGAGAGGAGATATGATAGGGACATATAAAATACTCAGGGGAATTGACAAAGTGGAAATAGATGAAATGTTCACACGTAATAATAACAGAACGAGGGGACATGGGTGGAAACTGGAAACTCAGATGAGTCACAGAGATGTTAGGAAGTTTTCTTTTAGCGTGAGAGTAGTGGAAAAATGGAATGCACTTGGGGAACAGGTTGTGGAAGCAAATACTATTCATACTTTTAAGACTAGGTATGATAGGGAAATGGGACAGGAGTCATTGCTGTAAACAACCGATAGCTGGAAAGGCGGGATCCAAGAGTCATTGCTCGATCCTGCAAGCACAGATAGGTAAGTACACACACACACACACACACACACGTACATTTAATCGCTGTGGACTTCAAAATAGGGGTTTTCAGCACCGCAACTGCTTCCCGCCTAATCCTGCTATTTTCGCGCCAACATGCCACCTATCTTCGTTGCCTAATCCCTCTCCCCCTCCCAACCCCACACCTGGCATAATCTCCCGGTAGCTACGAATCAGTCTTTTTACATTCAGGCATACTTATCACCGCGTATCTTGTGAGTAACGCCCCGTTATTGTCGTGGGCTATCTCAATTGAGGGGTATTAAGGAAGTTTAATCAGCAGAACGCACTCGTTCTTGCAACTTCAACTGTGCTGGGTAATGCGTTCCAGGAGTGTGTATTAGGGGCGTTCCAAGGAATGTCTATTAGGGCGCGTATCCTTACGCAACGGAACAGCTTTGGTGGCCATATCGACAAGCAAAGATCCAGTTTTCCACAACATCTTCTGACCTGGTTTTTGTCTTGTTGTAATGGTGGTAATGGTAGTTGTAGTAGTAGAAGTTGTTGTTGTAATAGCCGCAATAGCTGGGGGTTCTAGTTGTAGAAGTAATCGTATAAGTAGCTGTACAGTAGATGTGGTAATCATATTATTATTAGTTGTAAATAATATTGGCAATGGTTGTAGATGCAGTAATAATATTGAAAGTAGCAGTGATTTTAGACATTGTTGTATGCAGCACTGCTGTTGTAACAGCAACAGTTGTAGTGGTAGTAGTATCACTTGTAGCAGTAGCAGCAGCAGTAGTAGAAATAGTAACATCATTTATGAATAAAGGTTTTGATTTGATTTGATTCAGTGAACTAATGCAACTGTACGTTAAGACTAAAATGTAAGATTATGCTGAATGGTGCTGATGGGCCGTAGTTAGCTGAAGTTGGCAATGATTGTCTCAGGCGTAATAGGATTAGTGAAGTCGTTAGAATTAACACTTTTTATGATAGTCGATAATGCTATAATTAGGAGTTGTGATTTGTACTGGTGCCAGATGATAAGTGTAGATTATGCTGCTAGCGGATGATAAGTACAGAGTTGGAATGATAAGGTTACGATGCTAGATGATACATGTTAATGTGCAATGGCTGATCCAGATGTGCAATGATTAATACATGGGTGTCTGGAGACCATTCTGAATAATAAAGAAACGTGTGAATCAACACAGGCTTATGGAAGTGCTTCGTGGGGACTAATTATTGCAGATGTAGGATAATTAGTGCCAGATCGTGTCAATACTTGCTAACTAATTGGCATGAGTAATATTAGTGATATTTGACACATCTATCTATGTCTATAAAGGAGAATGTCCGTTTGTTTGCATGTTTGCATGTACTCACCCAGTTGAGTTTGCGGAGGTTGAGCTTTGTCTATTTGGTCCCGCCTCTCAACTGTCAATCAACTGGTGTACAGGTTCCTGAGCCTACTGGGCTCAATCAAATCTACATTTGAAACTGTGTATGGAGTCTGTCTCCACCGCATCACTGTTTAATATATTTCATTTGTTAACTACTCTGACACTGAAAACGTTTCTTCTACTGTATCTGTGGCTCATGTCTATCTGTCTGTCTGAACGAGGGTCGAGGGTAGATACATAGGGCTAGTCTCCAAATATCGCAGGTTGACTGCTGTCTCTCCTTTGCATTAAAGGGCAAATAGTACCAATTTATAAATATATAGTAGTAGTAGGTATTTATCAGCCTCAGGAGACTATGGAGATGAACTCAGATTATCGGTCTGGAGTGGTCTCTCCAGGGCACAAAGCCAGGGTAGGTTGATTCGGAGATGAAGCTGTTACCCATGCAGCATGTCCCCCCCCCTCTCTCTCCACGGCGCCGAAAGTCTCCAATGGAGAGGCAACGCCAATACAATTGATTCCAGCGCCGTCGCATAAATAAATATTTTATAAATAAATAAATACATATTATTATTATTATTATTATTTTACACACACACACACACACACACACACACACACACACACACACACACACACACACACACACACACATATATATATATATATATATATATATATATATATATATATATATATATATATATATATTTCTTTACTATGCTATGATTTAAACAGCTTTCATCTTTCATTTTATACCCGCGTTTTGGGTGAGGTGATATGTTACAACAGTTTTTAATGAGGTGAACAAAACTTTCAACAAAACTTTTTTCCTTTGTTGAAAGTTTTGTTCACCTCATTAAAAACTGTTGTAACATATCACCTCACCCAAAACGCGGGTATAAAATGAAAGATGAAAGCTGTTTAAATCATAGCATAGTAAAGAACTGTTTAGTGCTTTCAGGTTATAGTTGTGTGTGAAAACTAAAAGTCTTTGAAAATATATATTTTATATATATATATATATATATATATATATCTAGACATATATATATATATATATATATATATATCTATATATATATATATATATATATATATATATATATATATATATATATATATATATTTTATATATATATATATTTTATATATATATATATATATATATATATATATATATATATATATATATATATATACTAGAACAGGAGTTGGGTTGTCCTTGAGATGTGATTTGACTCCACTATCAAGAGATATGACACTAGCATATTCTCTCTCTCTTGGTCTTCTTCAGACAAGGACAACCAGAGATGTGAGCTGGATGATGATAATTGAATGTGTTTAATGTTGAGTGCTTATGCTATGTCCACTTATTGTAAAAAAAAATTCTAACAAGTGTTTTGGTATTGCTGGTGAGGATCAAGTGTTCGAGTCACTTCGAGTCTGTAGTGATGGTCTGGTTGTTTGTTTAATGAGATTGCGAAACAGCAAGATCAAAATGATGGCGAACAGCATTCCGTCACATAACCCACAGCGACAAATACTAACAGAAACAAACAGCATCCCGTTGATGATGCTGAATACCGTAAAGTATTCCACCAACTCATCCTCCACTATTTCTGCCAGCATTCAGCATTGATAAATGTATTAATAATGACCATGATTACAGGAGAAAAACCAGTATATCTTAACATGCTTGCATCAGTTCCACGGCTTTACAACCAGTTCTGTATAGGGACTTGACGCCTCCAAGGGATATAATCAATAACAAAAATAAATACATAAGCTATGATCAAATATTCCTGGAGCCGATGCAAGAGGATGCTGACCTGTGTAAAGCATTGTCTGCTCACCCCGCTATATTATCGTTCATCTTGCTTTTAATGCCAAGGTGAAAATATCAACGTCCTCTTGAGTATCCTTGAGATTAACGAAATAATATAAAAAAAAAATTGTAGCTTAAATAGAGTTGGTAAATGTTTAAAATATTACAAACACGAATAAGATAATGTGAAACTTGCTTCATGATCTGTAAATACAGTTTAAGAATAATGGATTCGGTATGAATATATACATAAAACTTGTATGTCTTCCCGCCCTCCTAAAAAAAGGGCTCGTTAAAATTTTTTGCCCAGCCGGCGCGTGGAGGTTTGACGGGTGGACCAATGGGAAGCGAGGCCGGCGCACGACTGAACTACACGTCATGACATGTAACAGCCAATAGGGAGCGAGGAGCCAGTCGCGTGGCGACTGTCCGCCAGTTCTGTCAAGGTTGACAGGTGTCGGCTTCTGTATACCTGGTCCTCAGCATGTGGACCCACCACCTTCCTGTCTGTCTGTCTGTCTGTCTGTCTGTCTGTCTGTCTGCCTGTCTGTCTGTCTGTCTGTCTGTCTGTCAGTCTGTTCCCTTCATCAACATTACTGTATCTTTCTCATCTCATAAGACTTTGTTTCACACACACATTTATCCCTTATGTATCCCCATGTTTTCACCTTTATTGTCTTATCACCTGACCCAGTGCGGGTATAAATCAAACAGCATTGTAAAATCTCTTCACTTGAGAATGAACCATGGAGGTTCGAAACGTTGTGCAAATTGTATGAATAAGTGTAATACATTCTATAGTAATTTACCATTTTTCTTCACCCTGAAATTACGAAAATGAGTTTTGGAGAACTCCTATTTCAGCTAAGCCCTGATGCTAAGAAAATAGTAAGAGGGATAGAAGCCCTAAATCAGAAGATAGTAAATACAGAATATGCGGTCGTATTCAATGCGACATGTTTAAAAGAAAACTGCTGCCAGTATACACCAATATATATATACATATATATATATATATATATATATATATATATATATATATATATATATATATATATATATATATATATATGCAACAATGATCACAAAAACACTGATCAAGTATGCAGAATAACCACATGTGAAAAATAGAAAATGCTTAACGCGTTTTCGGCTAATTCGCCTCATCAGAGCAAAGTAGAATGAAGAATTCTACTTTGCCTTCATTCTACTTTGCTCTGATGAAGGCGAATTAGCCGAAACGCGCGTTAAGCATTTTCTATTTTTCACATGTGGTTATTCTGCATATATATTATATATATATATATATATATATATATATATATATATATATATATTATATATATGTGTGTGTGGTGTGTGTGTGTGTATCACGAAAATAAACACGTGATTAAAAATGTGACAATGTCAGACCACGGAGGAAAAAATTCCCTCCTTCTGAAGTTGTATTAATATACGAAAGTACTTAAGGAAATTTCTGTTTCATTTTCCTCCGTGGTCTGACATTGTCATATATAAATGTGTAAATTTATATATATAAATGTTATATATATTCGCCTTGCCGCCCCCATCCTCACCGAACATAGGTGCATCTGGCGGAACTGCGATGGCAGACCAATATGGTCGTCATGGTCTGGTATGTCGTAAATCACAGGGTAAGATTGCAAGACACGAAGAAGTCAACGACACCATCAAGAGGAGCCTCGCCACAGCCCGCTGCCCGGCACAAAGAGAACCACACTTATCCAGACCTAACGATCCTCAGAAGCGCCCAGATGGGGTCACCTTGCTTCCTTGGAAGGATGGTAAGCAAGTGGTGTGGGACTACACGTGCGCTGCCACACTGGCCAGTACCTACCTCCACTACAGCACACGTGAAAGCGGTGGTGCTGATTCTTTCAGGAATCTCAGAAAATTATTAAATACAGAGGTCTGGCACACTGTTACAGCTTTGTTCCGATCGGCTCGGAGACCATCGGTTCTTGGGGAAAATGTGCATTGAAGTTCCTAAAGGAATTGGGAGACAATTGATTAGCGCTACAAAAGACCAAGAGCAAAAAGTTTCTTGTTCCAGCACCTCAGTGTTGCGATCCAGAGGGGAAATGCCTGTTGCGTCTTGGGCACTAGTCCAACTTCAGAGGAATTCGAAGAAGTGTTTGACTTGTAACAATGATCGAACCCGTCTGTGACATTCATCAATGTTTCCCATTGTCGTGTTTTTTCAAGAGATCCATAACCTTTAAGCACCTTTTTGTATTCATTTTTGTATCAACCCGTGTATATCTTGTAACCATCAAATACATAATAAGCACAAAAAAGGAAGGGGGTGGTAGGAGAAAAGCACACAGAAACTGTATTGGAGGTGATCTAAACATTCCCGCTAATGCGTTATGCGTGGTTTCCTCCGAGGCTATGGGTCCCCCCCTTCTTCCAGCCNGCAAGTGTCAAGAACGTTTTGACTAAGACAATACAATCCGCCAAGATGTCTCTCACTCTCTCTCTCTCTCTGTTTCTCTCTTCTTCTCCTCCTTCTTCTTCTTTTTAATCTTGATGATTGCTGCAAAGCTTGCCATATTGAAACCTCCTATTTGTCTTCTCTTTAGATGTTCCACTACCCTCCTACTAGCAATTTTCCATCATCTTGCAAGGATGCACGTCAGTGAACAGCCTGTGATTTAGAGCTTGTCACTCTTCTTTAAGGTGTCCTCTTTATTTGCGGGTTTCCAGGTGTCTGGGAGCTCTGTATTTACCAGTGTTGCGTTATGGACTGTAGTTAATGGGTTACATAACATCACTGCTTCCTCCTTCAGTGACCACGGCGACATCTCGTGTAACTATATGTCTTTAGTGACGTACAAATCCTTCAGATGATTCGTTACACTCAGATGTGAGCATATGACCCAATATTGGCTCTGCTCTCATGTGTCAGAGCATCATTTTGGTTCAGTTTTGAAGACTTTTTATGACCTATTTAACTCCTGCCAGATTTTTGTCATAATTTCTTCCTGTGATCCCCTTTCTTCTTAGCTTGATAAATTCATCCTTTTCCGTTGTCTTCTGAGAAGTTTGTACAATAGATTCGGTTGGTCTTTTCTTTTGCCGCTGTGTTATTCTGAAACTGTCTCTCATTGTCTCTTCTTACTCTTCTATACTTGTTTCTTGTCCTACATTATGCCTCCTCTCTGTCTGCCTCGCTATTCTGCTGCCTATATTTATAATACGCATCTCATTTCTTGTCACTGGCATGTTTTGCATTTTTTGGAACCATTATTAATCCTGTCCTTCTTGTCTGCTTCAAATGTATGTATTTCTCAGTGGTTTGTTTGTATTGCTGGACAACATACCTCATTATCATTATCATTATAAGACATCATTATCGCAGATACTGTCTTACCTTCAAGTTCATTCATCCAAGATATTGTATTTACCCTTCTGTAGTCTCAACGCCTGTTGCTGCGTTCCATCCTGGACTTTCTTACTTCAGCTTCTATCCTTCTTTCTTTCTTACTTCAGCTTCATGATCGAATGCAATGATGAAGCGGTTTCTGGCGTCTAAGTGTAGCTTTGTTTTACCAATTAACAGAAATAGGAGACACCATTTCGGAACTGTACTGGGTGGTACTCACTTTACAATCAACCTCTTTTTACAATGTATCTATCGAGCCATTTTTTAAAGCTAGCTCTGTCATTTGCATCAATGTTAATAGTCGGGAATGAATCCAACTGGTTTACCACCCAGTTATCAAACCAGTTCTTCATGAAATCGCTCCTGAAGGTGAAGTTCTCAAGTCTACGATTGTCATGTAGGTAAGACACTCGTTTATTTTATTCATTTATTTACAAGAAGGTACAATTTGTTTGTATTTTGTATTGGTATTTTACATTATTCCAAAGCCATTAACACGCATAGCGTTTCGTTTCTCGTCTTTCAATTAAATAACTTGTCATGCAACTGCACCGTGTATCATGTAGATACGACACTTGTCATGCAAGATTGACGATTGACATGCACATAAGACACTTGTCTTTCAAGTATGGCAGCAGATAAAGGGGGGGGGCATAAGAACCCTTTACCACAACCAGCAGACAGCCAATCATGTAGAATATTTCAGTTTTTATTAATGTCCAACTGTCATCGAAGACAGAGCTCCGCAATCATTTGTCTCGTATAATTGCCTTCGTAAATCTTTCAGACAGGCGTAGAGTACAATTGTTCTGCTGTAATTTCTTCAAGCCGGTGCATTATTGCAACGCTAATAGTACTTTAGATCACAAAGAGTGTTCGTCCTCCACTGAAGCAGCCACCACAGCTTCACAAGGCAAAGTAATTTCCAATGCAATGTTTTTCAGTGTATAATTGCCTTCGTGGAAGCCTCAGGACTTTCGCAAGAGGGAGGAATGTCGTAAAGGGTCAGGTAGCTTGGCTGACAGAGGACGGACCAAAGCCAGACAAGCTTCTCATCAGATCCATCCCATCCTAAGCCATGCTACCAAGACTCTACTTCCTTATTCTAGACACAATTCACTGGGTTTGAAAAACGATGATCTTAAATAAAAATATATATATTTGCAATTTTCGACGAAACGAGTCATTTCTATAGTTATCTAGAGAGAAAATTATTATACTCAGGTAATTCTTTAGTCCATTCCGAGAACAAAAAATTACTGGTTTTCTATGAACTTCGAAGCATACGGGAAAAATATATACTTCGATTCTACATTAGTCTTGCCGGAAAATATAACGCATGTCTTTTACAGTCAATATTTTGTTTCTCGCACTGATCTTCAGGACCAAATGGGCAGATCTTCGACCTCAGGGACACCATTGTCGAAAACGTCTGAAATATTGAATCAACACGTTTTCACCACTTTAACTATATTTAATAGTTTACTAAAACGTGGCAGTTATAAATTAAATAAATAAATAAAAATATAAATATAAATATAAATTTAAAATAAATTAAATATAAATTAAATAAATTAAATATAAATTTAAAAGGGAAAGGAAAGGAGTCCAAGTCCCTTAAGCTATAAACACCAGCCTTTAATGTCAGAGCAAGTCAAATGCTTGGGTTAAAAAACTCTCAAGAGTTGCAGCTCTTGTTCCAGTCAACTGTAGTTGCAGCTCTGATGTGCTGTTTCTATCTGTATGTTACTTAGTAAGAAGTTTATATAAAAAGGGCATTTCTAGTCTCTCAACAAGAATGTTTTAAAGATTTTTCCAACGACTGAGAGCAAGGATATTTGCCTATGATTTTCTACTGATATCTAGTCTTTCTTTCGGTAAATAGCTTCATACTTGACCTTCCAGATAATAATAATAAAATAATAATAATAATAATAATAATAATAATAATAATAATAATAATAATAATAATAATAATAATAATAATTAGTATTATTATTATTTATATTATTATTATGTTATATTATTATTGTTTTGTTGTTGTTTATTAGAAATATTTATAAGATTCATTACGGCTCACAATGTAATTTTAATTAGCAAAAAAGGATACAGTCTTTCAAGTGACTCCTGTTGGCTGCGTGAAAGCTGAGGAGTGTGATGTGAACAGTTAGTCCCACCGCTCTCACCTCTGCCTCAATACAAGTGTGCATTGAGGTAGCCAAACCACTCTCTCCTCTTCCTCATAACTAATATACACTGAGGCCATCAAACCAATTTTCTACTCTGCCTCATAACTGGTATACATTGAGACAGTCCCAAGACTCTCTCCTCTGTCTCATTGCTGATGCTCACTGAGTCAGTTCTACCACTCTTCCCTCTACTTCATGACTGGTGATGGCCTGCCAGTATCACTGTACCAGTTAAATGTTCAGTTAAGGGTTTGATCGTTGCAGCCATCCGCCTTACAAGAAGGTAATACCCATCCTTGCTATCAAGCACTCAAGTCATATACGTTTTTGGTAGGTAGTCAAGTTCTAAATGTTCTTGGCAAGCACTCAAGTCATATACGTTTTTGTAGGTAGTCAAGTTCTAAATGTTCTTGGCAAGCACTCAAGTCATATACGTTTTTGGTAGGTAGTCAAGTTCTAAATGTTCTTGGCAAGCACTCAAGTCATATACGTTTTTGGTAGGTAGTCAAGATCTAAATGTTCTTGGCAAGCACTTAAGTCTTATACAACCTTGGTAAGTACTCAAGTTCTATAGACATTCCTGGCAGGTACTCAAGTCAAATATGTTCCAGTCACGCATTCAAGTTCTACCCATTCTTAGCAGGCACTCAAGTCACTCACATTTCTGGCAATCAGTCATGCTATATTCTTTCTCAGCAAGAACGCAAGTTGTAAACGTGTCAGGTAAGCCTTCAAGAAATACACGTTCCTGGCAATCACTCAATCAATACACGTTCCTGACAAGCACTTAAGTCATACGCTTCCCTACCAAGCACTCAAGCCATACCCGTGTTCCTGGCAAGCATGCATCTCCTACACCTTGCTTGCCATGCAATCATCTCAGGCATATACTGAGACGTAGTGAAAATCATCAACATCTTCAGGTGCTAACAAAAATCATCTTCAACGCTAATCGTGGCTGAGATGATGACTTCCCGCGTTTGCAACAGCGGTGTTCTCACCTGCAACGGATAGCGACGATGTGTAGACTCTGTGATAATGTGCACGATGGTCGTCGGGGGATTATATGTACCGGCGTTTGCATTGTGGTCATGCAGTTGCTCCCAGACAGCCGGTTCATCTTGCATGCAAGCAGTGTTGTCTGGAACATGCACTGGTTTCATGCAATCATCCATCTCTCTCTCTCTCTCTCTTTCTATCTCTCTCTCTCTCTTCTCTCTCTTCTCTCTCTCTCTCTCTCTCTCTCTCTCTCTCTCTCTCTCTCTCTCTCTCTCTCTCTAGCTAGCTAGCTAAGGCAGCCAGTACTAACATGCACAGAGGCTTTTAATGCCATTTTCCCCCTTCCTCCTTGTTAATGTGTATTGCAATCATCTCTACATGCGCGGTGTCATGTTGTACCTCAGTTAATGCCCTACGGACAGGCATTAGCCTCAGCATCGCCCACAGCCATACCCCCACAATACACCTTGAGCGTGGCCCGATGCCATGTTGCAGTTCTCCAGACACGTATTGCAGTTATTGCAAACTGATGACGCTGAAGAGTCGGCCATCCGTAAGAGGGATCCTGAATAATGATAAAATTAATATCTAGTTGCAAGGGGCAGGTGCGTGTGGTGGTACCCCTGAGATCTTGGGCAGCGGCGCCATTGGTTGAGCAAGGACAAGGTGCCCCGGCTGGAGACGGGACAAGCCTCGATCTCATTGGTCAACAGGATACCCAGCTGCGGCCTGATTGGTGGAACGCACGCGTCTTCAAGGACAAGTGTGGCGGGCAGACTCCCTGAACTTTTTTTTTGTTTAACCCGTTCTAGGAATTAATGCACTCAGCTCCTCAAGTTTTGACTTGTTGTTAGTTTGTTTGTTTTGTGTATTATTATATTGTTATTTTGTTACACAATACACACACATTTTTGTTAGATTTTTTTCTCTCTGTTATTTTGTTTACTTTGACCGCCCGCGACCGGAAGGTCAATCGTCAGTGCTTGTAAAGTAACCTTTGACCTTCTCCTGTCGAGTTATATAAACTTTGAATTTGCATCATATTGGTCGATAGTTTAAAACCCAATTTATTCTAGTGAATCGACATCAAGCTTCCGTCCTAATAAGTCAACCTTTATACTCCTTATTCCTGATCGACAGTCCCTTACCTAGTCACATCCTGATCGACAGACTTTCATTTTCATCATCCTGATCGACAAACTTTCACTTTCCCATCATCCTGATCGACAGACTTTGGTATCCTTCCTCTCTGATCTTATAATCTAATTGATTCAAAGAAATAATTCACACAAATAAAAAAAATGTTCACTTTTAACGCCAATATTCTGTCACATGATAAGTAAATCGATGGAAACATTGAGAACAAATCGTGGAACAAGTGGAAGGATCGGTAGAACATAAACGAACATAGATAAAAAGAGTTACAATGCATCAGGCATGAGAAAGAGCAAGTTCGGTGAAACAGAAGGAGCAGGATCAATGAAACAGACCATCAATAAAACACTAGAAGCAGCATCAGTAGCAGCAGTAGCAGCAGTAGTAGCAGCAGCAGGAGCAGCAGTAGTAGCAGCAGCAACAGCAGCAACAGCAGCAGCAGTAGCAGAAGCAGCAGCAGCAGCAGCTGCAGCAGTAGCAGCAATAGCAGCACCACCACCACCAGCAGCAGCACCAACAGCAGCAACTACAGCAGTAGCAGCAGCAGCAACAGCAGCAGCAGTAGAAGCAGCAGCAGCAGCAGCTGCAGCAGCAGTAGCAGCAACGGCACTTGCATGCGAAAGTCTACGGAACTGAGTCAGCATCTTTCAACTCTTGAATTTCAAAACTTCGATTAGGATTCGGTACGATGGATTATTCAATGAATGGTTTCATTATAGAATGAATGGGCATGAATCATTATACCCTGAATGGATGTGAAGCATTATACAATGAACGGGTGTGATGCATGATACAATGAACGGGTGTGACGCATCATATAAAGAATGGGTATGATGCATCACACAATGATGAGTGTGACGCATCATATAAAGAATAGGTATGATGCATCACACAATGATGGGTGTGATGCATCATACAATGAACGGATCTGATTCATTACACAATGAAATGGGTTGTCATGCATTATACAATGAAGTGGCTTGATATGCATTATACAATGAAATGGCTTGATATGCATTATAAAATGAATTGATGTAATGCAGTATACAACAAATAGAGGTAATACATTATTTAGTGAATGGATGTAATTCATACCAAATGTTTTAATGACCCCCAATAAAATTGAATAATAATTCTCCATTACAAAACTAGCCGGCGTAATGAATATTAAAACAAAATCCACACTCAATAAAACAAGAACTCAGAGGAGAGAATGTTGGAGTCCATTGCACTGCCTCAGTATTAACTGAGTATCAGAGAAAGTTTTGAGGCACGCAAGATGACAACTTTCAGAACTGAAGAGCCAGAGTAACAATGAGAGAATCGAACCCCACAACGTTGGGAAAAAGAACAGTCAGGATATGGTAAGAGTGTATGAGATTTTAGGGGAATTGCCAAAGAGGACAAAGAGGTAATGCTTACAATGAGACACAGTAGGAGTAGGGGGGATGAATAGAAGCTGGAAACTCAGATGAGCTGGAGGGAGGGAAGAGTGATGCTCTCGCTTCTTGCAGGTCGGTATTCAATCCCCGATTGTCCAAGTGGTTGGGTCCTATTCCTTTCCTCCGTTCTATCCCAATTCATTGACCTCATAGGCTTTCCAAGTGCTAGATAGTCTTAATGGCTTAGTGCTTTCTGGTGGCATTTACCTTACCTACCTTAATGTAAGAGTTCAATAAGCTACTTCAAAGGAAAGCTCATTAATAATAACATGGTGAATAATAGGCATTGCATGAACTGCTCCCGGGCTGGAAAGGTGGAGCTAGGAAGCTAGAGCTCTACTTTGTTAATGAATCTAAGTAAGTATATTTAGGAGAGCACATGCCAAATGTAAACAACTTGTTTATTGAGGACAGTGGAAGATATTTTTGCCTGCATTTACTTGGAAAATATATAAATATCCTGGATAATAAATCTGAATTAATGTATAAAGAACAACTCATTTTATATAAGAACAGTCGACATGGATGAGGCCAGACACCAGGTTGAAGGGAACCGTCAGCAACTCCCAGCTCTGTTGCAGGTGTGGTTTCTCCTGCTGGGCCCACGCTCCACCCCCACCACACCTCCCACACCCCCACCACACCTCCCACATCCCCCAACACCTCTCATACCCTCACCACACCTCCCACATATCTCATCTCACTTATACCCCCACACTTCAACGACACCTCTCTCCTCATCCAGTCCCTACACCTCCCTTTCTCCCCCACACCTTCCCCTCCCCCCACACAACTCACTACCCACATTTTATTTCTTTCCCACCTGCTCCACACCTCCAGCACCACCGCTTAATCTCGTGCTATACACCCCAGCATCCAACACCACCCCTACGAAGATACACAGACTACATCCCAGTTAGACATCCACTACGGGCTCACCATAGCCCGTGCTACTTGGAACTTCTTGTTCCAGGTAGCGAATCTTTAACAACAACAAACATCCCAGTTTCCAATCTCACGTAGTTCCACTCTGTGTACCCAACGCATATGCACCCCCGAATCCTCCAACACCCACCAACTCCCTACACCTCTCCTCGCCCCTTGGGTGCCTATATGAACTACATTAGTCCAGCTGAGTACACAGCTGGACGATTCACATAACCTTCACAAAAAAAGAATCCCAAATTTCCCGGCATAATTATATTACTGTTCAAGTGTTTTGTTTCTGGGTTTGTGGTTAACATTCTCTCTCTCTCTCTCTCTCTCTCTCTCTCTCTCTCTCTCTCTCTCTCTCTCTCTCTCTCTCTCTCTCTCTCTCTCTCTCTCTCACTCACTTTCTCTGGCGCTAACCTTGGAGGCTACTAGATGCCTAACTGTAACCTTGGACGCCGGTGGATGGCTCACCTTGGATACCTTAACTAATAGACTGATGCTTCAAGTAAACTAGGGATTTGAACTGAATACTTATGCTGACTTGAATAATATGCTGACTTGAATAATATGCTGACTTGAATAATATGGATTTCTAGATAGATTCAACTCTCAAGCACGCTTTGCAAAGTTCCGGTAATCCAGTATTACAATTGACAATAATATATACCATCTTTGAATGAAATAAAAGAGGTAACACTTGAGAATATTTTTTTATATCCACAATTCGTTGCACTTCTGAATGTGTCATAAACTCGTCTATAAACTGTGATTTACGGCATAATATTTCCTGTCTGTTTCCGGTTGGTAGTAATTATTATATTTTATAGAGGATATTTTTGGTAAGAATGTGTGTGTGTGTGTGTGTGTGTGTGTGTGTGTGTGTGTGTGTGTGTGTGTGTGTGTGTGTGCGTGTGTGTGTGTGTGTGTGTGTGTGTGTGTGTGTGTGTGTGTGTGTGTGTGTGTGTGTGTGTGTTTGCATGTGTTTGTGTGTAATTTTTTAAGTGTAGTTACAGATTGAAAGCTACGCTTGTGGAGTCCCGTCTTCCCAGTGATGTGTTTTCACCTATTTGTGCCTGAGAAATTGGGATGCTAGCTTTTGGACCCCGCCTGTCTAACCGTTGGTTGTCTTAACAACCAATTTACGAGACTTAATAGACTTCCGAGCTATTTTCTATAATGGTCTGTCAAATCTCCTCTAGGTTGGAGGCCAGACGCTTGGTTCTAACCTCACCTAACTTATAACTGTGATTGCTGTGGGGTACATGTCCAACATGGCCGGATCACCGACGGCACCATTCAAAAGGGCACTGCACGTCACAGTTTTATACAGACCCAATGACAATACTGGCACTTGCTACCAGCTAGACTCAAGGAACCATTTTAAAACAATTAGTTGTTGTTAAACTATCGTTAAATATTGAACCCATACCTTCATACACACCACCCTTCAACAGGTTCTGAACGTGAGTATGCCCCTGAATGAGTGACAGGGAAACACTGTCAGAGAAACAGAAAGAGACGGAGCGAAAGTGCAATAGAATGAGAGAGACACAGACACACAGTGGCATAGACCGAGAGAGGCAGGTACTGAGAGACATGTACGGAGAGAAGACAAAAATACAGAGACTGAGAAGAAGAGACAGAGCCAGAGAGACGGAGAAGTAGAGGCAGAAACAAACAAACAGACAGAAACAGCGAGAGAGACAGAGAAATACCGAAAAAGAGACAAGGAGACAGAGACAGAAACAGAGGGATCGGTTTGACCCCAAGCACCAGCGGGAATCCTATGAGAGGCGGGCCCAAAGAGCCAAAGCTCAACAACACCCCCCCCCTCTCCCCCGGCAAGCACAACTAGGTGAGTACAACTAGGTAACCACACACACACACACCCACACACACACACACACACACACACACACACCCACACACACCACACACACACAGTAGCGCCTACACGAATTTGGACACATTGGCAAAAGCGACATCAAAAATACCTAAAACGACGAGTCATTAGACGCGCTGTTGCCACGTGCTACACATCCGGTCTCTGGTTCCTCTTTTTACGAATTGATTTTTAGCGTCCACGAACTCCCACATTAGACACGCTCCGCTGAAGACGAGAGAGAGAGAAGAGAAGAAAAAAAGGTGGAGGAGGAGTAGGAGGGGAGGAGTAGGTGACAGAGGAGGAGGAGGAGGGAGGAAGAAGTAGAGAAGGGTGGGAAAAATTGGAGAAACATTGTAGCATTGTGTGTGTGTGTGTTTGTGTGTGTGTGTGTGTGTGTTTTTGTGTGTGTGTGTTTGTGTGTGTGTGGTGTGTGCGTTTTTTGTGTGTGTGTGTT
>WNGS01113158.1:28620739-28631919 GCA_020271785.1 Procambarus virginalis | reverse complement strand
CCCGCCGTTTACGGTGCTAACTGAACGCTTACTAAAAACAGACGAAGTCCACAAAACCGCTAAGCGTTCCCATGAACTATATCTCGAGTGTTTTATGTACGCAATTCTCGCGTACTCGTTGTCATTTACCCAACAAAATATTCTGCTTTGGGTTTAGCTACACTATTACGCAAGCAAGACTTACGCAGTTGGCCCTTTATTGCTTGAATATTCCTACATGTGACCATGAATTGCATGGATAATTCCGGATAGCTGGAAGACTCAAGTCATACAATACACAAAACAAGGAGTTAGACAGAAACCACTCAAGTAGACCAAAACATATTCAAGCAAAGGGAAAGATACATGCTTCCATTACCCTCGAGAAAGGTTTCTTCTCAACCACACAAGAGACTGACACACACTTTAGTAACGGATTGACCTAAGTAGTTGCTGAACATTGTAGTGAGATCTTGAGAAGCAGAAGATAAGAACAAAGGAAACAGCAGAAGGTCTATTTGGCCATATGAGGCAGCTCCTATTTACATCCCCTCCTTTTTATATCTGCCCCTATTTGTATCACCCCTTGTGATAGCTTCAGGTAAGACTGGAGGCTTCAGGTAGATGTTAATGAGCTACTAGAGGTAAGTTATATAACAATGGCTGAAAATGATATAAAGCTTATGAAATAAAGCTTAAATGAGGAAAATGAGAAATATTCCAAGAAAATATGGGCAAGTTGACCAGACCACACATTAGAAGGTGAAGGGACGACGACGTTTCGGTCCGTCCTGGACCATTCTCAAGTCGATTGTGAGAATGACTGAGAATTGTCCAGGACGGACCGAAACGTTGTCGTCCCTTCACCTTCTAGTGTGTGTGGTCTGGTCAACATTACTTTAGGCCACGTTATTGTGACTCATCGCCTGCAAATATGAGCAAGTTACTAAGCTCAAAAAAGCTCCGTGACATCAAAACCAATATTTGGAGGAAAACATTGAATAGAGACGGAAGGGAAGAGACATTATATGTAGTTATTAACCCAAAGCTCGAAACCTTAGGTAGAGAATGAACCAATTAACACATATAACTATCAAACATCGAATCGTTTTCAGAAATCTAAAGACCGAAAAATTGAGAGTCAAAAATATCACCTCAACAAATCCAGAACTAAATTATAACCCCAAGTGTATAACCAACATTGTAAAATCCACAGAGCTAAAGAAGAACTGCAGACGGATCAGATAGAAACTGCAAGATATTCCCCTGACTTACGAGAGAGGCGAGAGGTGAGGCAAGGTTAGGTAAACTGTACCTGATATAATATAGTCCATGGTGGCGTAATGGTAGCAATCTCGCCCCGCACTACGCAAGCGATTTGGTCTGGGTTTGTATCCTAGCCGGGGAGGGTTGATTAGACACCATCCCTAAGTCTTCGCCTCTGTTCACCCAAAGTATTTAAGCACCTGGTTCTTAACCCATTGGCTGGTTGTGTTCCAGGGAAACTTAATGGGTAAGGTTTACCATGAGCTACGGGAAGGGAAAGCTATCAGCCGGCTAATAGGAGTCCGTTCCTGTACCCACCTGTGAAAAAATGTATTTTCCTACAGCTTAACAAATGTACATAGAAGAGGAACACAAAGATTAGTTTAAACTTGTTGCCATGAAGAAAATTACTAACCACATATATAAAGAAAAAAGAAAATCCGGCACGTCCCCATAACATGAAATATTTGCCAGGCTGCTCGAAGAATGTGAAGAAAAGGCTAGTGTGTCTTGTATATTCATCATATCGTAAAAGTTGAGCAGTGAACCGGAATCGTGGAGCGAGGGCTGCAAATGTTGTGCTAATTGTTTAAGACGGAAAAATAAATAATTTGCGTCGAACTGTTGGTCAGTTAACTGAACGTCTGTTGTAGGAAAACTGTTGACTCGAATATCACAGAAAAATAGCATAAAAAAATTAGTTTACATCGTCATAAACGTATATTAACAAATGATTTACTAAATGGTTTGACTAAGAGTCGCTCATGCTTAACACATTTTCTCTCATTTTTTTCTAACATTTTACAAGCAATCACTTCTTCCCCAACAACACTTTTATCTCTCTAACAATCCTCCCCCCACTCACCTCCTACTGGAAACACTACCACCCTCCACCTCCCACTGGAAACACTAACAACCTAACCTACCCTAACCTAACCTAACCTAACCTAACCTAACCTAACCTAACCTAACCTAACCTAACCTAACCTCCCATTGTAAATACTGTCACTCCCACCTATCTCTGGAAACGGTGCCTCTCTCCACCTCCTCAAGAACCACTGTCACCCTTTTCACCCTGAAAACTGTCACCCTCCACACCTACTTTACACACCCTGACTACCTGTCCCTTTCCGGGTGCACGTAAGGTCCACAGACCTTAATACTCCAGGAAGGTGCATATCTTGGGACCTCACTCCTTGGAGTACAAGTTGGAGCATCCGGCTCTCACAGGTCAGATTGGAAGGTCAGCCAGTTATCTAAGGCCTGTGTCCTCAACCAAGGTTGTGGGTGTGTGTTTAATCACCTAGTCGTATTTACCTAGAGGTGCTTGTAGTGTAGGGTCGAGCCTCAGCTCTTCAACCGCAAATTTGCAGTCCTATATCGACTGTTAAAGCTCATGTATCTCACCGTACTTCCTATATAAAGTGTTTACTGAGCTCATCACAACAATCACTTCTTGTAGTTCATTTCATTTCGTATCAAATCTTTCATTGAAAAGTCTCTCTATCCCGTTGTTTCTTATTTTAAACATTATCTGTACACCGTCAATCTACCACTATATCTTATACGTTGTTAACATATCTTTCCTGTTTGTAAGCTCCTCCTACTTGGTGAGGTAAGTTTTCTCAGCTCATGTGTGTGTTACCGAGTCAGTTATGAGAACAAACTTTTCACATCTGAACTTTCTCTAGTTTTAGCGAGAGCTGTTTTAGGAGTCGCCTCATAGCCATGCATACCCAAGTGCTCGGTTAACATATGTTTTATATAATGTTCTGACTTTTTCTTTTTATCTAGGTGCCTAAAAGCTACACGATCATTTGTCATTTTCGCCAACCTGCAAATGCTGTTTTGTTAATGTTTGCCTCAGATGTTAGTTAGGGAGTTTTATTAAAACAGAGATCTTTCTCTTCTTCCATCTACGGGGGGGATGTCTCACTTTTAACCTGTGCTGACCCCTGGAATCTTCTTTTCCTCGTTCCTATGATCATTACGTTGCATTTTTCAGGGTTGAAGTCTAGCAACCATATTTTTGATCAATTGCAGTGCATTAAGGTCTTCCTGTAGTCTCCTGCAGTCACATTCGCATGTGAGCCCCTTCGTTAGCTTTGCAACGATCAAAAACAATGTTATGAATGATTCACAGACTTTATCCTTGATACACATACAGATTTCAGAAACATAATATTTCTGCAGATGAGGAATCACAATAACGTGGCTGAAAAATGTTGACCAAACCACACACTAGAAAGTGAAGAGACGACGACGTTTTGGTCCGTCCTGGACCAAAACGACGACATTTTGGTCCATTATCAAGTCGATTGTGTGTGATTTCGACTTGAGAATGGTCCAGGACGGATCGAAACGTCGTCGTCAGTTAACTTAAACACACACTATCTAGTGTGTGGTTTGGTCAACATAATATTTCTCTGTTCTCACCCTTAATCTTTATTTCCTACACAAGATGTCCTGTTACCCAGCTCCGTACTCTTATGTTTACTACAGTTTGTCCTCAAGTTTGGCCTGGAGTCTATTGGACGGGCAAATGTCTTATCACATTCTGGCACCTGATTTAATTCAAAGTCAGTTCACCATTCTCTAACCCCTTCTATCACATGCATTTAATTGAAAAACTGTAATATGTTGTTTGTGGTTGTTTTAGATTTAGCTACTCAGAACGAAACGTCCATGTAGCACGGGCTATGGTGAGCTCGTAAGAACTCACTGTAATAGACTTCTAACTGTAATAGATTTGCTAGAACTTATATAGTTCCGCCCACCCTCTCTCTCTCTCTCTCTCTCTCTCTCTCTCTCTCTCTCTCTCTCTCTCTCTCTCTCTCTCTCTCTCTCTACCAATTTATCATCTATACCTCTCTCTCTTTACGAAAATAACAATTAATTGATTTCTGTTGCTTACAGATAATATTCTTTATCTCTCAACTTGCTCTTGGCATCTTTCAAGCATCATCTTGTGTTTGTCTTGGGTGATGCCAACAACAGACTACTAATACTATGTGATTTTGTCCCTTAAAATAAGTAGTTGCGTGTAGGAGTGGTCATGATCCATCAGGAAAGGCATGGATGGGTCATAGGCTTCAGGGAAGAGGATGGATCACAGACTCGTCAAAGAGTGGATGGCATGGGTCAAGGGTTTCAAGAAGGAGGGAGGAGGATGGATCATGGTCTTCACGGAGGTAAATGGGCCATAGACTTGGTGCTGGTGGTGGGACCATAGCGTGGTGCTGGTGGGTGGGACCATAGGTGGTGCTGGTGGTTGGGACCATGGCGTGGTGCTGGTGGATGGGACCATAGGCTTGGTGCGTGGGTTGGGCCATAGGCTTGTGCTGGTTGGTGGGACCATAGACTTCCATCACATCTAGTCAGAGGTGGTGTTGGATTCATGGGCTTTAAGCAGGTGTGTGTGTGGGTTCATGGCACATTAGTAAGGTGGTCAGATTGCGTCATGGTAATCGTGGGCCATCAAGGACGAGGCAGGATGGTCCATGGCCCATCAGGGAGAATGTGGGAGTGTAATGGGCCATACGGAGCTGAGTACTTATACACAGCCTCTTGGATATCTATAATACTTTCAACTCCCCAGAAAGTCATACAACATTCTGTTTACATCGATAACTANTTTTGGTAGGCCTTATCGCACTCGAAACGCCAAATCTTCTTTTCTGATTACATCATCATTGTTGCACAACGGACTGACTGTTCACTCACTATGTCTTTAGTGAACTGACATCTACACCCCCCTCCCCCTTCCCTGGAGGCGAAACCTTGCTGTCTTCAGTTAAAGTTTACGGTGAAAATGAGGCTTCAATTAAGCTACTGAAATGCCTCGACTCGATCACACACATTGACATATTCACCGAGTGGGCGGTGAGTCAATGAGTGAGGGACAGGTAGATGGGTCAGTGGGAGAAAGAAGTGAGTTAGAGTGCTATGAGACGAGAGAAAATAAAACGAGTCAGAGTGAGAGAGTGAGGTGAGTCAGTGTATGAGATGAGTCAAAGTGAGTATGGTATGCCAGGAATAAAGTGAGATGAGACAGCGAGAGAGTCAGTGAGTAAGAATGAGAAAGCGAGTAGAATCACAGGTATAAGGAAGAGCATTCACCCAGGCTTATTACAGGTAAGCTGCTCAAAAAAAGAATAGGGTATTTCTCATCGTAGATGACAGGTATGCCAATTGATAATAACACACTAAGACCCCTAAGGGGTAAAATGCAAATAGTTACAGCATTCGTTACGCTTAATAATATATATATATATATATATATATATATATATATATATATATATATATATATATATATATATATATATATATAAATATAAATAAATAAATAAATATATATATATATATATATATATATATATATATATATATATATATATATTATATATATATATATATATATATATATATATATATATATATATTATGTCATTGAAGGCGTAAGGACCACCTTTCAAAATAAATATGGAGTTTGAAAAGTCAAATGAAAGGGCAAATCTTCCTGTTATTTCTTCCCTGCAATGATCGGTTGATACATTGCACTGGAGATCAGGGAAAAACCCCCAATCTATGTATAAATCGATGTGATTGACAGGGTAAGTGGACTCCTTCTTCCTGAACACGAGAGGCATTAATAAAACTGACTCCCAACATCGAAAACGAACCATCATATTGCAAAAAATTAATATGCTGTGCCATTTTTATTATGACGTAAGTAACAAGGGTAATTTACATATGGCAGGAGATAAGAGGAAAGGGAGATACGCGTATTGCAGCATCAGTGAGAAGGGATGGAGGCCGCGAGTTGGAGCATCACAGAAAGGGTCCGAATCCCTCGTATTCAGTGGGATAATGCAGAATCACTGTCAAAAACCAGAGGCTGCGAATCCAACTTGATCTCAAAATACGATTTATTTTGCGTATCCAATAAACTAGTTTTTTTTACACTTACACGCTCGATCGACGAAAGCGTAAAACAGACCCGTCCATAAGATGTAAAGGCGTCGAAGGCGTTAGATTAAGACGGCAAAACAGGCTTTGAGATACCCATGGTGATACAGTCTTACGTGTACTCTTAGGACACTTATCTTCTGAAGGCGACGACGGTACACGAACCTTTGGAAAGACAGAGATGGATGCGTAAGGATAGGATTATCTTCAGACGGATGTTAAGGAATATGGATGAGTGAGGCTTGTGTGAATAGAGATGGATGCAGGCTATGAGTCGCAATAACGTGGCTAAAGTATGTTGACCAGACCACACACTAGAAAGTGAAGTGACAACGACGTTTCGGTCCGTCCTGGACCATTCTCAAGTCGACTCAAATCGATTTGAGAATAGTCCAGGACGGACCGAAACGTCGTCGTCCCTTCACCTTCTAGTGTGTGGTCTGGTCAACATAGAGACGGATGATAGGGAATGTGGATGAGTGAGGCTTGGGTGAAGGAATGTGGATGAAAAATAAATTAATAAAATTATAAAGAAGGAAGGATGGGAGGAAAGAAAGGTAGAGGGATTGCTGGAGGGTTGGGAGATAGAGAGGGAGGGAGAGAGGGAGGGAGAGAGGGAGGGAAGATAATAGTATGAAGGTGAGCCTACCATGAGAAGACAGTGTATATATGTATACGCGAGTACAGGCTGCATGAGAATCAATTCCTAGATATCAAAACCATGTTGGATAAAACCGGCCACATACATCAGATATGTAGGCCTTGTGCATTGCATATACTGTATGTATATGCATGGGGAGTATCAGACTGTGCTTGGGGTGTATATATGACAATAATACAACGACCATTTGGTGTATGAGCGTCAAATTGCGTATGCATATATGCCAGTCTCCAGCCATTGTATACACATGTTGTATGCAGTCTCCTGAATCCACAGTGTCAGAGCCCCGAGTACTGTCACTACAGATACAAAAGTACACTACTATTAAGTGAACCAAAAAAGTCCAAAGTACTTCAGCTACCAACATGCTTCGGGGCTCCTGGAGTACTTCATCGTAATTTGACTGATGCATGCACGATAGCCGTCATTACTATCGGGCGACGACCACAGATTATAGGGCAGTCCAGTTATTACCCACTTTGGTCCTTTTTTTGTCTCTTATTTCTACGGACCAGATCATACACATATTAATACCGTGAACAGTACCAATGTGGTAATAATGGATGTATAACGGTGTGTGTGTATGTATGTGTGTGTGTGTGTGTGTGTGATTAAAACAACCGAGCGGAAAATTAATTCGTAATATTTACAATCGTTGGAAAACGGTGTAACCAGGCTTTCAAATAGACGAAATATGCCATATGAAAAAAAGGAATAGTGAGAAAAATAGGCTTCTGAGGATAGATAATGATGGCTGGACAGTACTGAAGTTGTCAAATCAGAATGCGAAAGCGATCTGGGAATCCTGATTAGTACACTTGTGTGGCACATCCCCTTAGCACACCTGGACATTTCAGAAGTAGTGCCACCTCACTGCGCAACAAATCATTGCTGAAAATGCAAGAATATTAAGATCTATTCATGTTTAATACGAGTTTGTTTAAGCATCTCACGAGAACTTTCAAGCAATTAGCTTTGTCAAACCTCAGTTCAGCACTGAGGGCATTGTATTCGCTAGTTATATATAGTACCTTCACTGAGAAAGAGCTCAAATAATTGTTTTATTATATTCAATCAGTAAAGTCCAAATACTCTCTCTCTCTCTCTCTCTCTCTCTCTCTCTCTCTCTCTCTCTCTCTCTCTCTCTCTCTCTCTCTCTCTCTCTCTCACACACTTTTTGATTCCCTGTCACCCAGTGACATAATTACCTCAAATTCTAACTAGTCTGTGCTTACCACATTTAGCTCTGATTCGCTGTTAATGCCGTGCCAAGCCCAATAACAGGCTGGCCGGGCAGTAATTATAGGTGAACACGTCGAGGCTACAGACCCTCCTCTCTCCCTTACAATCCCTTGTTTCTCTTAGAGCAGCGACAGCGCCCAGAGGCCACACTTTGATCTATATAATTCAATGATGTCGTTTTAAGGTAGTAAGGGACGACCAAAAAAAAAAAGGGTGCATCAGTCGTATCGGTTGACCTCTGAAGGGATACGAGAACCGGAGACCTGCCCTAGAGGATAGCTGTTGGCTCAGTTTAGTCGCAATTACATGGCAAGACAGGTAGTTGGGCTCCCTAGTAGGGATGCCCTGTGCTAACCATTGCCACGGTGTCCGTCGAACACAGCAAACAAATGATCAGTCCTTCATCCGAGACGATCGCGATTCGCCGAGAAATTTTTGTTAACGTCTCTTAATTCTTGATCCACAAGGGCCGAGTGCCCCGCCTGCCTTACACACGTCGGACTTCTCAGTTAACCACAGTTAACGTCCCCTCGAAGCTCTACATCATGTTCAATTTACGCTCTGGCCATCTTCACTACAGCCGCTGATGGCGACGATGATGCGTAAATTATGTTTTCTTTACGTCCAGTGCAACCCGAAGGGGGGAGGAGGAGAAAGGATATATATCACTTAAGAACTCTATGACCCGACCGGGGTTCGAACCTGCATCATCGCTGGTGAAGTGATTAAAGTACTGTGTACGCCAGGGGGTGAGCCGTGGCTCTGGGGCTTCGAACTTTGGTCGGATCATAGAGTTTGAAGTGATTTATGGCTTGGGGATCATTCAAGCTTAAGAGCTAAGCTTAAATGCTTAAACTAAGCTTAAGCTTTAAGCTTAAGCTAAGAAAGGAGAAGCAGTTTTATAGGCTAGTTCATGAAGAACTATAAGTCACGTGTTCAGTTATATGCTACAAAATCCCCCGGTAATACCCATTCGTACACTTATACACTACAATCATAGCACTCACTACTTATGTCATTCATCTACTTATACACACCAATCACGTCCCCCTCCCCCTACTGGGGCGGAAAGATGGTTACCCCTATCTTGAGGTTATCTAGAGATGATTTCGGGGCTTTTTAGTGTCCCCGCGGCCCGGTCCTCGACCAGGCCTCCACCCCCAGGAAGCAGCCCGTGACAGCTGACTAACACCCAGGTACCTATTTTACTGCTAGGTAACAGGGGCATAGGGTGAAAGAAACTCTGCCCATTGTTTCTCGCCGGCGTCCGGGATCGAACGCGGGACCACAGGATCACAAGTCCAGTGTGCTGTCCGCCTGGCCGACCGGCTTCCTACCCCTGCCATAAACATTTGGGCAATATTTGAAATCAGAACCGGATTGAGTCGACACAAACCAGGACTAACATGTAAGGCGTTACGGCAGTGAGTGACCGAAGCAAACTCAATTAAATTTGGTTCAACCACTGCAACGGGCGATGTTGTGGTTTTTTGACACCCTACAATCTTTGATATCCTCCTTGTTATCCTTGCGATCATGTCATAGATTGGAGGGCGTGTTTGTGTGTGTGTGTGTGTGAGAGAGAGAGAGAGAGAGAGAGAGAGAGAGAGAGAGAGAGAGAGAGAGAGAGAGAGAGAGAGAGAGAGAGAGAGAGAGAGAGAGAGAGAGAGAGAGAGAGAGAGAGAGAGAGAGAGAGAGAGAGAGAGAGACAGACAGACAGACAGAGACAGACAGAGACAGTTTATTGAAACAGTGTTATTACAGTAATATTTAATCGTGAATACCAGTGCAAAAAAAAACACAATAAAGAACAATAAAAATCCCAGACCTCGTGGAGTCCAGTTTTTGCGAGGCCTCTCAGTACCAACGTTCTTTTCAACAACACATTTGTTACAGTCGGCATTCTGAAGGGCTCCGATTCACTGGTCAGATTTACACAGAAGCGCGAGGCTGTAAATCTGAACGTGTTTGTGTGTGTGCGTGTGTGTGAGAATGGGTGTAAATCTGAGCGTTTATATGAGCTAGATTAAATCCTATGTATTACCCGTCCGTTTAAACTAATATGGTGCGTTTTTCACGCTGCTCACAGATTTGCATCTTCAACACATCCACTAACAACACCTAACTCTCGAGAAAGTGTCAATAGAACGTCAAGACAAACCCGCACGAGCTGCCTCGTATCGGCCAATAGACCCTCTGCAGCTCTTATTATTATTACTATCCACTCTACTACACCTTACTTTGCTCCTCAGCTCTCTCTTGCCTATTTATTGCCTGTCTTTACTTCCTCATCACAATCGACTTGAGAATGGTCCAGGACGGACCGAAACGTCGTCGTCCCTTCACCTTCTAGTTTGTGGTCTGGTCAACAAAACAAACACAATTGTATGCCAATGGAATTCCGTTCGTCTATAAACACATGCAAATCAGTGACGTAAGGGAAGAGTGGCGGTGTTTACTGTGGTGGGGGTCTATCTGTGGGGCCTTGTTTACCGCCCCAGTTACCACGGGAGGTCCATCGAAACTTACAACCTGTAGCTGGAGCAGTTTAAAGGTCTGACTATTGAGAAGTAGTGAAGTTTGATTTTTTTTTTTAGATGTTTACATGATTGCAACTTGCGATGGTATTTTGTCCTGTGGTGGGCTTGACTTGGGTGCTTTAATGTGAGTCTGCAGTGTGTCCATAGCAAAGGTGTTAAGCATGTTGTGTATACTGTCCATGTAACTTGATACAGAGGATAGCTTGGCCCTCTGCTGGACTTGTCTTTATGTATGAGGTTGCATTGTGCATAACTTGGCACTGTGCATGACATGGCACTGTGAAGGATTTTGATAGGTGCATGACTGGTCATTGTGCTTGACTTGGTACTGTGCATAAACAAAAAAACTAGCATGAGGAAGGCCACAGCGAAGCGAAGACCAAATCCAATTGCCTCCACTTGAAGCAGCAAGCAGTGGTAGACCTCCCACAGGTGCGCTTCAGGGAACAAGTCCACTTCAGGAGAGAAACCAAATTCAGGATACATGCGAATAAAAGCTGTATTGAAAAGAGGAGGAGGAG
>WNGS01113158.1:28578917-28616169 GCA_020271785.1 Procambarus virginalis | reverse complement strand
AGATAAGAAGATAGGTGGATGGATAGAGGGTGGACAGGTGGATGGATAGATGGGTGGATAGGTGGATTGATAGATAGAAAATGGATAGATGAGTAAATGAATAGATTAATAGACGCAAAGACAGATGGATAGATGGATGGATAATCCACGCATCTATCCATTCATCTACTGTGTCTATGGGGGTACCCAAAGGTGCCTGGAATAGTCTCTCTTCCCACTCCTCTTCTCTCATTTGGCCTTGACCTCCCTTTCCCTTCGTCTCCCTTCCCTCTCCCTTCCTTCCCATCCCCTCTCTGCCCCATCTAGCGGGTCAATCCCCTCCCTCTCCCTTCCTGTCCACTCCCCCCATTTCTTTTATCTCTATCTTTATCTCTAATAAAGATAAAATATATGTCCTGTAAAATTAATAAGAGCATAATAATTCTATCCATTCATCCACCATCATATATTTGCATCCATCCATCTATCCATGTATGTATCCGTTCATCTATATTTACCTATTCATCCATCTATCCTCTACATATTCACGAATTCATGTATTCCCCCCATTCCTCCTCTCAGAAAATATATTAAGAACCACTGGAACACCTGTACGGGTCTAAGAAATCATATTTTTAGTGTACATATAGGAGATTTGTACTATAGGATAGCGAGTCTATCCTCCCGTCAGTCCATCCGTCATTCTACCCGTCCGTCCAAGCCGTGCAGGTGGTGTCACGTGAGGATGAAGGGCTGCTTACCTTGTTAGACGATCGATCGTGGGATAGTGGTGATCAGAATGGTAACGGATTAGCGCTACGCTATCCTGGGATATCCTCAAGTACTCGTGAATTTCAGAACACGTCTTAATTGTTCATCACGAGAATAGTGTATGACGTAGTACTAACTACTCTGCTATGTATTACAAAGTACTTAAATTTCTTAGTTCCTCGTTTAATCACTTAAAGACATAAGAGTCGCTTTTTGATTTGGTTTACTGTCATTTCTTTTCACTTCTAATAAATTCACTTTTTAAGATCCTGTTACACACACACACACAAAAAGATCACACTGTTACACTCAGCTGTTTGTAAAGATTAAAACAGTGTCTTCATAAGTCACTTAGGCAATTTAGCTACTCGGAACGAAATGTCCATGTAGCACGGGCTATAGTGAACCCGAAAGTGAGTTCGCGATAACCATGTCACTGTGATAATCCACTTACACAAAATAAATCTTAACTTTATCGCACAGTAGTTAAAAATGTTTTCACTACACTTAAGACGTGTCCTTCACACTCACGATATCACTCCCTACCTCACCTGCAAGTACCGACTAAGTGGCGTGATCAGTGCAAACAGAAGATTCAGAACGGTTTCTATGGAGTTTCGAATGAGCCCGATCGAAACCCGGTGGAGGTGGTGGTGTTCATAACCCAAGCTCCAAAACATTGGCGAAATATTTCGCTCGTTTCGTATGTCCATGCTCCACTTTTCTAAATTCATCATTCACGGATATTCCTGCAAGTTATTCAGCCCGTCTTCGTAAATAATGACCGCAATGCTTGTTAATTCAGCCATCGCCCTCACTGTTGACGAGGGAAAAACACTTTATACAACACACAATTGCTGACATTTCAACTTTTATCAAACAACTCTCCGCCTGCATTAGTCGCCGTTGTACCTCTCTAAACTCTTACTCACCCACTGCAAATCAGAACATTTCCCGCCAAAACCTATACGCCAATCATAACCTAGCTCAAAATAATTGTAAAACTTGTAATACACAATGACGCTGATGTTGTATATGCGAGTGTTGATACCGAATTTACAGTATGTTAACCTCGTCGGGGTCAGCCAGTGCTTGAACGAGCATGGTGCGAGGAGGAGTTACCAAACTGCTCGTTAATCTGCTCGTCTGGTAAATGCGGGCGGGGCCCAGTGACGCGTTGGTTATTTTTGCTAGCTACGTTGCCAAGATCGACGTTTTCGAGAATGTAAATTGAGGTTAATGTATATTATGATTACATCGTGTTTTAATCCTCAAAAAAAAAAAAAATCACGTATATATGTTCAAAAAGAAAGAAGTGAGACACTGGGAATCGTCACGAAAAGCGTTAATAATTTGATATCCAATGTTAGTCTTTAGTTTTACTTTGCCCTTGCTAGGGTCCAGCTACATTATCTCCCCTCTGAACATGTTCCATTGAACTGATATCCTTTATCAATTCAATGGAACATGTTTAGACGGAGATAACAAAAATCTCAGAAGTATGAAATGTTTCATATGATAACAGATTCTGAAAACGCAATTTTCTCTAGAAATGTGAAGAGTAATTGGAGACACGACTGAAGTGTACTTGTGGAATAAAGGATATAACAAGGAATAAAATAATTGGGTGCTAAATATATTAATGCAAAAATGGAACACGATGCAACGGTTCCTCCAATGAGCAATTGATTGTAGAAATCATCTCTCAGTCGGCTAAGACAGGTCAATCATCCTCCAAACGGCTAATAGGGGTAAAATCAGCCTCTGATCGGACAAAATTGGTAAACTAATCCTTGGATTTCACTGTCAAATTATCCTCCAGTCAGCCAAGATTGGTTAATTCATCCTCCAGTCAGCGAAGAGTAGACAAATCCTCCTCTTGTTGGCGAGTTGTAAACGAGTCCTTCTACGACTTGTCAAAAGGTGTGGAGGTAATTCTTCAATACAGGTCTGGCACATGCAACATATGTAATGTTGCGAAAGTAATGGAGGAACATGCAATCAGTCTGGCTGCTCTGTCATGCCTGGCTGGCCACCTCCGCTCCTCGTCACCGACGATGCATTCCTTGTGTCATGTCTGCTGCTTTAAAGACGTCCAGTCTACCTTATGTATCAGAATCGGTTTATAATTCAGATTTTACAAATGATATATCATGACTTGAATGAAATGACCCTTCATCTTTCTACATGCCAATGAGGCTTATGGAGTGGTCAGAGCCGGTATTAGTTCTAAAACAAAATGGAAAACTTATAATTAAGAATTAGATTCTGTTTAAGGGATGCCATAGGCTACGGCGTTGTTCTCTTAGTAACGCTACTCTTAACCACCAATCAGAGCTTACAAGACAATGACTGTTATACTGTGCTCCATAATGCACATCTTTAACAGAAGTAACGAGAGACATCCGAGATCTCTTGCGCTGTCTGAAATCTTAACCTCATATATAGATACAATTTGCATTAGCGCTCGACTCCTTGATCTTGACGATTCCTTTTGCGGAATGTGAGCCAAAAAAGTCTCTGGGGTAAGTTTGGGTCTCTAGGAAATTTGCATATTAAAAAAATAATAATACGAGATTAGTATTAACGTGGTGACACCTACAGGTGAAGTCTGCTTCTCTGTTTATAACGCTGAGAATTTACTTTAGTTCCGAACTATACTCAAGACTAAAGCAATTAGCAAAAGAATGCGCCAAGCCGGGAAGACTATACTTCACTCTGGACTATACTTGCTGGATAGTCAGTAAACGACGCTACCTTCACTGGCACTGGACGACGGCTGGCTGCCTTAAATGGGCGACTTGTCGCTCTGATCATAGGGACGGGACGACCATTCATAGTGAAATGATGACTACGACGACGAGACAATTACTCGCAACGAGCATGTGAACAAGGCGACGACTAATGACGAAAGCAACGACTAGCTATGACCATGGAGGCGGAACAACGACTAATTACGATGGTGTTAGTACAACGACTCACTATAATAACGAGAGGCCAGAGTAGTGGAGAAATGAGGACTATGAATTCATGAGATCATGGATTGGACGTCATGAATTGTACCTTCTCGGACCTCTGGCTCGTAAGTCAGGCATGTCATAACAAGAGATTCGTAACTTCCTTATTGTTTAGCTCGTAATCTGATGCTTCCAGACCTTCTCTCCTGCAACTATTCGTTTTCTCTGCTAGAAATATTCTCACGTAGCGAGAAAGACAAGTATTTTGATACCAAGAGAAAGGAACGCAGAGCGCGTTCAACTAACATGGAATATTTCCGGTTGCATAATTCGTCGATGAATTCCGTTCACAGACTGTACCCGAATTGGCATTTAATTTTCTGTACTGTTGTATAACTTATTGCAATGAACGCGTGGATAATTATCAAGTTATGCTGGATGGTCTCGCTTCATGCAGGTTGGCATTCAATCCCCGACCCTCCAAGTGGTTGGGCACCATTCCTTCCCCCCCATCCNGTGTGTGTGTGTGGTGTGTGATGTTATATAGGGGTGCCGCCTCTTGTGAAATTGTAGGGACCCATAGCCTCGGAGAAGGGAATAAAAAGCATACAGAGAAAAACTTGCCTTTTGACTCTAATACGTATGAGTATTCACTTCTCCTACCACCCCTTTTATTATATATCGTGTTCATTTTATTATATAAGGTTACACATTTACATAGCTGACTGGTTACAATATATTTGTGTGTGTGTGTGTGTTCTCTGTAAACTGTAGCATTGCAATAAAATAAAACAAACATACAAAAAAATAATGGGGGTGGTAGGAGAAGGAAAGAATTAAGTATTCAGTGAGAATCCACAAGATCTTCTCTGAATGCTCTTTGTTTTCTTCTTCGAGGATGTGGGTCCCTGCAATTGCACCAGAGGTGGTACCCCTAATATATATATATATATATAATATATATATATATATATATATATATATATATATATATATATATATATATATATATATATATATTATATAAGGGAAACATGTAGAAAATAAGTCTAAATAACATGGCCGAAACTCACGTACATTAAATTAAATATATATTGCATTCACTATACATATACATTCTAGGAGCAGCTGCAATAATAACAATAATAATTAATGCACAGGTGAAGTGACAAATATTTGTGTTCAACATTATGCAACTCAGCAAATTTAACACTTTAGGCAACATGAGATCCCCAATACCTTGAGGATGCAACAAGCTATGCCCATCCTACTGAGTTCAGAAGAGGAAGGAGACCCCAGAGTTGTGGATAAGTGGATCAGCTGCACACAGGATCAGTTATTGGATTAGATATATATATAGAATTAGGTGCAGTGGATCAGATATTAAAGGATCAGATAGTGGATCAGATATTAAAGGATCAGATAGTGGATCAGATAAAAAAATCAGGTTTAGAGTCTGATATGCAAAGGATATGGTAGTGGATTATATATATTAAAGAAACCTGTAGTGGATCAGATACATAGAGAATCAGGTAGTGGACCAAATACAAAGAAAATCAGGTAGTAGTTTAGATACAGAGTGAATCGTGTAGTGGATCAAATACAATGGGAATCAGGTAGTGGATCAGATACACAGAGCATCAGGTGGTGAATCAGAGAGATAAAGGAAGAAGTTGTGGTGTCACTCTTGCAAAACACGCCACTCTGGGTGAAACGAGTACCAGGCCTACAGATGACAAGATATCCTAAGCCAGCATGATAAGGTATATCATCAGGATATGGAACATATTTCGCTGGCAACTCTGACGACTGCCCTGCCTGCCTGTCTGACTGCCTGCCTACCTGCCTGCCTGCCTGCCTGCCTGCCTGCCTGCCTGCCCGGCCGTGACCGCCACCTCTAATCTGAAGTCATTTAAGTCATTATCAAGTTTTTTCGTGGGCTGCTCCGATGGCAGATGCTTGTTGGACGACTCATATAGACACAAATATTCGTAAAAAATTATTCATTTTTGTGTATTGATAGATATAGTGTTAAATGAAGAAAGTATTCCAATATTTAATGTTTAAACATTTCATTCACTTGGAACTATTTTTATTAATCGTTAAGAGTGGTTTAAAACGATTAGCATTTCAAAGCGAGTAGAAAATACTTCTGTCTACCTCAGTGATGCCCCGGGGAGGTTTACAGGCAAGTTGGGTGGGAGTTTACCTGTAACTTTCCTATTTTTTATTATGGGCACAGTTGTCCACTGATAGGCCACCATACATGTCGGGGTTCGACTCCCTGAAGGTCGTATCAATAACGAAATAAATATAGAAAGCGTACAAAATACGCTAAAACGAAAATATTTAAAAATGGATTCAGAGTCACTGCTATAAAGATCTTTTTAACGAGCGACCTTCACTTTAGTGTTTTTTTCAACTGCAATGAAATATGATTTACGTTGGCTAGACCTAATATGCTGTTGCAATGAGTTGCAAGTTTTGTCCTATTATTTGGTGATGAATTGGGCTACGTGACTTTGTTGAGATGACAACCCCCATACTTTTATTTAGCTGTTGGTGTTGTTGTTAAAGATTTGCTACCTGGAACAAAAAGTTCCAAGTAGCACGGGCTATGGCGAGCCCGTAATCTTATTATTTAGCTGTTGTTAGACCTTCAGAGGTCTATATTCTTAGCTCGGTTTTCATGCTATAATTTTCCCACTTTCTCTTCACCAGCTTTTCCCTCATCACCTCCTTTCTCCCCTTTATCCCCTTCCCCTTTTCCTTTCCTTCCCCTTTCTCCCCTCTCACCCTTCCCCCCCCCCTCACTTTCCTCTCACCTTCCCTCTCGCCTTATAGTATCTCCCCCACACTTCGTTGTCCGCTCTGCAATATGGTATCATCAGGCAACCAAATTAGAAAGGTTAAATATCCCAAAAGGAATCCCACACACTCATATGTGTGTGTGTGTGTGGCAGAAGAGTGTACTGGAGTAGGAGACGAGTGTGTGTGTTTGTTGGAGTGTAAGAGAGTGTTTGCAAGAGGGCTGAGTGCGTGCAGATGAATGATGAATGTGTGAAAGGATGAGTGCATGTGTGTGTGTAAGGGTATTGTGTGTACTCGCCTATTTGTGCACGCAAGATCGAGGTTTAGCTTATGGGACTCGCTTCTCTAGCCCCTGGATGATTAATGAAATGAATTTCCACCTGTTTCTCTATCATATATACTTTACAAATTTTACAACCCATCCTCCTGTTTAGATAGTACTTTTTGTAACTATGTGCACCATAGTACAAACATTGACTTAAAAGCCAATTAAATAGTTGAATTTGGTGCAATTCACTTAATAAAAAGTCCGAGAAAAAAACTAAAAAATCAAAAATATATATTCTTAGGACTAGCATAGCACATATATGTACTATATTAGGCCTCAGATAGCGTATATTAGGCCTAGGAAGGTTAGGTTATGTTAGAATAGGTTATCTTTGCATAAACACAAAAAAAATTTCGTTTGTCAAAATTCAATAGTAATGAATTCTACTTTCTAATTGTCCATTACGTCATATATGTTCTATGGTCCTCATCGTTACTATAAGTACTAATTAAACCGGAGAATAGGCTGAATTTTAAATGGAATAACTTCAACAATCTGCTCGTTAACTTCTTCTCATTTTTCCACAATTCTTATGCTAAAACTTTATACTTTCTCTGTGACTCGTCTGTTTCTCAAAGTTCCATCCTCTTAGTATTATTCACTGTCAATATGTTTCTTTCCACTCTGTCAATCTCCCTAAGATATGCATGCATGTCTCACATCTAATTTGTTCCTCAGGGGATATCTTTCAGTACGTCTTCACACCCCATCTCTCATAAGGCAAAGGAAAAATCTCGTGAATTTTGGGGGGTTTGTGTGGCTTGGTGATGCTAGTGAAGCATCTTTGTGGGGGTATTGGGGGGTGTTTGAGAGTGTGATTGTGGGGGGATACGTATGTATAAGTGAGTGTGGGTGTGTGTGTGTGTGGGTAAGAATGTGTTTGAGGTGGGGATGAGTAGGTGTGGGGGAGATAAGAATGTTAGAGGCGATTTATTAAACAACATAATTGAAAGCCGTGACAGGATAAGGTGGCCCTTAGACAGGATAAAAACCAGTTGCAGAGTCGATTGTGTCCTGGTCTGCTTGTTCTCCTTGACACAGGGAAAAATAATATTTAAACTAGCAATTTGCACACATATTGCAAGGTCAACCTGAACGTTTGTTTCATCAAGCAGCTGCTAGAGTTCATCTCCAGCAAAAAAAGTTACAGCAGAATTTGCCATAAGAACTCTAAAGAATGAGTCTCTGAACACCCACTATCCTGACTTCTGAGGGAGACCTCTATCAACATCAGAGGCCCGAGACTGTTCAACACGCTTCCACTGCACATAAGGGACATAACTGGCCGACCCCTCACAGTGTTCAAGAGAGAACTATCAACATCAGAGGCCCGAGACTGTTCAACACGCTTCCACTACACATAAGGGGCATAACTGGCCAACCCCTCACAGTGTTCAAGTGAGAACTTGATAAACACCTCCAAAGGATACCTGATCAACCAGGTTGTGATTCATACGTCAGGCTGCAAGCAGCCGTGTCCAACAGCCTGGTTGACCAGTCCAGCAACCAGGAGGCCTGGTTGCTGGACCGTGCTGCGGGGTCGCTAAGCCTCGAAATCATCTCAAGATAAGGTGGCCCTTAGTTTAACGTCTCTGGAGAGGAGAAGTATTTAAGAAGAACACAAGATTGTTCTTTTAATTCCTTACACGAGACTCCTGCACCAATCTTGGGGAATCTCATGACAAGAAATGAATGTGATTTATTTTTTAATAATAAATTAAATACGTCACATATGGATTAAGTGTCAGACAATTTTTATTCAAAAGTTATTGAACTTGGAAGGGAAGTGTTGGAGACAAAATTCATTAAAGGATTCACAAGTATTGGAGATTTTACTGAGTCTATCAGGTCCAGTAGCTTTAAACATCAGTCGATTGATGCTTACGAGAAGCGGGGCCGACAGCTGTAGCTCAACACCTACAACCACAGGTGAGCTTTCTCTCTCTCACACACACACACACACACACACACACACACACACACAACACACACACACACACACACATAATATGACAAGAAAATATGACAAGAAATATGACAATATGACAAGAAAACGTCAGTGAAAGCTTGCAGTGCAAGCAAGTCTAAAAGATACGGAGAACCTCGTTATCAATACAGTTGGTCAACAAGTATCCATAAAGATTTTGAAAGCCAAGAAAGTTAAATTATAATGCCACGTAACAAGTGTGGAACACAGTGCCCATCCTACCAACCAATTTACCCGAATACAACCTTGGAACATACATGACGCAAAACCAGTCGCCTGAGGAACACGTTCACAAAAATAACGTCTGCAACATACGATTAAATTCGCAAAAACCAGGATTACCTTCAAGGGCCTAGACACAGAGGCCTTCAAAATGCTATATTAAAACCAATGTATGACTAGTTCTTGAGTATGCTGCACCGGCATGGAGTCCACACCTAATGAGGCTTGCAACTGAAAAGTACACAACATGACTTGTCCTGGAATAGAGAAAATTCACCAAAAGTGAAAGGCTGAGAGATCTCATGCCTAACCAGCGATTGGTGCGTTAGGCATGATTTAGTTAATGCGGAATTGCTTCGTTAGTGCAAAATTAATGAAGACAGTTGAGACAGATGTAGATTGCAAGAATCTCCAAGACGATTAAGACAAACTGCAGAGATAGTCAAATAAATGGCTTCTGAATTTCATCACCACGAAGTCAAAGGTGTTAAAAATGGTACCAAGTGATAGTAGACGGGAATGATGGAACACAATGAAACTACCTTTCTTTAACGACTAGAGTAATAGAGTGGATCTTAGCAAGCTTAACTCCGGATACACATATAAATAGGGAAACATCAGCAACATACCGTACACTGGATCAGAACATCATTCAGGAACCTAAATAAAGAGGCCTTTCGATCATTGTTCAGCGCGAACGGGTGATCAGTTCTAAGTCTGCAATGAGGCTCTTCCTAACAATGTGAGAGTTGGGCTGTGATGACACAAAGAGTAGGACCAAACGTCACTATAAAAAGGAGAGAAACGAGATATGATTCCGACGTATAAATTATTTTGGTGATTAACAGTCTAGAAAACACGACGTTCCCAAAGGAATATAAGCGAACTCTAGAAACAAGAAAGCGAGGATTGAAGCTTCAGTAACAGACGAGCCGTTTGGAGGTAAGAAATATTTATTTTAGTATAAAAGCAGGAATATGGAATTAAATCAATCATCTGGCGTAGAAATGGTCTATTCATGATTTTGGAAGAAAATGACTGAAAAAGGGTCACGCATCAATGCACGAGACAACTAGAAGCTGAGAAATTGGTGCCCAGGCGCTGAAGCTCAATTCTACAAGTACAAATAGATGAGCAAACAAGCTAGTTTCTCATAAGCCCTCAAGAAGTCCTCAGAGAGCAGCGAGTTGCCCTAAATGAACTACCTCCTCTCTCTCTCTCTCTCTCTCTCTCTCTCTCTCTCTCTCTCTCTCTCTCTCTCTCTCTCTCTCTCTCTCTCTCTAACGCAAACCCTATTTTTTATCTTCCTTGCAAAACACAAAAAGAGAAGTCTGCACAAACCAGTTATACAAGTTTTTTCCAGACTGCCAAAATCCTGTGAGTCCATGATTGCTCTGAGAGCTGTTAATCAGTAACTGGTTTACAGCTAATGGCGGGTCTCGGGATGGTTCTGGAAGCCAAATGGTGTGGAAGAACAACTAACGCTGGTGGAAGCATTTGCGTTAACATCAATGCGCAAACAGAGGTGTCCAACAACGCGCACACCAGGCCATCCTCCTATTTAGATAGTATTTATAGTAACGATGTGGACTATCGTCCATATATTAACGTAATGGGCAATTAGAAAGTAGAATTTGGTACAACTGAATTTGGACAAACCAGAATTTTTTGTATGTTGCTTAAAAATCTAACCTAACCTAACCATCCCAGGCTAAATAAACGTTATTTGAAGCCCTATATAGTACATATATGTGCTATAATAGACCTAGGAATATTTAAACCTTGCTTTTAAGCTCTATTTTTTCGGACTACAAAATGAATATTACCAAATTCAAATAATTGTATATTACGTCGATATATGAGTGATGGTGCACACAGTTATAAAAAAATTACTCTCTAAACAGGAGGAGAGGTTGCACGCTCACACGAACGCACACATACACGCGCGTGCACACACACACAGTCATGTCAATTCTTAGTTCCAAGTGAGCAAAAATTTGGAGTTATCAACTAATGCATTTAATATTTACTGAACTAGATGTAGTAGCCGGTTGCGCCCGGGTCTCTTTTCCCCCCCCCCCCCCCTCACTTTTCTTCAACATCCCCCCCCCTCTCACCCCTCTCATCCCCTCCAACCCCTCTCTCAATCTCCCACACTGTTACTTCTCTCTCTGCCTCTCCACCTTCCTTCCTCCCCCTCTATTTCCCTCTCCCACCTCTTTCCTCTCCCCTCTATCCTTTCCGCCTCTTTTCACCCCCTTCCTTCTCCGTCTCTCCTTCCTCATTTCACCTGGGTAAACGGCGGGAGTAGGCATAAAAATCAATGGTTTTTACAACGACTTGATTTTATTTAAAGCTTCGTGAAAATCGCGTGGGGGGGCATTGAAGATGCGGATATTTCTCTAAGCATGACACTAAGGCCGACCCTCAATTGACCTATGACACTCCCATACCCCCCTACCTCACAATGTTTCAAGTGCGAGAGTCGTCGAGGCTAACCCAAACATCTGACCCTCCACTTCGGACAGATAGACATTCTATTCCATATAGTTGTGCGGAATGGTAGAGTAGTTGATTCTACTCTGTGTGTATCTACTCTGTGTGTATCTACTGTGTACATTTATTAAATACATTGTACATGCATTTACTGTGGGTGTACATTCATGACCAGGTGATTACTGCTGTGTACCAGCTTCTAAGATATTTTAATTACATCAAATTGTTCAGCGATAACCCGAAATTTATTTGAGAAATCTCATTCATTGTTACTCGATTCGGGGGAACTGAGAACTATGCATACATCATGCTTCGCTGAAAGTGATCAGTCATAAAGTTCGCAACTGCAATATTGCACTTAAAATGTAACATTGCACACATTGGAGTATCGATATACACAGATCACTACTGTGTGCTATAGTATTCAGCTGAAACAGTATAGTTACAGTATCATATTTATATAAGACAGCGATTACTAAGTTATGAGTCGAAGTGCAAGTTGCAAGTTCCAGTGTGGTCCACAAGTGTTCAAATCAGAAGCTAAAACGTTTCGTAAGACCGCTATTGAGGCAGGCAGAGTGCAAAGTGTAAATTACAATTCAAGAGCTTGAGTGCATCGTAAGATTAGTTATTCTAGGATTAATTATTTTTATTTGTATATTTTTAATAACGACAAAGAGAGCCCAACATCACAGTCTGTATATTTTTTGGGGGCTACAAGCATCACAGACTAAACGATTCAGGAAATTGTGGGTTTGAAACCCTACAATGGGATATGGTATCCACACAAATTTTATACAAATATAACAGTAGTAACGAAACCCATTTTATTTAATAACCCAAAATACTTATGACGTTGTGGCCTTTTATATAAAAACTCTAGTTCACTTTCATAGTCACAAAAAAAGTCACTTGATTACCATTTATGTTGATGAACCAACATCAACTTGTCATCAACTTGTTGTATCAAGTTGATGACTTGATAACTTGCCAGTATTTCAAATTGGGTTGTGATCACTCAGTCGTCCAGTCCTTGCATTCTTGACATGATTAGTTCATCCTCTTCATGTGGAGAATGAGGTGATTGGGGGGGGTAGAGAAAGAAGGAGATGGTAAGAGAAGTGGGAGAGGGGAGAAAGGGGAAGGTGATAGATATATACTTTATAAGTTATAGTCAATTCTCTAGTTTATAGTTTAATATAGTTTAATTAAATATAGTTTATAGTCAATTCTTCTATAGTCAATCCTTGAATAATTGTCTCTGCCAACACTCTGATTACTTATTGTCTCGGAGAACGAACAAAATAATTTTCCATTAACTGATCAGGATTATCTCGGAGTCTGTGCTTAAGTATCTTTAATCACGCCAATAAATTTTCTATGTAATTCTTTGATTAATACAAAATGTGTAAGTGAATTGTAGACGACATAACACACATGTCAACATTTTAATAATTACAATTAAAATCCTTAAACTTTTCAGAAGTCTGGCGTGCTCTTTTTGAATTGTGACATCGAATCCCTACAACATTAAACTGGTCGCTTTATGATTTTTGATTTCCATAACCAGTTTGTCACCCAAATCATGCAGGAATATAAGTATGTACTTACTGCAAGAGCTCTGAGAGTCTGAGTCTATTGGAGGTTGGGAGAGAGGCTCATCTGTACCTAGGTTCGAGGCTCTTGTATCTGATTGCCTCCTGGGCCTTCCTGAAGCTATCCTGTTCAGCTACTCAGTATAGATCAATATCACTCATAGTTAATAGGCACGTTCTATTCCATACTATGTGCTAACTATCCATACATAGCATGGTGGCCCCTATAATGGACACTCTGGATGGCCATCGGGTCTGCATATTTGGGATTCTATGCCAGGCTGCGAGTTTCAGCGAGGCTTCGCTCTATTTATAATTGGCTTCTTCATTCTTTGAATTCATTCAAGCTGTTATACGACGGTGACTGAGAAAATCGCAATAACAATACAAAAAATGATGTAAAGTCGAGACAAGAGCATTGGGAAGAATTAGAGACGACTAATCACCAGCAAGTGAAGAAAGACTTACAACTTGACAATCCTAACGAGCCTATTTGCAATCCTATGAAAAAACAGTGTTTCTGGGCTGTAAGAAACAAAAGGCTGCAAGAAAACAGACCTAGCTGGTTCCTTCAATAAACGAGAACTACTAGAATACTAAAGAATCTCTCAGGCTCTATATAAGAATTCCTCCACTAGTAGGTTTAACAGAAATGAACGAGTAAGGCTTTTATTGTTGACGCCAAGATACCAGTATCCCAGAGTCTACCTGGAAGATTTACCTGGTCCCGTTGGTAATGATCTAAGTTAAGGTTGAGCAATACCATAAATTTCGTCTTAGTTCAACATGTTCAAGAGCTTTTAAAATAAAACTTGTTCCTCAAAAAATAAAAAAAGACCGAGTAGTGATATGAATACAAAATGTATTTATGCATTATTATTATTTATTCATGTAGGAAAAAAATATTTGAGGGTTTTTCATTTGATTTCAAATCCACGAAGGCTGTCACACCAAAATCAAAGAGAAACGTGTGGTTAAAATTCCCTATAATCCAGCTGGTGTATTCTCATGCCTGAACGGCCATCAAATACCCCCAGCAAGTTTCCATGATAAATACAGTCTGTACTCAAGAGTATGTTTTTGGTTCATAAATAACAGTATCGCTGTTGTTTTTGTCCGGGTATCGCCCTGTAAATCACAGCTGCGTAAACCTCAGGCGCCAAGGAGATAACATTAGCTCTATATTTCACACACAGGGCGGTGGTCAATGTGTCCGGGCAAGGGTATCGTGAGGTAATAGCAAGGTGAGGTGTCCACACCACAAGGGGGAAATGGGGAGACGATACACTGGTCTGTATAGAAATCTATCGACTGTGAGGTAGTAGCAAGGTGAGGTGTCCACACCACAAGGGGGAAATGAGGAGACGATACACAGGTCTGTATAGAAATGTCTGTATAGAAATCTACCGACTGCAATAGCCGCGTGGCGGGTAACACTCCAAGGGTATTGCAACACTCTAGGGTGTTGCAATACTGAAGCGTCTGGTGTGTTCTTGAGCCTTCATTACTGAAAGAGTCTGGTGCGTTCGTGAGCCTAATCCACCGAAAGCTTTGGAGTGTTCGAAAGACATCCCTACCATAGGTTCAAACGTTTTACAATTCCCACACAACTAATGACTTCGTTAAGGATTACACGACACTTTGGAGTTATGCTAATCAAAGATGCAATCTACCCTAAATAAGAACATTACACCATAACAAACTGCACTAGGACTATTTGGCCAAAGCGAATCCCTTCCTCTTTTCACCCAGCGACCCTGATATATATATATATATATATATATATATATATATATATATACCTGTTTCCTGTTCCAGCGCCTCAGTGTCGCAGTGCAGAGGGGAAATGCGTGCTGTATCCTGGGTACGCATCCCAACCTCCGAGGAGCTGGACGAGGTCTTCGAACGCTGATTGTTTAATTGTTATATATTTGTGTGTGTGTGTGTGTGTGTGTTCTCTGTAAACTGTAGCATTGCAATAAAATAAAACATACAAAAAAATAATAGGGGTGGTAGGAGAAGAAAAGAATTAAGTATTCGGTGAGAATCCACAAGATCTTCTCTGAATGCTCTTTGTTTTCTTCTTCGAGGATGTGGGTCCCTGCAATTGCACCAGAGGTGGTACCCCTAATATATATATATATATATATATATATATATATATATATATATATATATATATAATATATATATATATATATATATATATTCTTACTAGCGTTTGACACACTTCAGCGAACCCATGTCTAATATATTAACTGACAATTTGTTCCAGATATTCACAACCCAATACCAAAATTAGTCTTTACCAAGGACTTCTCTTAGTCTATTTTATATGATTTGAAGCCACTGTTAATTTTTTGTTTGGTATATTTAGCACCCTGTTATTTTTCTTGCCTTATTATACCCTGCGTGGATATACTTCCATCACGTCTATCCCTACACTTTGTCTTCCTGGAGATGTCAGTTATACTCTCCTATAATCTAAATGGAATTATTTCTTAATCCTGGGTTAACACTTGTCATTCGTTTATGAACACTTTCAATGGATTTGACGTTCATGCTATTATTCGGTGGCCAATTTGAGCCCCATAATTTAAGTGAGGTCTAACGTGAGCAACTTTTATCACTCATCAATACTCTGTAGAGCTCAGAATTATAGTCAACTGAGTATACACACTGATAAGTTCACTTCTTGTATCACCATATTGAAGGAAGACTCCATGAGGTAATAACCACAGTGGAGGAATACCCCCAGTGAAAGAATATCCCAGTGAAAGAAAACCTCCAGTGAAAGAAACCTCCAGTGAAAGAAACCCCTAGAAAAACCCCCAGCTTCCCAAGTCCATTAAAGCATGTCATAAGTTTCCAAAGCCTGCAAGTCCTTGAAGACCCGCCGCACCACCTGAAGCTGTACTGCATTTGTCGATGCTCAGGCATGACCTTATTACACTCTGTGGGCTTGTCTGGAGGCAGGCCAGAGACGAAACAGGTTTATCTCCAAGGTCACTACAGGTCGGGTTTTCCCTCCAGGAGAGGGAAATTTTCCCTGCGAATCGAGTTGATTTCGTTAGCTCTGTCTCGGAAATTACCGTGATTGGAGAAGCAAAATGAAAATCCTATTTTTGAAATTACTGTATTAATTGTGCTTTAAGGTACCGATGTCCAATTATCCTAATTTCCTTAATAATGCCTTTGTGGATTCATGTTCTACGCATTGATTGATACAGTTTTTATGATATATGATTTGAATATTTCTAACCTAAGTAGTATCACCTAATGGCCTGTTTATTCTTCATTATTCCCTTACGTAGTTCAATTTCAATGGATATATATACAAAGCTTAAGAAATATGTAGTCAATATTGTGACAAACGCAATTTCTACGAAAANGTGACTCATCGTCTGCAACGTGGTTGAAGAATTAGACACCCAACCCACAATCTCAAACGAAATGAAGACGTTTCGGTCCTTCCTGGACCGAAACGTCTATCATAACGATATCCATGACCCTGACCACTTAACGTTTCATACCCTCCCAACGACAACACACAACGTTTTTCACACAAATAAATCCAAAACTCTCAGCCAGAAAATATAACCATTATGACTATTAATTGTGTCCCAGTAAGACTTGGTGCATCAATGGCTATTCACCATGTTTTAAATGAAAACATAATTTTATTTCAACATGAAATATAATTCTACATAAACCACTCTACTGCCAACTTTTGTCTACAATGGACTCTAATATACTTGGTTTGAATTCTCTCTCAGCCTATCACCGCAATGGTTTGTGTCTCAACCGTCTACCTGATCAATCAGGCTGTGCTTTACATGTCTGACTGCAAGCAGCTGTGTCTAGCAGCCTGGTTCACTAGATCACCAACCAGGAGGTCTGATCAGAGAGGGGCAGTTGGAAACGTTGATCCTTGGAACTACCGAAAGATAACTTAAGATATCCATCGACTTGTTATCTCTTCCCTTTTTCTCACATTATCTCTGATGAAAATAAGAAGGAAAGAGCAAATAGCTTACTGGTCCAAACGAGGGTTTGACTACGTAACACATGGAAGGAATTTGAGGACAAAGAGCCTGGATAGGAGGACAGGGTGAAGGAACGCTACCGAGCCATTTCAAGGATCGAGGATAGAACGCCGACCGGGCAAGATGCAAGGCTGTCGCTGTATACCCTCCAATCCGACGCCGATTGAAATCTATATAGTCATGCTAGTTTAGTGATTTCATCTGAGAATTTCCTTTACATCTATCCTTGGAAAATGTAAACTGGCTTTTCTTACTCTCTCTTCAAAGCTAATCTCCCATAGGGGAGATTAGCTTTGTATATATATATATATATATATATATATATATATATATATATATATATATATATATATATATATATATATATATATATATATATATATATATATGTCTTCTCAACCAACTTTCAAGTTACATGCAATTCCCCCTTCAATCTTACTTTCATTCCCTCTACATCCTTTCGTATCTAAGTTTAATTTCTCTCTTTAATTCTCATATTTATCCTCCTATCTCTGTCAGTTCCTCTAACGCTTGCAGCTGCGTTAAATTTATAAATTTATAATGTTTAATAATATAACCTGATATTTGTATTCTCGATAAATCTGCGAGGATAAAATTTATCCTCGTGTATTATCCAACTGTTCTACCAGTTCAGGAATATATTTACACACCACTTTATGATGTTTTTTGCAGCAAGGTTTTTTTATGGACTTGACGTGATCTGTAGCCATCCTAGCCATGCAGGTGGCTGAAGTAGCCATGCAGGTGGGTGTGGTAGCCATGCAGGTGGCTGAAGTAGCCATGCAGGTGGGTGTAGTAGCCATGCAGGTGGCTGTGGTAGCCATGCAGGTGGCTGAAGTAGCCATGCAGGTGGGTGTAGTAGCCATGCAGGTGGCTGTGGTAGCCATGCAGGTGGCTGTGGTAGCCATGCAGGTGGCTGTGGTAGCCATGCAGGTGGCATTAACAATCCGTCTAGCGTACGCAAGATGAGTTAGTCTCTGTCGAAACATTTCGTACCTGCCAAAATATATCCCCGAAAGAGCATCTTCAAAGTAGAAACTCTAGTTTCGTATCTCACTGACATATGGAATAGTCTTTGTGTTCCCTGCAGAAATCTTCGAAAGTTGGTGTTCGGATGGGTGGAAGCAGAAGGGCGTTCGAAGTAGCGAGATGTTTTGATTCTACGTGGGAATCGCGAGAATTGTTTTCTGGAGAGATGGTCAAGCGAGAGTCTGCGTATAGCGGACCGTCGACGACTGTCTCATGCAGTCTACTTAACAAATGGTAAACAACTCGAGACGGATATGCGTGCGGTCGTGTGTCTGGCCTAAGGGATAGGCCCGCCACGTTACAAATAACTAATGATCATTACCATGTGATAAACGTTGTGTTGTCGTAATTAACGCCAGTTACTTGACCAGCTCCTCGGGGCCTGCGAAGTCATTTGGGTTTTTATGGCAGGTGAAAACAAATGATTTTGGATGAAAGAACGTGAAAATTTGAAGTAGAAAAGTGGGGGGGTAAAAAAAGTTGCCAGACATTCTCAGCTGCAGTTGCGCGTGCTGCCAAGGTCACCCACCAGACCAAAGCGTAGGATATTATCTCCGAGGTGGTAAAGCATATGAACTCGAATCTCCTTTTTTTATCTGACTCAGATATTTAGTTTATGAACCGAACAAACATATTTCAATTCTCCGGGGCAGAGGCAATTCAGTGTTGCTTGACGGTGCTTTAATTTCTCATTGGCTATTACAAATGGTCGTAGGTCCCGTAGCAATAATCTGTGGTAGGGAGATGATAGGTATGGGCATTATGCTTTCTGGGGTACTGCAATACAGCTGTGATGGTGAACCGCCACTTCTATTTCACATGCATGCGGTGAGTGGATGTAATGTCTGATACCAGCCATTGTTTTGTCTTGAGTGTCTGATAAAAAAGTTTGATATTCTCCTGAGGAAATTCCTTCAACATATCTTTGAATCCGCTAAAGGCACGTAGGTGCCTTCCAACCCGTAGCCCTCTGTCCATTAAGGAACATGTACATGTCTTTAACTCGCAAGCCTTTTTCTCCCTTAGGTCAACCCGGCTGAGTTCTTTAAGGCACAACGTAAATGTCTTTCAACCCCTCTCCTCTTTACATCATGAAGATCGACGCTTCAGCTGACGTTAGAAAGAAGCTCTTTCAAAGGATCTTATCCCGAATACAAAAAAATTTACACGTCACAAGATTGTAAAATTCGCTCCTGAAGAAGTTCTTATCTGGCAGATTCTTTGCACTCTTGCCGAGCTAGGAATTATCAAAGAAGGAGTCAAGCTGGGAAGATTATATAACAAGATTGTCTTTAAATCGGAGCACAACAAATAAACTTTGAACTGACACTTTTGTATTTGTGAATGCTCGATAAGTGAATTTAGAAACACGTCAGTCGAGTAGCAACTACACAATAATGCCTGGCTAGAAAGGTAATGGCATACTCTCCTGTCTGATAAAACTGTTGTGGGTTGCATCCTGGTAGAAGTGACGAAGGCCAATGAGAGCTTGAAAAGCCCTGTGTTCCAAGACAAGTCGTTGATCATGGCCTTAGCCATGACCATGTTATTGAACATGTCTCTGAAATTGAACTTTAAAGCAAAAACGCTATTCTCTCGTTTTCCCAATTACATTTACATGAAAAATTATGTATTCGGTTAGCTGCGACAACATTTTAACTAATTACCTCTAATTTGTCTTAAACTGTTATTCTTAAGACGTTTTTCTGACATGCCACTCATTCCTCTGTGTATCTACTCACCTAATTGTACTCACCCACATGGGTGCTCTCACCAAAGTGTGTATCACTTACCCTATGTGTTCTTGCATATTCGAGCTTCATCTCCTAGAACCTCGTTTTTCCAGAACTGGTCTACAATGCTTCTCAAACTGCACTGCACTTAGTCTCTGAAGAAGTTCGTTCTGACACCTATAAGGCCAGTTTGTGCCTCCTGCTTTCATCTATGTCAACTCGTTATGTTGAATACTTGGTAAATTTTTCATAGGATTTTGTATGTCGCAATCATATCTGCATTGTCCTTCTTTCGTCTGGTGTAGTAACGTCCTGTTCACTAAATCTTTCTATATTATTCAGTCCACTTAGCTCAACGAACCATGATGTATATCTGTGAAACTTTACTATTTGAATCTGGAATAGCGCATTGATGCTATTTTATATTTTGAAGTTTTGCTGCACAAGTTAATTAATATACCCGTCACTCCTCCTCTCAGCCGTTCAGATATTGTCGTTAGTAGAATTTTAGCAACATTTAATAATATTAATGATAACAATATATTGACTGTGATTATACACAAGCTGATGCCACTGTGCAGGCGATGAGTCACAATAACGTTATCTTGAGGTTATCTTGAGGTGATTTCGGGGCTTTTTAGTGTCCCCGCGGCCCGGTCCTCGACCAGGCCTCTACCCCCAGGAAGCATCCCGTGACAGTTGACTAACACTCAGGTACCTATTTTACTGCTAGGTAACAGGGGCATAGGGTGAAAGAAACTCTGCCCATTGTTTCTCGCCGGCGCCTGGGATCGAACCCAGGACCACAGGATCACAAGTCCAGCGTGCTGTCCGCTCGGCCGACCGGCTCCCTCCCCTTAGCCGACGTGGCTAAAGTATTTTGCTCCTCAGCTCTCTCTTGCCTATTTATTGCCTGTCTCTACTTCCTCATCACAATCGACTTGAGAATGATCCAGGACGGACCGAAAAGTCGTCGTCCCTTCACCTTCTACTGATACCAATGTGCGTTCTCGTTTAACATCATTCTTGTTAGACAGTTGTTACATTACCACTCTGCAAAGTCATTCAGGACATTAATACTGTGATGTGCAAACTCCATGTATAAACTGCTGAATCAACAATGACCTCACTGTGTTGCATCGGTGCAACACATGCATCCCAATGCGTCCGAAGAAACAAAATAAAACGTGCCAAGCGCATCCTGGTGTCTCGAAAAGGCTTTGGTGCAGGTTGACCCATATCCGTGACGAGCTTGGCACGTTCTAATATATTACATCTCTTTCGCACATTGCAGAGTCTTGCAGAGTCATGCAGTGAGCTCCTTCGTTGCAACTATTGCTTATATGTTGTTACGGAACGCGTGTAGTTGGTGTCTCCGGTCCTTCAGTGTGTAAAGTCATGCAAAGGCTCATTAGGATAATCGTTCTTGTGGAGGCGAGTCAGAGAGTCACATTTTGCAAGAGCGTCTGCCTGTTGCAGGGTGCATAGTCATGGGCCTGAGACAGTGCGTGCATATCAATGGAGGAAGAGACTGTACGAGTTTCAGGTAAATATATTCCACGGGTGGGTGCACCGGGCTCTCTTAGAGAGTGGGGGTTATATCTTGAGATGATTTAAGATCTTTGGTTTGTGAATCTTCTCCCGAGAGACGTTGGTTGGGTCTGTGAATCTCTACTCAGAAACGTTGGTTGGGTCTGTGAATCTCTCTACTCAGAAACGTTGGTTGGGTCTGTGAATCTCTACCCAGAAACGTTGGTTGGGTCTGTGAATCTCTACCCAGAAGCGTTGGTTGGGTCTGTGAATCTCTACCCAGAAGCGTTGGTTGGGTCTGTGAATCTCTACCCAGAAGCGTTAGTTGGGTCTGTGAATCTCTACCCAGAAGCGTTGGTTGGGTCTGTGAATCTCTACCCAGAAGCGTTGGTTGGGTCTGTGAATCTACTCAGCAACGTTGGTTGGGACTGTGAATCTCCCCTGAGGAAAAGTTCGATACACTACTTAGGAGTAAAACTAAAAATACTTAAAAATAATAAACAAATAACTGATATATTTTTTCCTAGTCGACAGGATTACCAAATTTCAGAATAAAATAGCAATAATGGATGAAATTATCACTGCAGTCGCTCCCGTTACAAAAATATAAACATAGATTTTCTTGAGATGGGTCATCATCAACACACTGGTATATAAATATTTTTTAAATTAATGAATTACATTCGCGTGCATACTACGTGTACCTGTGAGGCATGTTAAAAAGATACTACATTTTCTGTTTCCTAATTTAAAAAGCGAACTGCACGATATCATTATATATATATATATATATATTATATATATATAATATATATATATATATATATATATATTATATATATATATATATGCACTTGTTAGCAATTTGTTTTTCCATGATGGTCATGTCTCAATATTGGTTATTTATTTATCAACTGAGAACAAAAATACACATTCATACACAGGCAGGCACGCAGACACAAAGCACGCGCGCGCACACACGCACACAGTGTGTGTGNTTATGTCAGATTGCATTTTGCCCTTTGAAATAAGTACCATCCATCATCGTTGAAAACACTTATAAACCAAGACAAACTGGCTAACCATACTTAGGGGCTAACTAATCCCAGCTTTAAAACCACTCATTTAGTGTAGATCGAAAACATTCCGCTCTGAATCATTGTTTCTAAAGCAGCAAGGGTCACGAGGTCAAGAAAATGGTCAGTACGAGGAAGAAACTCGATTGTCTCCTGTACTTCCTCCAGTCGCAGCATATTAGGGTCAAGTGCCACCATTACAATAGTTAGGTGTTGGACTTGACACCTGTCAACCCCTGGAGGGTTATTAAGGCCACCGCAATAACTTAATAACCAGTAAGTATACTTCAGTCCTGAACATAGTCCAAAATTAAGGTAAACTCTCAGTGTATATATCTCATTCTATGAACTCTTACTCACCAATTAACAGCATCCAATTAACTGTGTTAAAATGAACAGCATTTTTTGCTATCCTACTGTGTTGTAAACAAATGGTCGTTCTTCTGTTTTAAGACATAAAAATCCAGGAAACTGTCAATAGGAGGCAGCTCTTATATACACCCGCCATAACTCACTCTTATGCACGTCTAAACTGCTCTTGAAAGAACTCACCGTTGACGAGCCTATTACGCTTTCCAGAAATTAATTAATTTGATAGCAGATCCTTATCAGTGGCTCAGTGGCTACTTTCAGGAAATTACTTTATATCTATCTACAATCGATAAAAATGACATGATGTTTCTGAACTTGCAAATAGCATAATAATTAAAATCCCAAGTCAGAAAATGAACTTTAAGATTATGAGTAAAAATGATTCGCCAATAAGAATAACGAAGTTCAGGCCTCCCTTTAGGGGATAAAACACGTTCATATGTATATTCAAAAATATATATTTACAAAGTATATAAGGACGTGTGCTCTACTGGTAGCATGGCGCCATCTTTGAAGCCAACAAACTCATCTCCACTGGCCAAGTCTGCTCATCGGAATGTGTAATATTACTCCTGACATTTGTCATTCATTCTTATATTATGTGTTTACCTTTCACACTCACACCATCATAGTCTAGTTAAAGAGAAAATGGACAATAAATACCATTTTTATATGGTAGTGTTACAACTCTTTATCACATAATCTATGAACCGGTGCACCTGAATCCCTGAACCGCTGCACCTTAATCCCTGAACCGCTGCACCTATATCCCTGAACCGCTGCACCTTAATCCCTGAACCGCTGCCCCTAAATCCCAGAACAGCTGCACCTAAATCCCTGAACCGCTGCCCCTAAATCCCAGAACAGCTGCACCTAAATACTTGAACCGCTGCACCTAAATCCCTGAACCGCTGCCCCTAAATCCCAGAACAGCTGCACCTAAATACCTGAACTGCTGCACCTAAATCCCTGAACCGCTGCCCCTGAATCCCTGAACCGCTGCACCTATATCCCCAGAACCGCTGCAGGAGACCATGAGAGCAATAACACACGAAGAAGCATTCCACAGTGTATCTCCCTGGCGAACACAGCCGGGTATTCGGTAAGTACGTTGAGGGTGGAGCCTCCAGGACAGTGTTGACCCTAAATATCCACACCTTGTTAACAGCATCTTGAAGGCTGAAGAGTCAAAGACCCGCTGCGAGGGGACGACGCATAAGGATACCGAGAGGTATTAGAGACGTGACTAGACTGATGCTAAGAAGAAGGGGAGTGGATGTTTGTCCTGTTTAGCCGTGCTGGGTATCCACAAAAATGACGAGGTTTACTGCAGTTGGGGTTTAATATGATTCTGTTTACCGGCAATGGAGGCACAATGGGTAAACACCGAGAGGCGTAATCCCGCTTCTCAGTGTGTATAAACTGAGAGTTTACATTACTCGTAAACTATGTTCAGGACTAAAGGATTCTTGCTAGTTGGTCAGTAAGCAAATGTGGTGATATTAATAACCCTTTTAAGGGTTTATAGGCCTTAAACCCAACAGCAAATCAAAATAGAGGCAGTTGATTCTTGTTTTCCAAAGTTGCGAAGGAACTAAGATTTACAAATGGGGTAAAAAAAATCATAATCTTAGGCCAGTGGAGACTGGCCATTGCAGTATTTACAGCAACGGTCAAACATGTAAATTTTAGGATTTTAGGATTTCAGACCAGGATTTTAGACTTTCTAATAAAACACCTTGATATGACCAAAGCTTCCTCTCGAACAATCAGAATTGTTTTTAAGAGAACATCTTTTAAATATCGTTCTGGTATATAGTGATTGAATCTAATTGTTTCTTTAACAATTAAGCTCCTAGTTTTAGTTTGGGAATATATATATATTACCACCTATGACTGTGTTTGAATTGTTTTGTGTCATGTATCATTATTTAGCGGAGGTTCAGGCGATCACTATGCAAGTACAGCACTATGCAGCACTCCTATGACTCTACATCAGAGAAAACGAGAAAGCCGCTGCATTCTCTGCTGGGGTGACTATCAAGCCAGCCCGGTCGGTACCTGGTCTACCTGGTCCCAGGTGAGACAAAAACCTCTAATTGTATACAATCACTCTGCAAATCTGGAAACCTGTGCATTGGATTATTAATCACAGTTATGTATGATGAATATGGTAATATTTCCAAGATCTGTTACAATCTTTCTTCTTAGACTCCACATTTTTTAAATAAAATTTAAAAATTATAAATAAATATTTATTAATATGAAAATATATAATTCGCCAATGTCTTAATGAAAATGACTTGTCGCCTTAAGTACCATTTTAATGAATTTGGCCTGAGAGGATTTTCTTTTTTAATAATATTTAATTTTGGTGTTTTAGATCACCCGGGATATATATATATATATATATATATATATATATATATATATATATATATATATATATATATATATATGAATGAAAACTCACACCCCAGAAGTGACTCGAACCCATACTCCCAGGAGCAACGCAACTGGTATGTACAAGACGCCTTAAACCACTTGACCATCACGACCGGACATAATGAGGTGATAGCCGAAGCTATTTGAACCACCTCACCGCCGGCACTCGGATGATTATCTTGGGCATAGCATTTTACCAAATCACCTCATTCTTTGGGGCACACGTGAGGAACACAAATGCGAACAAGCCTGAATGGTCCCCAGGACTATATGCGAATGAAAACTCACACCCCAGAAGTGACTCGAACCCATACTCCCAGGAGCAACGCAACTGGTATGTACAAGACGCCTTAAACCACTTGACCATCACGACCGGACATAATGAGGTGATAGCCGAAGCTATTTGAACCACCTCACCGCCGGCACTCGGATGATTATCTTGGGCATAGCATTTTACCAAATCACCTCATTCTTTGGGGCACACGTGAGGAACACAAATGCGAACAAGCCTGAATGGTCCCCAGGACTATATGCGAATGAAAACTCACACCCCAGAAGTGACTCGAACCCATACTCCCAGGAGCAACGCAACTGGTATGTACAAGACGCCTTAAACCACTTGACCATCACGACCGGACATAATGAGGTGATAGCCGAAGCTATTTGAACCACCTCACCGCCGGCACTCGGATGATTATCTTGGGCATAGCATTTTCAGCATAGAGTTTTCATTCGCATATAGTCCTGGGGACCATTCAGGCTTGTTCGCATTTGTGTTCCTCACGTGTGCCCCAAAGAATGAGGTGATTTGGTAAAATGCTATGCCCAAGATAATCATCCGAGTGCCGGCGGTGAGGTGGTTCAAATAGCTTCGGCTATCACCTCATTATGTCCGGTCGTGATGGTCAAGTGGTTTAAGGCGTCTTGTACATACCAGTTGCGTTGCTCCTGGGAGTATGGGTTCGAGTCACTTCTGGGGTGTGAGTTTTCATTCGCATATAGTCCTGGGGACCATTCAGGCTTGTTCGCATTTGTGTTCCTCACGTGTGCCCCAAAGAATGAGGTGATTTGGTAAAATGCTATGCCCAAGATAATCATCCGAGTGCCGGCGGTGAGGTGGTTCAAATAGCTTCGGCTATCACCTCATTATGTCCGGTCGTGATGGTCAAGTGGTTTAAGGCGTCTTGTACATACCAGTTGCGTTGCTCCTGGGAGTATGGGTTCGAGTCACTTCTGGGGTGTGAGTTTTCATTCGCATATAGTCCTGGGGACCATTCAGGCTTGTTCGCATATATATATATATATATATATATATATATATATATATATATATATATATATATATATATATATATATATATATATATATATATAAAACGTGAGTGTGTGTGTGTAACACAATAGGTCGCCCGTGACGACCAAATCTCACTCAGTAATATCCTGATGATGATATGACTGATAATTTCATCTTGAGAATAATATCTGGAGAATGATGATGATGCGGTCAGTGATGCCACTCATCATAAGTGGTCTAGGAGGGACAGGAACCCTAATCTCACTTTAATAATGATTTCCTCTACTTACAAGTATGAAGATGTTGAGAGGTTGTGTTAGACAGTTATGTGTTTACATCTGCACCTGTAGGCTACTCAATAACCGTTAACAAATGCTTTCATCTAACTGTTGTTACAACATTGTGGAATCCCAGAGATTCATTTGCCGAGAACCAATCACAACAGATGCGTGTATCACTTATATTTCCCTTCATCTTCCCCTCCCACTACAATACCCTCTTTTGGAACATACTTACCCTCCCTGTCTCCTCTACCCTTCCTCCCTCCATCTCTCCATTTCCCTTGCTCCCTCTCTTTCTTTCTCCACTACCCTCCCCTCACAACATACTACCCTAGGAAACCAGGTTTCCTGGTAAAATGTTCAAGATTGAAACCAGGAATTTGAGAGCAGATATTGAGAGCTGGGATTGAAGGACATGCTGGGCGATCACTACCCCGCATCGCTACAAGAGAGAGAGAGAGAGGAGTCAGTGAAGACCTAATCAGAACTTACAAGAAAATTACAGGTTCTAAAGAGTACAAAGTCCTGACAACGCCATAGATGAAAGTCGACTATATTTGTAAATGTTGTTTCGCTCTATTAAGTCTGACACTCAAATTAGACTTGATAGAGACCTTCAATGGACATGGCAATCTACAACTAAAACGGAAATTGTAGATGAAGACCAAGCGGACAAGAACAGTTTGTTTAGCGTGAAAATTGGAGTAGAAGAGCACGCGAGTGAACATTGTAACAGATGAATCAAAATGACTCCATACACAGTGGAGGCTGACTCCGTACACAGCTTCAAATGTTGATATGATTGAGCTCTAGAAGCTGAGGAATCTGTACACCAATAGATTGATGGTTGTGAGGCGGGACCAAAAGAGCTAGAGCTCAACCCCCGCAAGCACAAGAGGTGAGTACAACAAGGTGAGTGAGTACACACACACACACACACACACACACACACACACACACACACACACACACACACACACACACACACACACACATTTCTCTCCCTAGCAACACTTGGACAAAACCAATAAACCCTCGCACGAGAATGTTTCCAATCTGTTCTGCACGTTAATCTAATTCTATGATTACAGTCATTGTCTCACATTTGTCATGAAGGGAGGAGTGAATGACCTTTGTTGTTAGTACAGACATTACATTATCTGAATGTAATTTCTGCGTTATTTTATCTGTTTTCTTTAATATTTTTTATGTTCAAATTAGTGATGTATACTTATGCCGTGAATGGGCAATAAATGCAAAGATGATTCGGCATCTTACATTAGCCAAAAGCAAGGTGAAAATGACGGAAATCACTGTTACAAAAAGCCTTTAACCTTTCCCTCAATGATCTACAGTGAAAACTCGCCTCTCCCTTCCCTCAGTCTTAGAGGCCTCGGCGTTCGGACAGACAGACAGCAAGGCAAATCTCTGTACCAACTATCCTGTCCTCAACATCTGACAATCGAGAGAAGGAAATTCTGACTATCTAGGTCAACTGGCAGGGGTATACGATCCTAATTTTATAAACTGTGCCGCTAAGTTTGCCCCTCGTGCAGGCCCAGCATCCCAATCACCACCATCAAGAGCCCACAAGCAATCCAGCTGGGACGGCCCTATTGCAGACCAAGCTGTTGCAGGTGTTTGGGTGCTTCAACAACATGATATTGCTCGTCTCGCAGGAGCAGCAGCCCCACATGCAAGTGGCTTCCTATTAGCAACTCCAATGTCGGCAACTGGCACACATCTCGCACCAAACGCCTTCCGAATTGCAAAGGCTCTCTGCCTTGCTGCCTCAATTCGTACCAAATATTGGTGTATTAGTCGCGAGATGGTGGCTGACAGGTACGGTCAGAATGGCCTACTCTGCCAAAGCACAGTGGGTTGGCACTTAGGGCTGGAGCGCTTTTGACCCTGACGATCACTCAACAGGTGTCGATCACTCAACAGATGTCGATCACTCGACACTGATCACAGATGTGCAGAAAACCACAGTGAAGTGGGAAAGAAGTTTTAATGTTTCCGGCCATTGAGGCCTTTATCGTAACTAGACTCCAATCTAGTTACTTAGTTACCCAGTCAGACTAGACATACTAGTAACTAAACTGGGAGTTTAATTACTGACGAGGGCCTGAATTGCCGAAACGTATGAACTGCTTTCCGCTCGCGTTCACGGATACACACACACACACACAACACACACACACACACACACACACACACACACACACACACACACACTTACACACACACACAAACAGAATGATTTAACAGTTGGGTAAGGTGGACTTAACATTGAAAACGCGCCTTAGATGGCTGTTACATAAGGGTTAAAATGTAGAAAACTATCATTATTCACTCACTTCAGAACTGGTTTGACTAATTCCAATGAAAAATGAGCTTACTCGTGCAATTACGCGTGTATACAGTAATATGTAATTAAATAGACAACTTAATTAGTGTATTGACAGCATATAATTACGGAACCGTTCACCTAAGGGCACAAATGCAGAAAGAGAACCGGAATTCTGGGAGCGACTGAGAGAGTAACAATAATGGAAACAGAGTGCCAGAGAGAAGGCGAAAATATAATGTATAGAAGTAGAAATATAGAGCACGAGGATACATAGAAATAGAACATTGGCGAAGTAGTATTGTGGGAGATCTACAGGTAGGGTCAGTACCCGGAAGCACGACCCCAAGATCAACGTTATCAAGATCAGAACAGGTACGAAAGGATAAATAAAAAGTGGACTAAGGGTATACCGGCTTAATATCTTCCGCGGTCCACGCTAAGCAAGCTGACTTACCGACTCTGGTGTCTCAAGCTTTTTCACGTGTGTTGATTAGCAAGTGAGTACTGTAACTACTGTGTTGCATTCACGTTATTGTTATTTACACGTTCCTAATGGATTAAAGTTTTAAATATATATATATATATATATATATATATATATATATATATATATATATATATATATATATATATATATATTTTTTTTTTGTGAGGGTACCACTTCTGGTGCCAATGTGGGGACCCATAGCCTCGGAGAGAAAATAAAACGTATTCAGAGGAGACGTTGTGGTTTCTCACTGAACACTAATATTTTCTTCTCCTACCACCCATTCCTTTTTGTATGTACACAATATATTTGCTTTATTTGAACTTTATATTATATATATTATATAATCTATATATATATATCTATATAGATATATTTATATCTATATATATAGTATATCATATTATATATTATATATAGATATATATATATATATATATATATATATATATATATATAATATATATATTCTAGAACTACTAATTAAGCACCATAAATACTAATTCTGAGAAATAAATGACCCCCACAAGCGAGTTTTTCGGTAATTCCTTGTTTTCTAATTATGATTCCTAAGTGCTAAACTGATACTTTAAGGTCTGAGAGGCTCAGTTATTAACAAATTATATCACAAAATGGTGAAATTTGCATCAAATGTATTTCTAATAGTCAAATAGTTTTCCTATTTTTAATTATATCATGACACAAAAAAATGGCTCAGAATCGTCCAAGTATTTTAAAAATTCCTCAAACTTTAAGACTACAGAAACCTTCAAAATACTAAAATCAAAGGAGGCTCTAATTTTGAACAAGTTATAACTAGAAGAAGAGAATATACATTTATACAAAATATTTGCATAATAAATAAAGAACACGTGCATGTAGATTTAAAAATTTAACTCAAATCATAAACTGGATAATATGTTATAGTTACTCGGTGCCTTTTGACAGCCATGATGGTATGCTGTACATATATATGACATGTTTACTAAATTAAGCAGTGATTATTAGGAGTTATGGTGCACTCTGTAAATCCTTGATGGTAAGTGCAGCCCTCTATGTTATAATTTTGGGCGGTGGGTTAATTTAGTGTTCTTTTATGTCAGCTGCAGTTAATATTGGTTGTGTTGACTTAGACATTGTTTCCTTGATTGCTATGCTAATTGGTCTCGGTACTATTAATGGTTGAAGCCAGATGCCCATGGCTGCTTGTCGAGCAATTAGTAATTTTGCAAGTGAATTGCTAGTGACCTTTCATTTCGAACATGTCTTCTTGCCTTTGCGTTCACACACACACACACAACACACACACACACACACACACACACACCACACACACACACACACACACACACACACACACACCTTAGACATTAGAAGAACAAAAATTCAGTGTCAGAGTTGTTAAGAAATGAAATGCATTAGAAAGTGATGTGGAGGAGGCTGACTCCATACACAGTTTCAAGTGTAGATATGATAGAGCCCAGCAGGTGCCAGAATATGTACACCAGTTGACAGTTGAGAGGCGGGACCAAAGAGCCGGAGCTCAACTCCTGCAGGCAAAACTAGGTGAGTACCCCCATGACAGTACTGACAGCCTCATGTCTGCCTCGGTACTAAAGTAATACTGATTGTAATTGCTAAAAATTGTATGAAACGTCAGTGTACGACATTTTCTAATTGACAAAATTACACATCACTCTGCGCTAGGGAATTACTACTGGCAGTTATCCTCCATGACCTAATTACTAGTAGCAATTATCCTCCACGATCTAATTACTCCAAGCTATTATCACCAATTTTTTTTAATAACTAGTGTTTCAGCGCGTCTGATACTTGATGGTTTACTGTTAATTGAAAGCCCAAACTTATTGAAGCACAGCACTCTGTAGTTACTCCTCGGACTTGAACACTTGCGTCTTACATGTAATTGGCTGTTTTCCATTTCAGACAATGTTCGTCTCCTACCTCTATCTCATTATTATATAATATATATATATATATATATATATATATATTTATATATATATAAGCTATATATATATATATATATAGATATAATATATATATATATATATATATAAGCTGTATTAATATACGAAATTACTTAAGGAATTCCTGTTTCAATTCTTCCTCCGTGGTCTGACACTATCATATATATAGTATTATATATATGTATATATATATATATATCTATATATATATATATATATATATATATATATATATATAGTATATTACTATATATATATATATATTATGACATCATCACAAATGTATATATGTGATAATGTTATCCCCGAAGGAAAAATTTAAAAATAGATCACTTAAGGACTTTCGTGTTACTAAAAACTTCCTCGGAAGTATGAAAAAGAACAATACAATTTAGAAGAGGGAAATATAGAGGTCTCGGCTGAGAATCTAACCCGGGGCCTTAGCACTAAACTACCAATCGCTTTCCACTCGGCCGCAAGGCCTTGTGTGTGTGTGTGCGCGCGCGCGTGTGAGCGTGTGTGTGTGTGGTTGCTCTTATAGGAAGTCTCTTGGCCTTAAACCAAAGGTAGGTAGTTATCTGGATAAATCACTAAGCCAGTATTACTACAGCTCTCGGAAGGGAAATTGGGACAAGGAGGAGGGATAGGACGGAGGGTAGAAACACTGCCCAACCACATGTGACCCTCGAGGATAGAACAACGACCTGCAAGATGTTAGACCCGCCGGCGTACTGACTGATCCAATCCAATAAACACGAAGGCTGATCACTTACGTATAATTAAACACAATAAAACACACAGCCCCAAGCACAAAAAAAACTTACAAGGAATATAGAGTAAAAATACAACTGAATCCAAACAATTTAATACCATAGGATTTAATGCTATAGGATAATTTAGTGCCATAGGAATGCATGATTAAAAAAAATATTAGAACCTCCCCACCTCCTCCATGTCTTTCGTGGGAAAACGAACGTCCCGGAAACGAAATAAGTTGAATAAAAGGTGAACAAGTCGACGTGTAGACGTCTTCTACCCTCCTGTGATTGACATTATCAGGTTACATAAGAAAATAATTGTGTGTGGCATTTTACACAGGGAGAACCAATACATTTCTTCCACGCTCTCAGCCCTATCTGTCTTCCGTCTTGGTCTTCTTTACTCCTTCCCTTTCTTCTGTTTGTTCTTCTATTCTTCTCCCTTCTGCTTGTTCTTCTCTTCCTCCTCCTCCTTCTGCTCATTCTTTATATTTTTCTCATCATTCTTGTCGTTCACACCTGGTTTTATTTTCATTTTCTTATTTTCTCATTCACATTTTGCGTCGTATCTTCCTCCTGCTTGTCTTTCTCCGTCCTCTTCCTCCGCCTCATTATCTTCTCCTCTTCTTCCTCTTCCTACGAACGCTCGGGTCTGGACCAGCCAAGGTGCTGCAAGTTTCTTACAAGCTTCTTGTAAGACGTCACAAGACATGGATTTCAATCTCTGGTCTTCGGCTGGAAAGAAGTTGAAATGTATTAGTAAGGGAAGGCTCTGGTGTCCCTGCAAGAGATACAGACGATTGAAGGATGGAACTCACGAGAGAGAGAGAGAGAGAGAGAGAGAGAGAGAGAGAGAGAGAGAGAGAGAGAGAGAGAGAGAGAGAGAGAGAGAGAATATACGGGACTGATAAAGTATATTGCATGCTACGATCTGTGAATTACAGGTTGAGTAACAGAGAAAATGTTGAACAATTGTCTTTTGAGGTGAGAGACGTCAAAGATTTTTATAGTCATCCATTCCGCTACGCTTGAACATGCTTTAGAAATGTAAACAATTAAACATTCTATATATAAACACATACTTCCTTGCTTTTAAACTTTGATAAGCAAATTACATTAATCAATTGTTCTGTAAAATGCAGTAAAACCATTCCTTTCTAAAGCATGGATTTACAAAAATATGATTTGAATATCAACAAATTTAACAGAAAACAATTTTGAATTCCACAATTTCCAGGGCATAAAAATTATATTATTCTAAGTCGCAATTCACCGAGACAACACGGAAAATAGCGTCAATGGGAGATAAATTTAAGAGTTGGTCTCTCATTTTCAGACCCGTTACAAAATGAACAGTATATATATATAGTGAAGTACAGCAGTCCGCTTTTTGTTGGTAGACGCCACAGCCCCGTTATATGTACTATGTTGGAGGGCATGTTAGTGGGAGGTATGACTTTGTGAACATGTCAAACGATAGGTTACTTGTGCTTGTTCGGTTTGGATTAAGGGTGGATTCGTCGTGATAATGAATGCGTTACAACGGGATTGGGCTGGGATTAGAGGATGACTGCCTTGATTAGAGATAACAGTGATTAGGGTACGAGTTGAAAATATTTACGCGTTTCAGCTCTGATTTCTACTGGCCGGCATTGAAATCTCCTAATGTTTAGTGCTGCTGAAATCGCGTTACCTACCGCCCCATGTATTTTGCTTCTCATGGTGTACATTGACGCATTAGTGTTAAAAATATGCTGAATATATTTTTTGTTGCAATTTGATGATCAAGGGGATGTTTACTTTTCATTTGAATATTACTCGAACAAAGGAAATAAAGCAGCTTTATTATAATACAACGGAGATGTATTTTTGAATTATTTTCACTATAATTGCAAATTTTTGTGTTTCCTATTGCCTAATTGGAAGAAAGCAAGTTTTAATACATGGGCCAGTTCTCCCAACCACTTCGGCTGGACGTGAGTATCCAACAGTGATGCGGACACAAATATTGTAGTAGTCTTTATTGAATCTCACGTAATGCCATTGACTAATTATTTAAATAAATCAATAAGTACCAGTGTTAACTGCTTACACATGAACAATCAAAGTGAGGAAAAGGCATGACAGGTGAGGATTTGTGTCGATATTTTCTAATATTAGTTATTGCAAAATTATCCATATCGTAGGCTGTGAATAACTCCATATTCTGCACAGCTGCGAATACGTCATGGATAAATATAAATGGTCATGTTACGCTTCCTTAGGCACAAAAGGCGTGAAAAGAAACTCAGTATCTTTCACAGGGAAAAAGAAATCCTGTTTCTTTGGTGTATTCAGCGAGACTTTATCGTGATAATCAGATTTTTTTCGTGATTGACAGCGTTTTCTGACCATGGGATAGGAGGGTAAAGTCGTGAAAAATTAATAACAGCTGGACACATTATGGATTTTTTTGGCATTGATTTGATCTCCTTTCTCAAAAGGAAGGCCAAAATTGTATACCAGTTGTTTGTTAACATATAATGTATATGTGAAGCTTGAACAGAGATAATGGGTGTGGTTTCTCCGTATCACCGAAGTATTGACAATTAAATTGAGCATTTGATAAAAACAACTCAGGCAATGATAGTCCGTTTACCATAAACAAATAGGCAAGACCTTAGGAGGTTTGAAGGCTAAAATGAATCGGCGGAACACAATTAAATATTTTTACACTGTAAGAATATTCAGTAATACGAACAGTTCTAAAACTAGGGACAATAACGCTTACTTGTGACAAAAGGTGTTATGTACAGCGTTAAATTGAGTTGAAGAAGTCTTGTCTAATGAACCTGCTAAAGGTTCAATTTACATAATTAAGGATAAATTGGCTGCATCTTCCTGGACTGCCAGAAAGCCGTCAGTGATGTTCCAGACAGGATACGTCTTCATAGAACGATATAATTATTTATATGATAGAGAAAAAGTAAGTCGGGAGTAGTGCATTAGGTGTCTGTCTGTTACAAAGGCAGGGTCCAAGAGCTAATAAGTCTATCCTAGAGGCACAAACATGTAAATACAAATTGGAAAATATAGACTTATGAGCCAGAGAAAACATCAATCTTACGGTACTTTAAATTTCAATAAGCATCAAAATCTTAACGCTGTGGTCAAGCGCGTTAATTTAACAGTGCATTATGTGTGGAGACAGACTGAGGACCCATATTGACGATATGTCTCATAACTGACCACATGATCCCACATAGCAGTGTTTGCTGACAACGCAAAACTGACGAGTCAGGACGGAAAAGGAGGATTACAGACCACTACCATGATTACTGAACATTATTTAGAAAAAACGCAAGGTTTTGAGATTTGGAATAAGGAACGGAATGCCACCTGGACGATACAAGATGATGGGAAGACAAATGCCTGGAGAGAATATTACTTTTTATAACCTTCGTGCGCACATAATCCCAAGCCAGTCACCAGAGGTAAGCACATTGACGTGGTAGTATCAGTGGCGTATGCAAAGCTTCCTAAGACTTCCTGCAGCCTTCAGGAACCAAAATATTGAAATGGTCGGGACTTTGCACGATAATATGTTTCCACAGTGTGGAATCCCGCCTAAAAATTACAGGGCAAATCCTGGGAAAGATCAGGGGTTAGGCTGGTGCCTGGTCCTCTAACTTGGAGGGCTAGACTTTAATGAATAGTTGTGGGAACTCGTTCTCATTACACTTGAAAATGTAAATAAAAAAGGCGACATGATTGCTACATACAAGATTCTTACATTGACTAAATCCTTAGAATGAGTAGCCACAAAACGAGAGGACATTGGTGGAAACTAGAAACTCAGATTAACCAAAGTGGGGTTAGGAAACACTTGTTCACTGTTAGGTTAGTGAGCAAGTGGAATGAGCTATAAGTGGAGGTAGTTAGGACTGACTCTAAACATGGTTCGAAGAGTAAATATGAAGAGAAGCAGGGAGTTATGGACCATAGTAATAGGTACCCGACAACTGAATGTCGGGGCCTGAGAGCTCATTCTTTCCCTACCAGCACATATAGGTAAGTTTAGATTAACAGGTGGTCATACATACACACGGGGCAGAGGACTCTGAAACAGAACTACTATAGCGAAAAAGTAATGGACAAATGGCGGGTCCAAGAGCTGAATCTCCCTACCAGCGAGCACAAACAGGCAAGGAGACACAAGCGCGTGCTCATGAGCCACCCTCCACAACTCCCAAACAGAAAACATAGGTAAAAACACAGCAAATTACTATTACCCGAGAGAGTAATTTATATGTCTTATCATAAGAACAGTAATTCACCCACATAAAAAATACTTCACCACTATTCTCAAAAACGAATTGCAAAGTAACCATGAAATGGTCATAGATCTTGTCTACCCATTACTTAGTCCCGACGAAATAAGGCTGGCTGACTTGCGCCCTCTTCAACCTCGTATTAAGATTCAGGCATCTGTATTACAGAAAACTTCTTTGGGTTTATGCCCCACCAAACAGTGGGTATTTGAGTAAATTTCCACCTACAGTGGCTTATGAAGTTGCTTGAGGGGTGACACTGTACACCACACACACACACACACACACACACACACACACACACACACACACACACACACACACACACACACACACACAACACACACACACACACACACACACACACACACACACACATA
>WNGS01113158.1:28564520-28568774 GCA_020271785.1 Procambarus virginalis | reverse complement strand
AAGCGGGTGACAAGTTTTTAATTATCTGTGAATAATATATATGTATTTCCTAATTTAAAAATATGCAAATGCACGCAGCATTCACTTACACATACAAAAGGCCAAATACTCGTCTTAAGCAGGAGTAAAACGACTGGGACACGTTTTAACAAGGTAGCTTATATACATATATATACCACAGGGACGGTTGATAGGAAACAGAAATTCCACAGGATCATCAAGAAAGCCACAGACATGCAACAGGATTATTAGGAAGGCATCAGATATATCACAGGATCATCAGGCAACATATATGCCACAGGAGCATTATCAACGTAACAGATATACCACAAGGACGTGGTACTGCGAGTATAACTATGATGAAACAAAGAATAACTCAATGCTACATTTCACAATTTGATAAGACACGATAATGAATGAGTATGAATCTTAGCATTTGACTACAATGGTGGAAAGGTTTGGGCGTAGGAGCTAAAGCTTAACACGTGTAGAGACGCACGCACTTGCATAAATTCAAACGCAAACAGAAACAGACAAAAACAAACATTAATCAACTACACAAGTAAATTAACACCCAGGTGTGTGTGTGTGTGCGTGTGTGCGGGCGCTTCGTGGTGTGCGCGCGCCAGAGTGTGTGATTGAAAGATTAGGAATTTGCGATCTCAACAATAATGATCCAGAAGATTGTAGGATTGTGTCGGCTTCGAACATCATCTAATCTCACGACCCAACCAGTATCTCTCTCAGTAAATTATCTCACGTCTCAGCCAGCATCTCAGTAAATTATCTCACGTCTCAGCCAGCATCTCTGTCATTATCTCATACTCCCAGCCAGCATCTCTCTTAGTCAATTATCTTTCGTCCCAGCCAGCATCTCTCTCAATTACCTCACGACCCAGCCAGCATCTGTCAATTATCTCAACAAACGTTAGAGCAATACGGGCTCACCATAGCCGTGTTACTTGGAACTTTTTGTTTCCAAGTAGCGAATCTTAAACAATAACAACAAAAGAGCGTGGAAGGCACAAGAGATAATGTAACAATTGTTCAGTGCTACCAGACGCGATAACTGTGATTTTTAACGGGTGCTTAACCAAACTCGAAAAAAACCTTCACACTTACTTTATACACACACACACACACACACACATTCCTATGATGCAGACCAAAGCAGCTGTCTGATTCCCAAGCACCTATTTACTGCAAGGTAAACAGATGCATCAGGCCATAGGAAACACTGCCTAATTGTGTCTGATTCGATCGGGAATCGAATCCGGGTTCCTTTAATGACCAGTAGACCTCTGTGTTGTGTGTGGGGGGTGAAGATGAAGTAGAGAAAAGATAAATTAAGATATAGAGGAGAGAAATTAGACAGATAAGACAGAGCGAGAGACAGAAGCGAGCAGGCACAGCAGTCTGTAAGAATACCTTCGTGAGACTGTGTGAGACAGTGAACGGCTAATAGAGACGTTTCTTGACGAGGACGACGATGATGATGGTTTCAGCCCTAAGGTCACGCACCGAACCAAATGGTGATTCTACACTGTGTTTAGAGAGAGTTTAAAATTATATATGGGTTAATAACTAGCAGGAAGGATGCTTCCTTCACCCCACACCTGTGACAAATTAACGTGGACCATCGTGGCTCCCCCGTTTGTGCAGGATGAGAACCATTGCCGTGTTCAGTTACGTAGTGGGGCGACAGGGGAATTTTTTTTTTTTACCAGTGCTGTTGTTCATTAGATTTGTCTATGTTTTCTCTTTCGCTAAATCTGTATGTTTATTTTGTATATTCTCCTCCTCTCTCTCTCTCTCTCCCCTCCTAGTTGTGTGCGCGCGTGATGCTGTGAGACAGAGAGAGAGGTGTAAGCGAGGGAGAACGGCTATATTACAGCCTCTCTTAATGGCTACGTTAACTCAAGGGGTAATTAGACCCTAGACAAGAACACGCTGCCCTGCATGACATTAAAGTGTGACTCCCTCACGCCTCCATCTCATTCATCAGCCTCGCTACGACTCGGTTTCCCCTTCAAGATATTTGGTGATAGCTTTACTCCATCTCAGGTATGCCTCATCTTATCCTTGTCTCAGGTATGCCTCATCCCTGTCTCAATTATGTCTCATCTCGGCTATGCCTCACATTAGTTATGCCCCATAATATTGCAATGCCCCATAACGCTTCTATTGCCCTGCTCTTATATGCCACACATTACAGTTACAACTCAAGGACCAGTTCGGCTCCATAGAGCACGTATTCCCCATCTGGAATTAACATGTTCAATTGCATAATTGCATCCCATATCAGTCATATGAACAAATGTATATGTATATTCCCAATTTTACAAGTATATATTTTCTCCAACATTCGGTAATGTGTATGTTAACATGCAAGCATATTGCATGTTAAAATTCCTTCATGCCAAGTAAAATGTCATATTACATACTAATATTCCCAAATGCATTGCAAAATATCCTTTTGCATACTAATATATCCCCAAAGTTGTTACCAGAGAGGTTTTTAAGCCAAACTCAGCCCAAAAAAAGTCCCCATGACCAGACGAAGTCTTTCCCAGCGTCCCATAAAAATATAAAAGCGAGTTAAGTGAGCCATCGACTTTTATATTATGAAATCATTATAGTCGAGTAGAATACCAGAATCATGGAGTACTACATATGTGGTGGCAATCTATACGAAGGGGAAATATATATCACTTGCGTGAAACTATTGGCCAATTAGTTCAATGTCAACTGACGGAAAATAGCTTGAAATCGATAATCACAAAAGCCATTCCGTCTACATCTTGAAAATCAGTTTATTGAAGAATTCACAACATGGCTTTGCAAACGGCAGCCCCCGTTTGACGAATTGGGTTTCATTCTTTTCCAATACTTTTGAGACAGATGATAATGAAAAGGGTGGCCAAGTTTTGCACCTTGACTTTAGCAGAGCTCATGAAACTGTGTCTTACGAAAGTCTTAACAATAACACGTAAGATTAACGAAGTCTTGAAAATAGCCAAATAAGACTAACGAAATATTAAAAATAGTAGAGAGCAACGAAATCTTATCAAGGCATCAAAGCTTAACCAACTGCAAACTTCCCTCTGCGTCAAATTGGCTGTTGCCAAAGAAGCAAATGAGAATAACAACAGTGACCAAACAAGGAGTTAGAATATTTTACATGAAACTATTATCAAACAAGTAACGAGAATATACGGAACCAATTAACAAACACGTAATGAGATTTACAAAGTATTTGGTAGAGTTCGTTAAATATCTACTGTATACAGTACATAAAAATATTTCCTATAAGGTTTTCTTGTCCTGTATAGAGTTGATATTTGACTTACTCTTCTTAATTACATATAATATTTCACCCTTTGTGAATACATAGAAGTATATTAATATTCATAGAAGTATACCTGGAAGTATACATAAATGAGCGATCAAAATAAAATTTGTAAATTCTTGAGTAGTTTCGTGTTATGAAGAGAGAAGAAGTGATTGCAATCTCCTGAAAATTGCAAGTAATTTGGTGTTACGAGTTTGTTACAAAGTGCTCGCATCAGTTGATGCAGGCTTGGGCGAGGCATCAACATCGTAATATATGCAATCCAGGCATTGTAAATCTGTTAAGATTCTGCCGCTCTGAACCGCATGATTCCCCATTTTTCTGGGCTCGAATGTTTTCGCTGGAAGTAATTACCAAATAGCCGGCTGCTCTTCGCTTAATTGCTTACCTATATCAGCATGATAGAGATAAAGAATTCTTGACCATGAACTCAGAACTGAAGCGAAGTCTGAAGGAGGTAATGCAATTTTGAGGAGAAAGTCCCAGGCCAATACGACTACATAGCACTAGGAAGGGATATGAGGAATTAGCGAAAGAACGGGACCCCAACCACTTGGACAATCGGGGATCGAACGCCGATCTGTAAGAAGCGAGGCCGTCGCTGGATCGACTAGTCCAACTAGTTGGGAACGTCTGGGGAACAGGAAAGGTGGGGAAATAGTGTGAAATTGGTGAGCATTTAACATAGGATAAAAGTTAACGCTTGATTTCATCCTGCTTCAAGAAGCTCAGCTACTCCTTCTGTTCCCATTTCCCTTTAATTTTGTTCACGATGCTGGTTACACGAAGAACAGTTGTCAGCATTACACACAGAAATCGCAATTGCGTGATGCGTCAAATGATGCTCTCGGACGCAGGTTCCAATCCTCGTCACGGCCCTTGTGGATTTGTTCAGTTGTCAG
>WNGS01113158.1:28557020-28559520 GCA_020271785.1 Procambarus virginalis | reverse complement strand
CCTGAGGGAGTTTGCAGCCGACGTTTGAAGGTGTTACAAAGTGGGTTCCTCAGCCATTGGAATTACGTGCCGTAGGTGGAGGTTCGCCAGCCATGTGGAACGTTATGAAGTTTTGGTTCTTCTTTGGCGAGCATTAGAGCTGACGGCTGAAGACAGGTGAGTAATATGGTCAGGCGAGTGTGTGTGTGGGGTCGCTTGATTGTCCTGCTAGACAGGGTTTATGTTATGAAGTTTATCAGGGATTTTTGTTTTATTTTAGGGGAAGCAATGTTGTTGATAGAACATATGTAAACCAACTTACAATTTTTTTTATATTCAATTCTGTCACGTTGTGACTAATCACTTACTAGCCAATAATGCAGAAAGTAATACAACGAACTGGAATCCATATTGAACAGTTGAAAAATGTAATTGTCTTTATTTCAGTGCCTTTATAATTAGGTGTGGAAAATAAACACCAGAGAAATTAAATAAAAAAATGGAGAGATCCACATGCCTCTTGAACGTTTGTGTAGCGAAAACGAAAATCGAAGAAAATTGAAAATTTAATTCATAATGTTTGTACTCCTTTACTCCTATATAAGTGAATTACTTTATACAACATTTCTATACATTATAATCCTTACATACATTTAAACTACAATGAGTTCTTAGTATGTTTGAGGGTATAACCTCCAACAATGACAAACAAAACAGGAACATGGCCTGATGATAATAAATGTAAAAAAAATTTCTTTCCATATCAGTTGTGATAGTTTAAGTCGCACATTATATATATATAATATATATTTTTCTGAATATTTTAAAATTTTTGACATGTGCGACAGAGTTCTCGACGATCTAAACTGCTGTACGATGAATTGACATCCATTTAAGTTTTCAAACAACCAATAATACTTAAAGTGTAGTTGGATGTAATCTAAGAACCATTTCATAACAGAATTCATTCTACAAGGGACAGCTATATATATATTATATATATATTATTACATTATATATATATATATATATATATATATAATATAGATATATAAAATGTATATAATATATATTATTGGCTAAATATATATATATATATATATGTATATATATATATATATATATTTATATATATATTGGGGTACCACCTCTGGTGCAATTGTAGGACCCATAGCCTCGAAGAAGAAAATAAAGAGTATTCAGAGAAGACCTGTGGATTCTCACTGATATATTAATATTTTCTTCTACCTCCCCTCTCTCTCTCTCTCTCTCTCTCTCTCCTCTCTCTTCTCATCTCTATTATATATATATATATATATAGATATATATATATATATATATATATATTGATAGAGAGAGGAGAGAGAGAGAGAGGGGAGGTAGAAGAAAATATTATATATTCAGTGAGAATCCACAAGGTCTTCTCTGAAACTCTTTATTTTCTTCTTCGAGGCTATGGATCCCTACAATTGCACCAGAGGTGGTACCCCAATATATATATATATATAATATATATATATATATTTAGCCAATAATATATAAATATATACATTTATATATATCTATATATATATATATATATATATATATATATATATATATATATATATATATATATATATGTTATTTTAGCAAATTGTTTGTCTTTACGTTACATGATGAAATAATGCTGAATCAAAATGAATAATAGATTTTTTAAACTATCTCCTAATTTCAAGCGCTATATGGAAGACAATAATTTTCTTATGTCTATGTGCAGCACTCGACCCATTTTCCACGACAAATTTCTGGAGATTTGATCTTTTCTATGTACAAATGAGATGGAATGCTGTTCAACTGCAGTATGGAGAGCTTTATATAGCATTCTCATAATTCCCATATACAGAATTGAATCAGTATATCGCTAATATACATTTATAATGGAATCAAAGTACATGCATGTAAAATTTATAGCTGTTATATTATTTGTGAATAATAGTATAATAAGAGTCCTTAGGGTGTATTCTTAAAAGAATATATATATCTTTTACAAAATATCCCCCATTCCTTCAATATATTAGCCTTGATCACCCACACCTATCAGCAACTGTAATTTTCTGATAACAATCATACATTGATATTTAATCAATATACCTTTGAGCTAAGTATTAACTGTATATAAAAAAAGACACTTAAGCAAGAATAAAAAATAATTTCCTTCGGCAAAATTGTACCATCAACGCAGTAATATTTGTTGCTTGCAGTTGGTAGCAATCGTGCACTACCTCCTATATTCTGCTACAAACGGAGATGCTTGAAGGGTATAATTACCTATCAGAGTTTTTGCAAGAATTTTTGCCGTTGAATAACGCCTTCCTAGAGTCAAAGGTCAGCCGGTTATGTTAATCCTCGCTAATGTTTCAATGTTGCTTCCTTGCTATAATAGTAAAATGTTTTCTGTCTTGCTATAGTGTTAAAATGTTTCTGTCTTGCTATAGTGTTAAAATGTTTCCCTTCGCTAGCGTTGAGCTATTATTTCTTT
>WNGS01113158.1:28492415-28515515 GCA_020271785.1 Procambarus virginalis | reverse complement strand
GCACAGGAGCTGGGCAAGAAGCACGGGCTATGGTTAGCCTCGTGGACAGGAGATGTCTCCCCCAGGGGAAAGCACCAAGCCTGACTACATAGCACTTGGAACGGGGGTCAGAATGATGATTTGGGATGAGACGGGAGGGATGGAATGGTGCCCAACCAATTGAATGGTCGGGGATTGAACGCCGACCTGCATGAAGCGAGACCATCGCTCTACCGTCCAGCACAAGTGGTTGGACAACCTCGCCAGGAGCGTCATCAACTTCACAACACCGTGAACCTGTCTCTGACACATAACAATGTCTCCACGCCAAGGCGTCACACTAATTACAAACGCCTCAATGATCTCTTGTGGGAATGAACAAATCAACAAGGGCCGTGACGAGGATTCGAACCTGCGTCCGGGAGCATCCCAGACACTGCCTTACAGTTGAGCTACGACAGGGTTGAAAGAGTTGAAACCGAAGTTCGACTGAACTTATTGGATCCCGGATCTACTCATGTGGGAATGACACATTAAATTCCACGACTCTCCACATGGGGGGAGCTGATGGCTGAGCGAACAGAACACTGGACGCGTAATCCTGTGGTCCCGAGTTCGATCCTGGGCACCGGAGAGAAACAATGGGCAGAGTTTCTTTCACCCTGATGCCCCTGATACCTAGCAGTAAATAGGTACCTGAGAGTTAGTCAGCTGTCACGGGCTGCTTCCTGGGGGGTGGAGGCCCCCTGTCCTGGACGGTAGAGCGACGGTCTCGCTTCATGCAGGTCGGTGTTCAATCCCCGAACGTCCAAGTGACTGGGAACCATTCCTTTCCTCCCCGTCCCAAATCCATATTCTAACTTATAAATAGTCGTAATGGCTTGGCGTTTTCCCCTGAAAAATTTCATTCCATGCCATTTTGTATCGAACTCGATAGGTTAGATGGGATGCTTGGGTTCGTACGCTGCTGCTTAGGTTAAAAGGTTGGTTATTTTACAGATTGACAACCCACAGCACATTCAGCCCCGCTCCTGTGCCAGGTAAGTCCACTACGGGCTCACCATAGCCCGTGCTACTTGGAACTTGTTCCGAGTAGCTGAATCCATAACAACAAACAATACTGACAGATCTAGCAACTGGGTCAAGACGTATCTCTTTCACAAACTCCACAGACCCAAAATTATTCGCGTTACGAGGGATGCGAACCCTTCTCCAGATAGGCGCTCTCACCTAACACAGAGGCTCTGCACGAACAAATAATATCTGAGCGTTTTTGCATCGCGTGTTAGTGTTCTTCAAGCTCTAGCGCCTTCTACTCGCTAAACAAAACAAAATGTTTCCCCGTCTCCTTAATGCGTCCAGTCTCAGAGGACAATTGTCACTTTAAGGATGATGATGGTGGGGTGTTTATGGAGGGTCTCCTCGATCCTCTTATGGAAATCTTCGTCGACGGGCGTTCGCACTAATGTCCCTTAATAACAAGGGTGAAAGCCTCGTTGAGGTCTGGAAGGACGGTCTTTTTATCGTGGTAAATCACACACATCGGCTTCGTCAGGACGTCGGTGACAGTGTGTCGTGCAACGGTCGTGTTTATTGAGTTTGCTGCAAGAGTCGTACTCAATATCGTGCAACAGTGACATGCAATGATTATGTCGCGCAGATCATGTTCCTCGAGTGTCATGTGACAGCCATGTTCATTAAGCGTCTGCAACAATAAACGTTGATGACAATAAAGTAAAATAAACAATAAACAAACAATACAAAATATAACTCTCTCTCTCTCTCTCTCTCTCTCTCTCTCTCTCTCTCTCTCTCTCTCTCTCTCTCTCTCTCTCTCTCTCTCTCTCTCTCTCTCTCTCGCGTACATTAGCAGATGGATTTTTTCATTATTATTATTATTATACATTAATATATATTGATTATTGATGTGCCTGGTCAGTGAGTCCTTTACAGGGCGTGATTAATATTTTTGTATTTATTTAAGCTTGTGTTCGTGTAGTTTAACTAAGAGTTTGTGTAGTTTTACCAGTGTTTTGTGTAGTCTATACCTAGTGTTTGTAAAGTCAAGCTAAACTTCCTCAATCAATTAAACAATCATAAACAATCATAAACCCTAGATCCCCATATCACTATGCAAACCATTAAGTACAAGGCAGACGCTGTCAACCACAGAATGCTGCCAGTACCTCTGGATGGTGTTTAACCGCTTGGATTCTCGGGGGATTGAACGCCGACCTGCATGAAGCGAGACCGTCCAGCCCAAGTGGTTGGGCGTACGAGAATGATGCTCCAAGGTCATGACCAAACTCAGTACTTGCCACAACACAGTTCCAGTGTCTTGGGTCATAAATTGTTTTGCCAATTAACCTGGAATATGTCATGAACGCCTGACCACTTATTCGCTGGGAAAGACAAGGCAATTTGTCACCAAGAGAATCACCAATCATTCTCTTTTCGGCTTCCATTACCTGACACCTTCCACGTATGGTGAGGCGGGGGTTGAGTCGACCTCTCGCAGTGGTAATGGTCACTGATGTCTTCCAATTTGTGTGTGTGTGTGTGTGTGTGTGTGTAATTACCTAAGTGTAATTACCTAAGTGTAGTTACAGGATGAGAGCTACGCTCGTGGTGTCCCGTCTTCCCAGCACTCTTTGTCATATAACGCTTTGAAACTACTGACGGTCTTGGCCTCCACCACCTTCTCCCCCAACTTGTTCCAACCGTCTACCACTCTGTTTGCGAAAGTGAATTTTCTTATATTTCTTCGGCATCTGTGTTTAGCCAGTTTATATCTATGACCTCTTGTTCTTGAAGCTCCAGGTCTCAGGAAATCTTTCCTGTCGATTTTATCAATTCCTGTTACTATTAACACTACTATTATGGGAAAGACAAGGCAATTTGTCACCAAGAGAATCACCAATCATTCTCTTTTCGGCTTCCATTACCTGACACACCCTATGCCCCTGTTTCAAAAATATTTTGAACTAGAAATTTTCCGACCTCTAGCGAAATGAAGTTCAATTCATGTAAATTGTGACAAATTCAATTTGTCACCAAGAGAATCACCAATCATTCTCTTTTCGGCTTCCATTACCTGACACCTTCCACGTATGGTGAGGCGGGGGTTGTGTGTGTGTGTGTGTGTGTGTGTGTGTGTGTGTGTGTGTGTGTGTGTGTGTGTGTGGTGTGTGTGTGTGTGTGTGTGTACTCACCTATTTGTGCTTGCGGGGGTTGAGCTCTGGCTCTTTGGTCACTCCTCTCAACTGTTAGTCAACTGATTTACAGGTTCCTGGGCCTACTGGACTCTATCATATCTACATTTCAAACTGTGTATGGAGTCTACCTCCACCACACCACTGCTTAGTGCATTCCATTTTGTTAACTACTTTGACACTAAAAAATATTTCTAGCGTCTCTGTTGCTCATTTGGGTACTTAGATTCCACTTGTGTCTCCTTGAGTGAGTACCGCCCGTATTAAACAATGTCTTTATCTACCCTATCAATTTCCTAGACATTTTTATATGTAGTAAAATATTTTGAACTAGAAATTTTCCGACCTCTAGCGAAATGAAGTTCAATTCATGTAACCTTTACTAGTAAATTTACCCAGTAAACCTTCCCAAACTTCGATTTGTGCTTGACTAGATATGAACTCCACACTGGAGCCGCATACTCCAGGATTGGTCTGACATATTTGATATACAATGTTCTGAATGATGCCTTGCAAAAATGTTTAAAAACAGTTATTTTGTTAGCCAACCAAGCTCTCATATGCCGCTGATGATACCTTTTTGACGTGGGCATTACAAGACACTTATGATATCAACCCCTTAATTCTTTTTTCTTTCTTTCTGCCCGTATCCACAGCTCTTTAAAGCTGAAACAGAGCCTAACGGTTTACACAGAAATCACAATAGCGTGATGCATCAAATGAACAAATCCACAAGGGCCGTGATGAAGGTTCGAACCTATGTCCGAGAGGATCACAGACGCTCCTTAATCGACTGAGCTTCGACATGGTTAAAAGAATTGCAAACGGGAGTTCAACTTGATCTACCATAGAGAACAGAGTTCCGAGTGCATGGGGGTGGGGGGAGGGAATTGCGTAAAATCCTAGTTTGTGTCTTGAAGAGACTGCAGGATCCGTGATAGGTCAGGTTGAACTCCCGGTTGCAATTCTTTTAACCATGTTGTTGCTCGGGCGATTAAGGCGCATCTGGGATCCTCTCGGGCATAATTTCGAACCCTCATCAGGGCCCTTGTGGATTTGCTCATCAGAACCTAACAAGCCTCGCTCGCCCAAGCTGACATTCCTCAGGGTAGGTTCCTTAACTTATCAGCCTTATTATGTGGTAATAGAACACACCGTCTCCTTAACTAACACAACATTACGATGTGTTACGGTAACCAACGTCCCAAATGCACCGTGCTATAAAACTCTCCACAAAAGTCCTCCCGTTTTCCATGCATCAGTTGGTTAGGCAAGTTGGGTGGCTTGGGTTTCGTTCCTGGTTAAGACGTCGATTTTGAACGTTGGGGCAAATCAAGAGAATGGGCTGAATACAAAAAAAAAATGTTATAGATAATTCACAACTGATATACATTTTGATGTTATGATTGATGATTGTCCAAGGACAAGGAAGGTTTCTGGAAGCCTTCCTTGCTGTGGCTGTTCGGTAGTGTGGTGATTGATGATGATTGATGTTATTTAGTTACCGGTGTTAATCAACCTTCGGGGAGCCGGTCGGCCGAGCGGACAGCACGCTGGACTTGTGATCCTGTGGTCCTGGGTTCGATCCCAGGCACCGGCGAGAAACAATGGGCAGAGTTTCTTTCACCCTATGCCCCTGTTACCTAGCAGTAAAATAGGTACCTGGGTGTTAGTCAGCTGTCACGGGCTGCTTCCTGGGGGTGGAGGCCTGGTCGAGGACCGGGCCGCGGGGACACTAAAGCCCCGAAATCATCTCAAGATAACCTCAAGATAACCTCTGGACGATTGTTAAGAGGTAACTACTTTTGCAGCCTGACCAATTAGCAATTATATTTTAGTCCCCAACACAGTATAATAACGATAATAGGTATAATAAGTCTAGTTTACGAAGCCACTGACTTTACGTGCATACACGTGCAAACTGAAGCACTCCTGGTGGCTTACGACCGCGTCCGGCAAGATTTGGATCCCTTTCGCTATGTTGCAAGGACAAGTTGCTCATCATCATTACACTAATAGCTACCCATAGCATGAGCGCTCGCTTTGACGTTGACGCTGACCTGCCAGATTGATTCTGACTGTAATTACACCTGGGTTATACCTGGGGTTTTTCTCTCTATCTCGTTCTATTTCATCCCCACACAGGCAGCCCGAGGGTCCCACCAGCATTCTTGTGTACAACCTAAACATTTTCAAACATTTTTGTACGTGAAAATTTTACTCGCTAAGAGTCGTCAATCTGGTAACATCATTTATCTTGTAATGAAAATTGTGTAATTATAGCGAATAGGATGAATGGTATGTTTACGTAAGCATTCTAAATACGTCGGTATTGGTGGTATGAAAATTTTGTTACTGATATCTAATATTACTTGGGAGATCAGGACTCGCTGGAGAGACAATTGTTTCTCCTGTCACCGTATTATAACACATTAACAACATACTATAATCCCACACACACACAAAACTGTTGTGATGTGGGTCGTTTGCTTCACATACAATAACATGACCTAATCCCAAACTTTCGAGATTGATAGATGAAGACTTAAAGAGTATGCAACTGCCTCCTTCACAAATACAACTTTAAACATCCGCTTCTCTCGCATACGCCAAGGCCACGAGAAGAGAAAAACACACACACAGTCAAGCGTTACATACACAGACCAAACTTTTCAGAGGCAAGGTTAGAGGAGAAAAGCCCATTAAAGCTAATGACAGGGGGCCGGGAGATGGATGAAGTTGTTCCAGAATTCAGATTAGTCAATACACGCCCACTTCTGGAGCACTTGCCAGCTTTTACTGACCCCCCGAGCAGACAAAAGCATTGTTAAAGTACTAGAAGGGGATTATTAAAGTCTTGCTACTGTCAGCTCAAGTCTTGAGGCGTCTCCCAGGAGCTTGTGCACACAACAGCTGAATTTGTTATGGCGCGCGCGCTCACGCACACGCATGGACACACACACACAGGTGCATCATCATCATTAGAAAATCACTCAGAAACCTAAGTAAGGAGGCATTTAGGGCGCTTTACACTGCCTACGTGAGGGCAGTCTTAGAGTATGCCGCGCCATTATGGAGTCGCCACCTGAAGAAACTAAACTACACTAGAAAAGTTCAGAAGTTTGCGACGAGGCTCGTCCCAGAGGTACGAGGGATGGGATATGAAGAGCGCTTGAAGGAACTGAACCTTACGGCACTAGAAAAAAAGAAGGAAGAGGAGCGGATATGATAGGAACGTATTAAATACTCAGGGGAATTGGCAGTGGAAATAGACAAAATGCTCACATTTAATACTAACAGAACGAGGGGACATGGGTGGAAGCTGGAAACTCAGATGAGTCACAGAGATGTTAGGACGTTATCTTTAAGCGCAATAGTGGAAAAATGGAATGCACTTAAGGAGCAGATTATGAAAGCAAACTGTGTTCATAATTTTAAAACTAGATATGATAGGGAAATGGGACCGGAGTCATTGCTGTAAACAACCGATGGCTAGAAAGGCGGGATCCAAGAGTCAATGCTCGATCCTGCAGGCACAAATAGGGGATTACACATAGGTGAGTACACACACAAAGCCCCCCTCCCCCCCCCAACACTCACCAAGGTGAGTACACACAAATACGTCCACGCAGCCGAGCAGACAGCTCCTGGAGTCGTAGTCCTAAAGGCTCAGGTTCGATTCCAGGTCGAGCCGTAAACAATTGGGCAGAGTTTCATTTTCCTGCTGCCTCTGTTCACCTAGCAGTAAATAGCTACCTGACAGCTGCTACAGGCTGCCTCCTTGATGATGTGTCTGTGAGACAAAGATTTATGTAACATAAATGATTGAAGGAAAAATGTCGAGAGACAGTACCTTAAACAACCGACGGTTAGAAAGGCGGGGTCCAAGAGCTAACAGCTCGATCCTGCAAGAACAAAAAGTAAATAAACACCTGAACATTAGATTTTGATTGAGAGAGAGAGAGAGAGGGTTGAAACTCGGTGTGTACATAATGACTACATAGAACACCACCACGTCACACATGAATATAACGAGACGAATCACAAACAGGCAAGAATATGCATGTTGAAGGTACTTGGAGGAACTCGAGGGTTGTCCACGAAGCACTGAGGCGAAGATCTCTGAGGATTCTCTACGTGAGAGGTTCCCCAGGTGAGGGGGTGTCCACGTGAGAGGGAAATGAGAGAGGTCTCCGAATGATATAATTTAACCAATGAACAAATGCCTCTACAGATTTCTCAGCCAATCTTCTTATACACGCAAACTTTATATTTTCATTAACTAACAACCTGCGCTATCTAGCCAACTGTCTGATCTCTGACAATTGCAAGAGCTTCAGTAGATAAGATGATGATGATGGCCAGCTTTACCAAGCACTGAGCCGCTTGACGGCACAAGCTTATCTTGTCTGCTGATAACCACATTCCACAGTTCAGTTCAACAGAGGATTTGGTTGCTGCAGATAACATGACGGTGAGGCTTGCAACCCCTTTGTGGTTGCTAAAACTACAGGTCACCAGGGTGATAATTACCCCTTGCGGAACATGGGCGAATCAGTAAACGTTTACGGTGACAGTGTCCTGGGACACATATTGCTAGTAGTTGGACACTTGTGTTGCAGTTGGATACTTGCGTTAGCCCGCTTGGATTTATCCCTATTAAGACCATTTACTATCTCCTATAATTTTCCAAATACAATTTAATAAGTAGATTCCACTCTAATATTCACAGGTGATATCTCAGGTGGAATGGGTTCAAAACCTTGCGCAGGGGACTCCAGACTCACCTGACATGTGTTCAGGGTAATAAATCCCACAGGATACCAGTCCGGAACTTGTTACGGAACTCTCACATGCATCATAATTACCATATTAATTTGAAGTCATATCCTCCTCCTGTAGCGAACGGTCCTTATCTTAGTCTTTGGACGTCAGTGATGCTGAAAGAGTGTGCAATCACAGATGACTGATGATCCTCACTGCCTCCACTACTCGCTTACGTTGCTCTCTCGCCCCGCAGGAGGCAGTGCATCTGTCTGTCAATATGATCTGGGATGAAGTCATCCGGTAATTAAACTACGCAGTATATCTTCTTGATGTTGATGATGTAGCTTATGGTGTCATCGTAGAGGGTTACACTATAACTTTGTGAGGCTAAACTTCTATCATTCCTTTTCTAGTTGTGATTTGATGCCACTTATATTAAAAAGGAGAGAGAGAGAGAGGGAGGGGGACAGAGTCAGTGAGTGAGAATACGTAATTCAAATATATTCGTGGGTGTGAAAGTATGTTTTTTTGCCATATTGATTAGAATGATTCACAGACTGTCATATGCGTAGACAATCACTTGATCTCCCTACCTCAGCAACGGTAGGGACACTACCTACTACTACTACTGGTAGATCTACTACTGGCAACTCGTTCTCACGATTTCACAAGCTTCTACTCTGAAATGATTTCGCCTAACAACAAGCTAACAAATCGTCGCAATAGGGTGTAGTGTGAAATTGTAAGTAGCAGAGAACTGGATGCTGGAGGGGGCAGCATGATAAACAATTTCCAAGCAATTTTGTGGAAAGGTGAGACGTCATGCACATACATACCCCTGAGTGTGCTTCAAGGGATACATTTGGGTGTAGAATTAAAAACAAAACTAGTGGTACATGCTACAGATATTGGTCAGTTGTCGTGAGGTAGACAGAACCTCAGATATGGGCTAGATGAAGACGGGTATCATGCTAGATATACCTTCAGAAGATTTATAAAGATGCTGTAACTTGGGAATGGTCGCATCTTGTATTCTTAAAGACCGACAGATATTTTCGAGTATTGAATTAACTGCCACTTAAAATTAATTTATGATAATGACTAAACGCTCTCCAGTCGTTGCTAAAAACATCGCCTAAGAGCAGTACTCTGTGAGGATTTTGCCTTTTCCGACCCTTTTTGCTTTTCTGGAAATCTATAGCATGATAACATCATAACAACGTTATCTTATAGACAACACCGCGAGTGTTGCGAGTCCATTGAACCCCTCCGCAGGAATTACAAGACTAGGGCGAAAGAACAACATATCCTTTTCACTTCTCAATTAACACATAATGGAGCGAGCTCAGCATACAAATGCTGCGCACTTTATGATGTTGGAAAGTCTGTGAGTGACTGTAAGTGCTGTTGAACCATGCTAATCACCTGCCGGTTGACATACTGCTCTCTCATATATGCATCCAAATTTGAAAACATTTTCAGGTCTTCTTCAGTTAACCACGTTTGCCACAGTAATATTTTCTTTCGAAAAGTAACCATTTTACCTCGTAGTGTAAACACGTCCTTAAGTTGTCCTTGCAACGATATGTTTACTTCATTTAACAGCGAAAAAATATTATGCCAGGTACGCCAGCTTGGCTACCCACTCATCATCGGAAAAAAGAGTTCTTGAAATTTCGGATTATTTGCTGCTGGAAAAATAGTTTTGACTTCTTCGCGCCAGGTGAACAGTCGGGTTAGTATTTCTGCCCTCGACAGCCTCATGCAGGTCGGCGTTCAATCCCCGACCGTCCAAGTGGTTGGACACCATTTCTTCCCCCCCCCCCCCCCGTCCCATCCCAAATCCTTATCCTGACTCCTTCCAAGTGCTCAGCCATCTCACCTCAGCGTGAAGAAGAAGGTGAGTATACTTGGCAACCCAGAATAGGAGTCAACCGACCAGGCCTGGTCGAGGACCGGGCGCGGGGACATTAAGCCCCGAAATCATCACAAGAAGATAACCCATTTCTTCAAAAAGTGCCTCAAATATTCGAGAATTGAGCGCTTTGTGTCGAATTTTGTTTATGATTTTAAATAACATCTGATAATACTTCGTGTAGTTCTGGGAACATATTTATCGCCGCAAGCTGCTCTAAGTGCTTTAGAAATCTCAGCGCTATTGTTTCACCCTTCGGGAGACATCTCCCGTCACGCAGGATGCAGTCGCACCTCCACAGATCTCCAGTATCAGCTCTTGATTCTGGTAATGGCTCAAAAGGACCACCACTTGCGGGCTATTCATGCCCGAGCATGAATAAAATGGTGAATTTTTCCCCATTTGTATAACTTGATTTTTCAATAACTTCAGCCATGTCTTCAATTCTGAGCTTGACATTGGTAACGAACACAGGAATTACTTTCACTTTCTGGACAAACCTGCTTTCCCAAAACCTCTTCACCCGCTTATAACATGCAAAGCTTTAATGAGGACTTACCTCCCATAGTCACTTTTGTTTAAGCAATTACTTGCTTTTGCATATTTTCACGCATTCTCTCAGATCAAAACTGATTAATACTATGTGTAATTGCTTTAAAAAAAGTACTAATAGGCGTAATTGGTTTTAGACTCAATTTTTTGTAAATAGTAAGACAATAATCGCTAGTAAGGTTACTTGGTAATGGCAAGGGATTGTGCATTTTTAGTACGTCGTTTTAAAGTTCTTCTTGACAACGTGAGAGGACGGCAAATACACTCCCTGATATGATGAATGTCTCAGCATCTATCTCCTAAGACTGATCGATGACTACTACTACTACTACTGCTTCCCACGACCGCCTCCACGTTTGCTTATGGCCTCATTCCAAGGTCACTCTAGGCTAATCCCTTTGTGCTGACAGCATTATGAATTTGGTGATTCGTTTCTGCCTCTCTTTCCTTAAGACTGGCTCCTTCCCTACTCTTCGCCACCTGCCTTCCCTACCCTTTGCCACCTCCTTCCTTACACTTTGCCACCTCCCTTCCCTACCCTTCACCGCCTTCACATTCCAACCATCTACAACTCGGAAAAAAATATTGTGGCTAGAAACTACAGCTTAATGCGGATCCCTTAACCCCTGAGAATCACATCAGATAAGAGATTTCTCATCTATAGAGATTTCGTTCAAGCTGAATCTCTTCAGCTTCAGTCCTCTGTGTAGCCTGGCAAGTTACCTCTTGAATTCGCTATTCGACTTGGGTGTCTTGAAGACCTCCTTAAGATCTCTTGGAAGAAAGCGTTCATGACATTAGCTACCCTTACGGAGACTTCATTTGGTGTTAAACTCTCGCTTGCCTCGAGTGAATCCTCAAAATTATGATCGAGGTGCGTTCTTAGGGAGGGAATACTGACGTGATCTTTCAGCCAGCCAATATCTCTCCCCTCAGTTGTCATGGGAGTAATATTGAATAACATGATACAGGTCGCGGCCCGTTTCTGCTCTTGGTGAATCATGTGGAGTGAGACTTCAAAGCACAGCTTGTCTGTTGTCTCCCTCAGGATAAGCTTGGAAATGACCCACGGTCCGACTCTCAAGACCGTGTCAAAGATGGCCCATATGTTCTTGCGGAGTTCACTGGTTGCCATCTTCAAGCTATCGTAAGTGAGGGCGGAGCCACGGCTATCGTCTGCTTCACTGGCGGGGATTTCCAAGCCATCGTAAGTGAGGGCGGAGCCTCGACTATCGTCTGTTTCACTGGCGGGGACCTCCAGGCCATCGTAAGTGAGAGCAAACCTGCGACTTCCACCGTCAGCACCAATAACACACAAGAACTCTTTCTTTGTGAAGAATGTGAGCCTAATATTGTCGAACTCTCTACCGTATAGGAGGCTACGATCAATAACTGTGCCATGGAGTTCTTCGAGCATTACGATACTAGTCATGAAACAATATCTAACAAGAAACTTACTTGCGGTCGGCAGCTGGAAATCGATTTCATTGAATTTGATCAAATTTGGATCTGAAGGGTCGGCGAGAAATACAGCGGTTTCGTTTCGTATGTGAATCTCGCACGTAACTACATTGGGTTCGAACTGTAATCCTAGATCGAGAAGAGTACCGAGAAGTTCTTCTAGATAGGAAATCGTGGAGAAGGGAACGAACAGTTTTACATGCGGACACCTCAATATACCGTCCATTACAGATGCCTTGTCCGCTGTAGGAATATCCGCAGGAATAAGGTCACCCACGATATTGTATAATAAATTCCTGTATTCGTCGTATTGGTCACTACTGGACGGGATACTGAACCGAATGGCTTTAGATGGGTCCGGGGAGTCCAGATACGGGATTATAGAACATATGAGTTTCTCAGGATTCGATTCGCTTACGGTTGGTCCATCTGATTCTCCGCCTCCCTCACTGGGATTCTGCTGGACTAAGTCTGGAACTCCGTCTAGGACTCCGTCCGGGGATAAAGCCTCCGGAGTCCCCATACTGTAGCTCCCGTCCCCGGTCTCAGTCCTGGGAGGGGAGCTACCGTTCAGCAGCGGGGAGAAGGTTTCTTGACGGTAGAGAGCTGCTGCTGATACACCTGCTGGTATTCGACATCCTCCAACAGCTGTATGTTGTCTCTGCTGATATACAGCCTTTGGCTGCTGCTGCTGCTGGTCCTCCTCGTGTGCCACCACCATCTCCTGCTGCTCCTGGGTTTCCACTTCCTTCTCCTGGTGTACCTGCTGGTGCGGGACCTGCTGCTGCTCCCGTCGGTAATTGATAACGACGTCAGCGGCGGCCCAGAGCGCCAGGATTGCCAGCGGCACCATTATGAAGCTGTTGCAGTAGAGTTGGTAGGTGGCACCCCCCGGCAGGAACCTACTGAGGTAGCCGGATCTGTGGCACAGCCGGATATAGCGGGTGAGAGTGCCGAAGAACGGCAACATCTCCCCCAGAGACCGGTCGCGGCCGCCTCCCATGGCCTCCCACACCTGGAAGGGGTTGATTGTAGAGGTAGAGAACCTCCGGATGTAGGAGAGTCTGTTGGCCAGCCATCTGCCGCGATAGACCACCTTCAGCTCCTCCAGCAGGTAATACTCCACCGAGGTTTGGAGGCCAACTGCCGCCTCGAGGGCCAGGTAGGACAGGCTCGCAAAGAAAATAACAATCACGAGTTTACTGGGCATTTTCTGAAATATTTTATGCATCGCGATATACTCAAATAGAGGAGTTTTAAAAACGATATTCAAATGAAAAGAATATGTTTGATTTTTTTTTATTTGAAGGGAGATGGAATTTTGGGTTATCTTGGAGGTATTTATCTTAATTTGCACCGTTGAGCTTTAGCTCCCAGACCACTGCCTTTGCCTATCTTACGACAACCTTGCTTCTGTTGAATATTTTTAGACATTTCACCTGTTCTAAAACGAACTTCGTAAACTGCTCCAAAAAGATAATTAACCGCAGGTGCGAACAGCTGCACCAACCAATGGGCTTAACCAGACCTCCAACCCATGAGGTCAGAGATCGGGCCGCCGGGATATTGATCCTCGGAACCATCACGAGGATATGTATGTGTTGTATGTGTGCTGTGTGTACTTACACACGTATGTTTGGAAGGTGGAACATCTGCTGTTGTATTTCAACATGTGTAGTGAAGATAGACTGGGGGACACCCCCGCTTGTAGGGAAAGAAACATGGGAATTAACAAATGTTTTAATGAAACTAGCGTCTGAACGAAAAAACAACGGGAAGGATATTTCTCTAGACGTTTGGAGTCTCCAAGAGTCTCAAAGAATCTCCAAAAGTCTCCAAGAGTGTCCAAAAGTCTCCAAGAGTGTCCAAAAGTCTCCAAGAGTGTCCAAAAGTCTCCAAGAATATCCAAGAATCTCCAAGTCTCCAAGAATCTCCAAGAATCTCCAAAAGTCTCCAAGAGTCTCCAAGAGTCTCCAAAAGTCTTCAAGAGTCTCCAAGAACCTCCAAAAGTCTCCAAAAGTCTCCAAGAGTCTTCAAGAGTCTCCAAGAATCTCCAAGAATCTCCAAGAGTCTCCAAGAATCTCCAAGAGTCTCCAAGAATCTCCAAGAGTCTCCAAGAATCTTCAAGAGTCTCCAAGAATCTCCAAGAGTCTCCAAGAATCTCCAAGAGTCTCCAAAAATCTCCAAGAGTCTCCAAGAATCTCCAAGAGTCTCCAAGAATCTCCAAAAGTCTCCAAAAGTTTCCAAGAATCTTCAAGAGTCTCCAAGAATCTCCAAGAGTCTCCAAGAGTCTCCAAGAAGTCTCCAAAAGTCTCCAAGAGTCTCCAAGAATCTCCGAAAGTCTCCAAGAGTCCCCAAGCACTGAAGTGTCCACCTACGAAACCTGTCTATCTTTCTTGAAACATGGCAGCGTTTGCATTTAATGAAGTTCACGAGTTTCGAAATCCCTTTATGATCGTTCTCGATCGAAGGTTAATATTGTCATTCACAGTCTCATAGCGTCTCGGAGCTCATAACCTGCTTAATAAATGCAAACTAAATCACCGTGACTGAGGAGAGATGTACCGGTTTCGTAAGTGGATACTTGCCTTCACTGTGAGATACATGGAGAGACAATTTAACTTATAAACAGTCGGTATGATAAATTTTAAGGTATCATAAGATTCCAACCCGTCCTCGCAAATTCGTATAGTCAATATTGACTTATTAAATACGTGCATAGGTGACATACTAAACATAATAGTTTACCTTGAAAAGCTTCATAGAAAACACCGACCTTACCTAACCTTGCTAGTATGTTAAGATAAGCATCTTATAGCTTCGTAATTACAATTGTTACTTAACCTATTATAGGTATAGGTTAAGTAATAATTGTAATTACGAAACAATAAGATACTTATACATATTAACAAGGTTAGGTAAGGTCGGTGTTTTCTATGAAGCTTTTCAACGTAAACTATTAAGGTTAATATATCACCTATGCACGTATTTAATAAGTCAATATTGACTAAACGAATTTGCGAGGACGGGTTGAAGATTACAGTGGATTATACAGCTGCTATATGATTCTAGAGGATAGGTAGGCCTGACAGCTGAGTGGACAGCGCTCGGGATTCGTAGCCTAACCACTTGTGGTGGACGGCAGAGCGACGGTCTCGCTTCATGCAGGCCGGCGTTCAATCCCCGACCGTCCAAGTGGTTGGGTACCATTCCTTCCCCCCATCCCATCGCAAATCTTTATTCTGACCCCTTCCAAGTGTTATATAGTCGAAATGGTTTGATTCTTTCTAGTGATAGTTCCCTCTCCTCAGGATTCCTAGTCCAGAGGTTCTGGGTTCGATTCTCGGTAGAGGCGGAAACAAATGGATACAGTTTCTTTCACCATGATCCGCTGTTCACCTAGCAGTAAATAGGTACCTGGGGAGTTAGACTGCTGCTACGGGCTGCTTCCTGGTCGAGGACTGGGCCGTGGGGACGCGAAATCATCTCAAGATAACCTCAAGAAGATAGTGGTAGCAAGTACATCTGTCTTTGTGGGGTAGGTGTTAAGTGGATATCCCAGAGAACGTTGGGGATAGCTAGTTATCCCCAACAGTTATGGACATTTCTCACCTTTCTCCAGCAACCCACCTCATCATGCATCCTCCTCCTCCACATAGCCCATTCCATCCTTCTGTATTCTTCCATCATTTCTATATAATCTTTCTAATATTTCTCTCTCTCTCTCTCTCTCTCTCTCTCTCTCTCTCTCTCTCTCTCTCTCTCTCTCTCTCTCTCTCTCTCTCTCTCTCACTAAAATGACCTCTGTACCTTTAACCCTTAAACAACTGTGCTGATCCTTCACCCTTTCTCACACAACCCTCTCCCTTCCTCACCTTCCCACAATACCGTCCATCCCACTTCCTCCCTCCCAGTTTCAACCTTCCTCCCGATAATCCCACTCCACAGCACCTCTGAGCCTCACATCTCTGGCTAGATCGTCTGCTTGGCCCAGGGTGAATTCGTGAGTTTCACAAAGTATTAGTTAATGCTTGAAGCATGTCAGAAAGACTCATTAATTCCCCAGTAAGGTAAAAAGTCATTAAGATTTGAGCTGTGCGTGAGCTATCTTACGAGCCTGGAGCCTTGAGCAATCTCAAGAAGTCGCTGTGCTTAAAAACAAACAAGAATGTATTTGTGAATATATTGTATTTTACTCAGGATACAATTACTTTAAAAATTGGAATATTTGTATGGATATATGCAACAGTAGATACAAACGCTGATCTAAGTATGCAGAATAACCACAGCCTTTCATTTTTCTCTGTGATTATTCTACCTATTTCATTCACCTAAAGTGTAGAGAGGTTTTCAGTCACTAGTCACCCTAGTGACTTCCCAAGCAAGGTGTAAGTCAGATTTGATTAGGGTAGGTTAGGACTACTTTATGTAGCTTCTAACCTCCCTTGTTTTTAAGTTAGTTCATGGCCCAGGAGCGAGAGGAGACCCTGTATTAACCTTACATGCTTTTGGCCAAGCCTATATGCACGCATGTAATGTTTCCATATTTATTTCTTAGAAGATCAGGACAACTTGGCTCTAAATTTCTTGCCAATTATCAAGTACCGGAAACCTGTTATGTTGATTTCTGAGTCAGTTCATGAAAATGTCGTTCCAGCTGGTCCTTTAACGTCTTATAAAAGCGGCTAAAAGCAGATAAATCTCTATAATTTGTTCTTCTTGGTAGCAGGAGTTCAGTATGAGATTGATAATACCATAATTACTTTCAATGAAAATCTTAGAATGTTCACTTATGCGCTTAGATTGGACTCGTCTGGGTTATCTAATTATGTCTGAAAATAAAGGCAATGACGACGTTTCGGTCCATTTTGGACTTGATAATGGTCCAGGACGGACTGAAATGTCGTCACTTCTTTTCATTTTCAGAAGTGTGGGTTTGCTTTTTAATTTTCAGCCAACGTTATTGTGACTTATTGGCAACAGCTGTTGACTGTCTATGTAAACATGAACACAGAACAGTGTTCAGGATGTCGACACCTAGTCTTGTACAAAGTGTGCAAAGGTGTGTACTGGGGGAGAAGAGGCCAAGCTTCGGGAACAAGTAAATGGGATAATTCCGAGTCAGATACAGGCGAGAGTTCAGCTTCATTCATGCATGTAAATGATAATTACCGGAGAATTGGGAGAATTGGTAGGTTTCGCATGATGGGAGGAATGACGACTCCTGTGAGGTTGATGGTCGTCATCAGATGGTCGTAGTGAGGCTGTACTCACCTAGTTGTGTGTGGCGTGGGTTGAGCTTAGGCTCTTTGATCCCGTCTCTCAACCGTCAATCAACTGGTGTACAGATTCCTGAGCTTCTCGAGCGCAATCATATCTACATTTGAAACTGTGTATGGAGTCAGCCTCCACCATATCACTTCCTAGTGCATTCCATTTACTAACTACTCTGACACTGAAAAAGTTCTTTCTAATGTCGCTGTGGCTCATTTGGATACTCAGCTTCCACCTGTACTCACCTATTTGTGCTTGCGGGGGTTGAGCTCTGGCTCTTTGGTCCCGCCTCTCAACTGTCAATCAGGTGTGTGGGGAAATACCACACCTGTGTTTCCTTGTGTGTTTACCACACGAGGTTGAGGTTGGCAAGAGAGGAGATTGTGCAAGCTTTGAGAGTACTAGTGTTATGATATCTGTAGTTCAGTAGCCCTATGTCTTGATTTATCACAAGGTTAACAAAAATCAACCTCCTAACCAAACCAGAAACGTACAAACCCAATCATCCCACCTAACCTATTGAGCCCTATGCAAAGAAAATATACATATTTGTGAGCATTTACTCTTCATAGTAAATTTCATTTATGACGCCGGTTGACAAAACGTTAAAAATGTGAGCTATTAATGGAGAAGTTTATGGAATGGTGGTAGTGTCGGCTGTAGTGACAGGGATAGGGGGGGGTGAAGATAGTGGTAGTGGAGGTAGGGGGTAGTAGTGCTGGCGTTGAGAAGATAGTGAAAGTGGTGGTATTGTATAGGTCTGGTGCCCTATGTCTTGATACCACCACGACCAATACCTGGTCGTGGTGGTATTGGTAGTTGTGGTTGTGGTGATTTTTATTTGGAGGGAAAGAGGAGGATAGCAAAGATAGTGGTAGTAGTACTGACGATGTTTTGATAGTCGTATAGTTAGAGGTGGAGGAGGTGAGGATAATGGTACTGATAGCTGATGTTTGAAGGAGTGGTGTGGTACTAGTGGTTGATGCTTGAATGTGGTGGATGGCAGAGATAGTGGTAGTGGGACTAGTGGTAGTGGTGATGCTTGAGTGGGGGTGGATGAGCTATCTTCTCACTTAACATGTTACCATTCTCTACGGCATCAACCAAACCGCTGAATATGTAACGAATTAGAATTGATTTTAAAACACTATACTGTTAAAAGCTACCTTGATTCGACCTCAATACGCGGGTTGTTTGGGTTCATGACTTTCTGGATCGGCAAAAATGTGGCATTTTGTACGATGTGACAGGTCATGGGAACAGGTCGTAGCAATGACATTCAATGGAGCGCTCCCATTACGGCGTCTACTTCATTCTTGTTCAGAGTTTTAGTTAGAAATGAGTGTGTGTTCGTGAGAGAGAGAGGGAGGAGAGAGAGAGAGAGAGAGAGAGAGAGAGAGGGAGAGAGAGAGAGAGAGAGTAGATAGGAAGAGAGAAACATCACTGGCCAGCCTGCCTGAATAATTCTGTTGGAGTAACCTCAGTGTGTAAGATAAGGCAATAAGGACAGGTATTAATATTGGAGCAGGTTCGGAGCCTGTGGTGCGTGCTTAGACTCCTCTCTCGTCTTGCTCAATCCTTTTGGCATTGCTCACTGATACTGCTGACCCCCCCCCCCCACACACACACACACTCACACAAACACGCACGCAAGCAAGCACACACAAACGCACAAACACACGCACATGCACACGAATTATAATTTGAAAACCTGCAAAACACCAAACGTCACATTGATATTCTGATAGATGAAGACGAATATGATGCCTTTAACTATAAACCAGTGACACCAACGCATACCTTGCAAAATATTAGAGAAAATAATCAGGTAGAAGATAGTGGACTATCTTCACCGGCCTGACTCTGTAACTAAGAGTCAGTAGAGTTTAGAAAGTGAAAGACATGCCTAACGCACCTTCCAGTTTCCCAAGAATAAGCAAAGGTTAGGGAAGGTAGATGGCCTCTTCCTAGAATGACCAAGAAGGCTTTAACACACTGACGATGCACAAGCTGAAGAAACAGGCTGAGGTAAATGGGTAGATGCTGGACTGGTAGGAAACAGAGAGTCGTAGTGAGAGTAAAATATTGAGAATTGATGATAGCGGACGTGTGGGTGTTATTGTATCTTCCTTCACTGACCAAAACAATATTTTCAACTCTGCCACAAAAGTTGGTAAAGCAATTGACGACAAAGAGGAAGATACTGAATTGATAGCAAAGTGAGAATCGTAGCATAATCAGCATTGATGCAAAGGGGTTCGCTGGGTCCCACAGGCTTGGGGCCTGATAGCTGAGTGGACAGCGCTCGGGATTCGTAGTACTGAGGTTCCGCGTTCGATCCCCGGTAGAGGCGGAAACAAATGGGCAGAGTTTCTGTCATCCTGATGCACCTGTTCGCCTAGCAGTAAATAGGTACCTGAGAGATAGACAGCTGTTACGGGCTGCTTCCTAGGAAAAAGGAAGCTTCCTGTTGCAGAAAGGAGTCCTGGTCGAGAACCGGGCCGCGGGGACGTTAAGCCCCGAAATCATCTCAAAATAAACGCATGATAATGCCTGGGTACGTACACTACTGCTGCTTTTCATTTATGTAAATGACCTTCGGATCCAAATGATGAATGAACGAACAAATGATGAATGAACGTGAATGTGTGCAGAGGATGCTATCACAACAGAGCGAGGAGATAATAGAGCTGCATAATGATGCAAGAGGACCTCGTCAGGCTGCAGGAACGAGCGGACGAGTGCCGAGAAGGTAGATAAGACCAGAAGGACAATACAAAAATGCCTGTTCCACGAAAGAACTAAAATAGCTCCCTGGAAGTAACATTAGCTGCGTTATCTTGAGGTTATCTTGAGATGATTTCGGGGCTTTAGTGTCCCCGCGGCCCGGTCCTCGACCAGGCCTCCACCCCCAGGAAGCAGCCCGTGACAGCTGACTAACACCCAGGTACCTATTTACTGCTAGGTAACAGGGGCATTCAGGGTGAAAGAAACTTTGCTCATTTGTTTCTGCCTCGTGCGGGAATCGAACCCGCGCCACAGAATTACGAGTCCTGCGCGCTATCCACCAGGCTGTGAGGCGTTTGCCACACGAGAAACATAACAAAAGACCTTATCAATAAACTGACCAACAAATCCTCCCAAACTATATATGCGCCGTTTATTGGACCAATCCTGGCCCCCTGCACACGGTAGAGAACAACAGGAATATTGACACGAATTGATGATACGGAACAAGAGATAAGACGAAGCATGAGATAAGCAAACATAAACGACATTGGAAGAAAAACATGAGACGATATCATTCGCTACTTTCAAGAACAGAGGGAAGTAAAAGAGTATTTAAAGATGCCCCCCCAACCCCTTGTGGTTCTAACTAGAGGCATCATTCCCTCTCATGTTGCACAATCTGCAACCTGAGAGAAGGCAACATGCGGCCCCACCGACGTATCGTGTGTTATCTTAAAAGGTATTTTAGCTTCAGCATTAACATATGTGGACGCTGTCAGGACAATCTTACCTCCAACTCTGCTCCCTGCAAGGTATTGTAAACTTGTATCTTAAGAGACGTTTTCCCAGCAAACACAACCTAACCAAGATATCACTTTTGTCATGTTTACGCCACTTTAACAAGTGGCAGGATGAACAACCCAACTGCGTTTGGGCATAAATGACAGGATGAACAATCCACCAATTTCCTTTTCTTATGTCTGTTGGAAGTTGGTAAGCCAGGGGCCTTGTTAGCCGGCTCACTCACAGGATGAGAGACACAGTGATTGACAGTTGAGAGGCTAGACCAAAGAGCCAAAGCTCAACCCCCGCAAGCACAAATAGATAAGTATACTAACCTAGCTTATCTAAAATTAACCAAAATAAATCCCACGCCTACAGCTGACTCAGAAATGAAAGTAAGAGTCCCACCAGTAATGACCAATACACAAAATATCATATTGACAGATATTTACGCTCTGCGAGCTCCTAGGATCCACATGTGACTCCTTTTGTCAAAGGAATATACACATGTGCGAGTTGAAATATACAAAAATAACATTCAGCTGTCTACGGGACTTACGTCTGTACGAACAGACACCAAGCTGGACGATTATTGGCTGAGCCACTTGCCAGGTGGGCCAGCTGGGTGCCTGGAGGCGGCGTAAATCTGGCGCTGATTGGTGGAGAGGCTGGAAGAGCGGCGCTGGGATTGGTGGAGCGCACGCGACGCCAAGGCCAAGTGTGGCAGGCGGACGCAGGACAGGTCAGTGGTTAGCAACACTGGTGGAATGATGACTAACTTTTTGTTCCGTCAGCAAGTGGGGTGTTGAGCGGCTTGGCCTCCAGTGCTGTCTATTGGCTCCAGCGCTGTCTATTGGCTCCCAGCGCTGTCTATTGGCCCCCAGCGCTGTCTATTGGGCCTCCAGCGCTGTCTATTGGCCCCCAGCGCTGTCTATTGGGCCTCCAGAGCTGTCTATTGGCCCCCAGCGCTGTCTATTGGGCCTCCAGCGCTGTCTATTGGCCCCCAGCGCTGTCTATGGGCCTCCAGCGCTGTCTATTGGCCCCCAGCGCTGTCTATTGGCCCCAGCGCTGTCTATTGGCCCCAAGCGCTGTCTATGGGCCCCAACGCTGTCTATTGGCCCCTAGCACTGTCTATTTGTTACCTTAATCTTACCCCTTAATCTGTTCTCTTTGCTCCCCCTTAGTCACCCTTTATCTGCACCCTTCTCCCCTTTCCCCCCCCCCTTTCTGTTACACCCATTTTACGCCCCTGTAATCCCCGTAGCCCTTACTCAAGCACACATCCCATCACTTTGAAATCTCCCATTACCCCTTAGCCGCCTCTTTATCTCTAAGCTCGCCCTTTTTATCCATTATATCCCTTTAATCTATAGTCGTGTTTTGCTAACCCCTTTTTTTTACCTTATTCCCATCTTCCCTACCTCATGTCCCCCTTAACCCAGAGTTTTTTCCCCATTATTTATCCCCTTAGTAGTCGCTGGTTCCATCCCCTATTTGTTATTGTCCCATTAGTCCTGGGGTCAGGACTAATGGTTAATAGGGGATAATATAGGGGGGAAGATAAATAAATCCATTATTTTAGTGGTCTCGCATGTATATATTAAGGGATATATATAATATATAATGGGGTAAGGATAAGAGGGGGGACATCCAGGACCTAATGGGGTCCAGGATATCCCCTTTAGTAATACTAGATGGCCTTCCCCCCTTATATACCCCACCTAATCCCCCCCCCCCTTAAGTCCCAAAGCCTCCACTATCCTCCCCCCCATCATCCCTCTCTATCCACCCCACCCCATTTCTCAACACCTGCCCACATGAGCCAGAGGACGCCAGCCTTTACTAACTCCCCGGGATAGGACGTGTTTGGGGGAGGTTAGATGGGGGGGGGGGGAGGGATGTCCAGGTGCTCCTATCCTCAAATTCTCTGTCCTGTGACTGTATCTCTTGTGTTGTCTCTCTGTCTGTATCTTGTCTGTCTCTCGGTCTTTCTCTGTCTGTCTCTATGTCTTTCTATGTCTGTCTCTCTGTCTCTCTGTCTCACACACACACACACACAGAGGTCCCACGCCTGTGTAAGATCCCAATAGGTCACCCCCCCGTAACAGATTCACCCAAGGTTCACCTTGGGGGACACGGGTCGTTGGTATTTAGGGCGGCCCTCGGAACCCCCTCAGTGGTTCACCTCACACCTTGCTGTTGTCGGTAAACGTATCCGAAGTCACGGTATATGGTTACAAGCGGGGGAGGGAAGTTTAAGATAAATGTGCCGGTGGGGAGTAGTATGGTTGGACTGTTTGGTGAGGTTTGGGATGGATTGAATTGAATCCGCTAGCTCTGTGCGGATACCCATAGGGAATGAAGGACTGCTGGAGATTGCTGGGATTAGCCGTAGAGAGTTTTACTTACGGAGAATAAGAAAGCTTT
>WNGS01113158.1:28445957-28460964 GCA_020271785.1 Procambarus virginalis | reverse complement strand
TATGTGTGTTGTTGTGTGTCATGTTTGTGTTGGGTGGATGTGTCGTGTTTGTGTGTCATGTGTTGCTATATGACACACACGTGGTTGTGTATAAGTGTGTCGTAGCTGTGTGGCCGTGAGTTGCGTATATTTAGCACGTATGTTGCGTATGTCGCATGAGACTTGATTTGAATGTGCTGTATATCATACGTTAAATATTGTATGTTTAAATAACTACATTAGGGAACCTTGATGTTGTCTCTAGTATAATTACACCTTATTATTCACCTTGGGAGATGAATGTACAACAATTTATTGTACAATAAGTGCGATGTTGGAATATTTTGATGCCTTATCTCCAAAACTCTGTTTGAGGAAAATAAGTTTGAAATCGAACAGCCGATCCCCTTCGACTGCCATCACTGCCTGAAGTTATGTGCTGGGTGCTGGGGGAAAATGGAGCCACATGGAAAGTTGTTTGAAAAAATGCATCATTGCTCAAAATCTTTGCTTTTCTCAACGCTATTTTGCGATATTTTGGTCATATAGCGCCATGCTAGTTTATTAGTGCTTATTTAAAAAATAGAATAATGGTAGGACCTTTGACAAGTGACCGGCTTTCTGTCTCTGTCGAGGCTAATCAAGCAGCACATTCATTGGATGTGCTACAACGTACACAATCCAACCTCTTAACCTAACCAGAAACGCCCGAACCCAAGCAACCCACCTAACATACCGAGAAATAGAAATAGGGATATTTGTAAGTCGCCATTTTTCATAATAATATATATTTTGTACGTTGGGGGACCATAACATATACAATGGGACGAAGTAGTTGAGCAGACGAGTTGAATACAGATGGTGGGCCCACAGGAAGAGTTAAGCAAGTACCGGTAAATACAAACTAAGCTAATGTTAGCCATGAGGGTTGGGTATTTCTGGCGTGAACAACTCTGGTTAAAGTTTCCGCGTGTTTGGCGAAGCGCAGGTCGATGGAGCGAGGTGAGAAATGCTTTTGAAAAAAAATAGGAGAAAACACATCAAAAATTAGCAAATGAGTCTCGCGTTTCCCTGGTTTGAGAAATGAGGGGAAATCGTGAGGCATACAAGAGTTCATAAGCAGACGATGAGTCACAATAACGTGGCTGAAGATACGATAACCAAACCACTCATTCGAAGATAAGGAGACGACGACGTTTCGGTCCGTCCTGGACCATTATATCAAATCTTCAGCCCCGTTATTGTGATTCCTCATCTGCGCGCGACAGCTTCAGTGGGCTGCATCCTGGGGATAGTTTCTCAGATGACCTAGTGGCTACACACACATACACACACACAATCACACACACACACACACACAATACACTAGCCCCGTGAAAAAAAACACCGGGGAGGAATGACTGGGAACCAATCTACAACTGTACAACCCTGTTCACTGTTCACGCAACAGTAATTGGAGATCTGGAAGTAAAATTGGCGAGTCGTGTTCAATGGAACACTAGCTCTCAACCTGGTAACAGGAGTCAGAAGGCGTCTACTCCTGTATCCACCACTGCCAAAATCAAATGGATATAGGAGAAAAAAGTACAGAAAACGGAAAGCAGAAGAGACAACTGGAAACGAGGCACGTCTCATATTTAGGGGCTAACTCATCTGATGTCTCCCATATTTAGAAGGTAACTCATCACATGTCTTCCACATTTAGGGGCTAACTCATCAGATGTTTCCCACACACTCACACACAACCAACTACTTTTAATTACCTTTTAATTACCAAAACAATTCCAACTTTTTTTAAGTAAATGATTGTCAGTAGTTATAGTGAAATGCAGTTCTATTGTTCCCAGAGAATTAGGAATAGGTACAGTGGGTTCGTTCTCGATTCACGGCCGGGAATTCCGGGTTCGAATTCCGGGTAGGACAGAGATGGTTGGGCGAGTTACCCATCACCTAATGCCCCTGCTTACCTACCAGTGAATATGTACCCAGGAGTCAGCTTGTTCTTTAGTTGTATTCTGAGGAGGGTCAGTAGTTCGGCCTTGAGGGTGGGGGAGGTGCTTCATGAAAGTCAATCATGTATATATACACTGGCTGCCTGTCTCCGACACAATGAATTAAAGTTATATTTAAAATATATACTCAAACGATCATTAGTGTTGCGGAACGCCAAATGGTTAGCCAGGTGATTAATTTATCACTAAACTTAGCATTTTTAATGGACTTTAAAACAGCGTCTTCCAGTCAAAGACTTTATTTACTAAGTCAATCAAACTACCGATTTACCCAGAGAGCACAAAGAGTCGCTTGCTTGCTGTTTCCTGCGTGTTAATGAACTGTAAACATTGTCTTGAAGACTTCTTGGATTTTGCGTCGGGAAATTGAAGTAAGTTTATTGAGGCATAACTACACACAAAGGGATGAGATAGCTCAAGCTATTTATTCCCACCCCCCAGGGAACGAGCCGGAGGCGGATGCAGTGCTCAAGCATGCCTTCGTCTTCAAGAATTCTAAGATGTTATCTATCACGCGATGTTGGGCTGTGAACGAGTCGGGTGGTCCAGGAATCATGTTCGCGATAAGACGGACCGATTATCTTCACTTTTTACAACTTACACGTCAAAACGTTTAGTGTAAGACTCTTCACCGACGGCTGAGAACTCTACACTCAAGGTGTCGTTTTTGTCACAAGGGTCGTTTAAAAATCCCAGAAATCTCAACTTAACGAAAAAATTGCAAACACGTTTTCAGATTTGGTTTCTTGTGATTTACTCTAAAGTTTCATTTTGTGCAGCGAAGGTCACGAATTACTGTGGGGAACATATGAAGTTTCTCGATGAGTGTTGATCACTCCACATACTAGAAAATGAAGGGATGAAAACGTTTCGGTCCGTCCTGGACCATTCTCAAGTCCATTGTGAGAATGGTCTCACAATCGATTTAAGAATGGTCCAGGACGGACCGAAACGTCGTCGTCCCTTCATTTCCTAGTGTGTGGATTGGTCAACGTTTCTCGATGAGTGTCAATATGCTGTGTTTTTTTTTCACATTTCTCGTGCCCGTACTTCAAAAGTAGAGTACATGTGCGCTGTCAAAAGTTACGGGTAAATATGGGAAAATCTCACACAACAAAATTTAATGTTGAACCCTTTGAAGTGGAACGATTTAATCTTAAACTGTGAACCATTTCTATGTAATAGCACAGGAGGGAGTTATCGAGGGAAAGCGCCAAGCTATTACTACTATATAGCACTTGGAAGGGGTCAGGATAAGGATTTGGGATGGGACGGGGATAGGAATGGTGCCCAACCACTTGAACGGTCGGTCTCGCCGACCTGCAATAGCGAGACCGTCGCTCTACCGTCCAGTACAAAAATTTGTAAGATTATAGATATACAAAAAACTGCAGAAGGCCTTTTTTATCCATTTATCCATGTAAGGTAATCCCTATTCATTCCATACCAAATTTACCACATCACTGAATCTAAATTTACCTCCAGCACATCACTGTCTAATGTATTCCATTTGTTAACTATTGTCAGTGAAAAAGTTCTTTCAAGCGTAATTGTGGCCCTGTGTGTGTGTGTGTGTGTGTGTGTGTGTGTGTGTGTGTGTGTGTGTGTGTGTGGTGTGTGTGTGTGTGTGTGTGTGTGTGTGCACATATAATAAAAACCACAGATCTCACAAGAAACAAGGCATCTGCAGCTCCGTCGCTACCTGTGTAGGGAGGGAGCAGGTGAAGCAGTGAGCATCATTAGTTGGACCTCAGTTACCACTTAAAGGGATCCAGTTACTGTAAGATTAAGAGATTCGAGTTCTTTTACCTGTTGAGATACAGTATTGAGAAATTCCCCACAAACAAAAACCTCTATTTAAAATTAACCTTAAAAAAGAGCTATTAAAAATTTCCTGTATTGAAATTAGTTAAAAGAATGAATGGCATACATTATTTATTTGATTGAAAAAATCGTCATTTATATAAACTAAGACAGCCCTGATGAAAAACAAGTTGGCTAAGTGGGTGACATAAATAAATTCCACAAATGAAAACCTTCCTCTCCCAAACCTGCTCTGATTCGATTCCTTTTAATTCCAGTTTTTTTATTCAAATTTTTATCTCTTCCTCGCTTCTCTGAACACGTAACAGGAGACTTACAGACCACTGAGGAACCTTGTAATGAAACTTGACTTGTAGAGGGCGGGAGTAGGCACAAAGGGTGTCTTAAAGATCATTTTAAATTTGTATCTTAATTCTTATTTGATCACTTTCCATGCGCGCACATGCAAAGAATATCACAATTATTTAACTGCAAATAAGTGACTAACACACATTAAACGAGGGGAGAGGGGGGAAGTGACCACGTTTCAATATATATATATATATATAATATATATATATATATATATATATATATATATATATATATATATATATATATATATTATATATATATAGATATATATATATAACCTAGAAGGGGTACACCTCTAGTGCAAGTGTAGGGACCCATAGCCACGGAGACAAAAAATAAAGAGTACTCGAGAAGACCTTTTGGATCCTCACTAAACACTTGATATTTTCTTCTCCTACCACACCTATTTTTGGTATGGGGTATGTATATCTAACTTTATTTGAAAATGTCATTACACAAAAAAGTTACAACATTGGATAAATGCAGGGTACAAGGCTACTTGTCACAAGTTGTATAGCTCCTCCAGCTCCTCAGATGGCGGCATACAATTATGGTAACATAGTATGGCATATATATATATGGCATACACATATATATCGTAATCACCAACCCATCTTTAAGTGTCAACTACCGGATAACCTATCTCCAAGAAGCACCTTAACCTCTGTCTGTGCCGAGGACTCAGTAATGTAAATGTAAGAGAGATGGAAATATACATTTGTATATATGCTGGTTAGAATTTACCTCGACAAACGCATTTCATATTTTGTGACTGAGTACTCAACAGCACACAGCACTATATGTAGGAGAACAGCCCATGCTGGTGAAGACGGAAATGTATATATGTTAGTTAGCATTGTATAAAAGTTTGGCCTCGTTTCTGATAGAAAAATCTTAGAACAGAAACAATTCATTCCGTCGCCAGCAACATCCAAGAATCAATTACTTAGGACCTTATCACCAAACACCACCTGCCATCCAATTTTTTCACCTCATAACCACACACTGGTTATACACAGAAATCACAACAGCGTGATGAATCAAATGTACAAATCCACAAGGGCCGTAACGAGGATTCGAATCTACGTCCGAGAGGATCCCAGACGCTGTCTTAATCGACTGAGCTACGACATGGTAAAGAGTTGCAACCTGAAGTTCTACTGACCTTACTCGGATCCTGCAGCCTCTCCGAGACACAAACCAGGATTATACGCAATTCCCCCATGCACCCGAGCTCTAAAAATGAGCTGTTCTACCTCTTCACCCTTACTTCGTTACACACAGAAATCATAATAGCGTGATGCATCAAATGAACAAATGAACTTCTACGTACGAAGTAGTTGAACCCTACGAACGTAAGGTTCGAATCCTCATCACGGCTCTTGTGGATTTGTTTACACACTGATCTTATGTCTTCCATTCCATTCCTCTCTCCACTTTGAATCCCCAGCAACTCCCTCCATTCCTAGTTCCTTCCCAATCTACTGCTACAACTCGGTATCCATTCCATAGATTGTTCTATTCACTTCCTATCCCATACAATGTCTCATTTCTCCTACTTCTTCCTTTTCACCTCTTATCCCAACTCCCACCACATCTTCCCCCTTTCCACCCCTCCATTCTATACCCCCATTCCTTTATCTTCCAGCCTTTTTCTCCTTAACTGACCGACAATTAACACACTTCAAGGTCTCTAATTGGGTTAGCCACTACGAAGGAACAAGTTTACGTCCTCTGCTTTTTTTTTGTGTGTGTGTATGTACTCACCTATTTGTGCTTGCGGGGGTTGAGCTTTGGCTCTTTGGTCCCGCCTCTCAACTGTCAATCACTGGTGTACAGATTCCCGAGCCTACTGGGCTCTTTCATATTTACATTTGAAACTGTGTATGGAGTCAGCCTCCACCACATCACTGCCTAAAGCATTCCATCCGTTAACTACTCTGACACTGAAAAAGTTCTTTCTAACGTCTCTGTGGTTCATGTGGGTACTCAGTTTCCACCTGTGTCCCCTTGTTCGCGTCCCACCAGTGTTGAATAGTTTGTCCTTATCTACCTGGTCGATTCCTCTGAGGATTTTGTAGGTTGTGCTCATGTCTCCCCTTACTCTTCTGTCTTCCAGTGTCGTAAGGTGCATTTCCCGCAGCCTTTCCTCGTAACACATGCCTCTTAGTTCTGGGACTAGTCTAGTGGCATACCTTTGGATTTTTTCCAGCTTCGTCTTGTGCTTGACAAGGTACGGGCTCCATGCTGGGGCTGCACACATACGTGTGTGCACATATGTGTGTGTGTGTGTGTGTGTGTGTGTGTGTGTACTCTTTGAGGCACTCACCTTCATTTTCTGTAAAGGATTCTTTATAGAACCTTTAGCACCAGCTCTCTGCGTTTCCAGTCATCTGAAAGTTATGATGCAAATGCTCATTTCCTTATCGAATTTACACTTTTAAGCTGTGCATTGAAATGAGTTCAGTGACTTCATATTCCACTCCATTTTCTTCCAATTTCTCAGATGAAAATTGTGGCCTCTGATGACCAAACCAAATATCAGAAGAGGAACTTACTTCTAAAATTGCCTCATTTTTTCTCTGTAGTTGAAGTCTAACAATGATAAGTGTTAGACATCCCCTATGACTAGGCACACTTCAGCATCGAAGTATTGTCGATGATACATGACTATGAACTCTGATTCGAGAGAAAACAGTCCCCCCCCAAAAGGTAGGCAATATAAGCAGGTGCATTTACTCTGTTCGCTTTATCAAAGATAGCACAGTGATAAGAGACCATGACAAGAGTGTTGCACTATCAGTCATAATAATCTACAGGGACTGCTTCTGGTGGTCCTGTACAGGGCACCTATACGGCGCTGTATAAGGACCAGGTGTGATCAAGAGGTAATTATGAAGGGGGAATGTGATCAAGAGTAATTAGCTCTTTGATGAGTATCTCATTACTTGCTCACTCCATCCCCGCGCGACCTGGAGGAGACGACGATATTGTTTTGTTCTCCTTCCACCTTTCATTAACGATCCTGCCCTGAACGACACCGTTACCTGTACGGCTGATTAACGGTGGAGCGGGGAGGACGAAAAGTCATCTACGAGCGTGCTTGCACCCACACACGCTCGTGCTTACGCGTGCATTTGCGTGTGTTTATAATAGGTGCTTGCACATGTTGATGTTAACCCAACATGCGCGAGAAGTCACGTACATGCACACTCACACACAAATGGCCAGCGTTTCTTTCATCTGATGAACCTGTTCACCTAGAAGTAAATAGGTACATAAGAGTTAAACAGCTGCGAGAGTTGCATCATGTATTGGAGGGAAATATAGTTGATACGAGAGTGGAAAATAGGTCAGGAGTCAATGCATTAGACAACTGACGGTTAGAAAAGCAGAGACCAAGAGCTAACAGCTCGATCCTGCAGGCACAAATATTAAATACACACACGCACGCGGTGGATGGATGTTGTTGTTGTTAAAGATTCGCTACTTGGAACAAAGAGTATTGGGAAGACGGGACACCACGTGCGTAGCTCTCATCCTGTAACTATACTTAGGTAATTACTTACGAGTCTAGTCGCAAAAATTTCTTTAAGATCTAGTCTTATGAAAGAGATTCCATAATATTCAATGTCGTTTATATTCGTAATTCTTCTGCTCATTAAGGATTTGTTTATGGGGCTATAAATCGGTTCAATTACATCGTGTTTTGCCAAGAGACAAAATGGCATTTAAACCCATCTTTGTACTAAGCTACTAAGTACTAAGCTGCTAAGTACTAAGCTTAGTACTAAGCTGCTAAGAGTATTATTAAGCTGCTTCTTTAATCCTGTTACTCGGGATTCTTAACTTCTGTTGTGATGAAGTTCAAATACATTCTACTTTACTTGCCTCAGCTCCACCCGCGCGACTGGAGGAGAACGATATGTTTTGTTTCCTTCCCCTTTCATTAACGATCCTGCCCTGAACGACACCAGTTACCTGTACGGCGAATTACGGTGAGCGAGGGACGAAAACTCATCTACGGGAGTGCTTGCACACTCACACGCTCGTGCTTACGCGTGCATTTGCGTGTGTTTATAAAGGTGCTTGCTACAGTTGATGTTAACCCAACATGCGCAGAAGATCACGTACTCACACTCACACACAATGGCCAGCTTTCTTTCATCTGATTGAACCTGTTTCACCTAGAAGTAAATAAGGTACTAAAGTTAAAGCAGGCTTGCGAGAGTTTCATCGTGTATGTGAGGAAATTAGATTGATACCAGAGTGGGAAAATAGGTCGCGATGTCAATTCATTAGACAACATGACGGTTTAGAACAGGCGAGACCAAGAGCTAACAGCTCGATCCTGCAGGCACAATTATTAAATAGGGCACAACACGCACGCGGTGGATGGATGTTGTTGTTGTTAAAGATTCGACTACGTTGAACAAAGAAGTATTGGGAACGATGCGACACGATGGCGTAGCTCTATCCTGTGAACTATACTTAGGTAATTACTTACGAGTCAGTCGGGCAAAGAATTTCTTTAAGATCTGTTTATGAAAGAGATTCCATAATATTCAATGTCGTTTATATTTCGTAATTCTTCTGCTCATTAAGGATTTGTTTATCGGGGCTATAAATCGTTCAATTACATCGTGTTTTGCCCAAAGACAAATGGCAATTAAAACCCATCTTTGTACTAAGCTACTAAGTACTAAGCTGCTAAGTACTAAATGGTGAACTTAGTTATTGGGACTAAGCTGGCCTAAGAGTATTATTATAAGCACTCCTTCTTTTAATCCTGTTACTCGGGCTCTTAACTTCTGTGGATGAAGTTCAAATAACATATAACTCAGCAAGACATGGAAAGCTATATTACAGAATTTCAGGTCCGACAAATCAGCATTATAGATCGACAGATCCCGACAAACCAGTATCATGAACCACAGGCCGCCACAGCTGACCCGGCCGACAAACCGTATCATGACCGAACACGTCCCGAGCAGTGCGACTACAACGATGTATCATGAACCACCGGCCTCCGCGACAAACGGTATCTGACGCACAAAGACCGACAACTATACATTGTTTTAGCCGTACTAAACTCGATATAGGCACTTTCATCTTCCTTCCGTCTCTTCCTTCCATATCTCTCCTTCGTCTTCCTCCTCATTCTCTGTCTCACTTCGGGCGTTCGCCGCGAAGCCAAAGTGTCATCGCGAAAGGGGCATGCAAATCTAACGCGAAAGGAAGAAATTAATTTTTAGCAACATCATGACGATTTAGCGACCAAAGATGTAATGTGGTAGAATCTATTACTGGGTGAAGGGAGTAGTGTGTAGTTGTTGACTGATGTATCAGTGGGTATTTCTTGCAGCTAGTTCCTATATGATATAACTCCATTTCAGCTTGCATCATCGAAACCTTCCATATACGGCGCGAAATACAAGGGTGCTCTATATTGGTCTATTGTCTCGTAATAGGGTGCAAACATCTATTGGAGACGCCAGTACACTAGCTTCATAGTAACCTGTTGAATCAGCCTGGACTACCTGGCAACTGTGATACTTTTCTTGATGACTGTCCAAGTAAGATAGGATGATTCACCAAGGAAATGATACATGATTATCAACGATATGAGCCAGGAGGGTCCAGATCGCTCTCTGTTGTCCAAACACCGCTGGTCAACACAAAACTTAATAGATACACCATTAGTTTCAAGTACAAGAAGTTTGCCTTGAACAAGACCTGCACTAGATTTGTTCTTAACACCTATAAAGAAGACTGTTGATAGGATCCCAAATTAGTTGGTAGTAGCTCGCTATAGATATCCTATTTGGCGATATACAGACCTCTGAACTTCCAGGTGATGCTTCTTTCTCAGAAGAGGAGAGAGCTAACTTTCAAGTGGTTTGTTGGCACATTGAACCCCTCCTCCGGGTGGTGCACTGTGCGCTGGAGTCTTCTGTGGTTTATTTCAAGTTCATGGAGCTCTTCTTGGGGTTTATTGCACGTTGCATGGACTCTTCTTGGGGTTTTTATTGCAGTTGCATGACTCTTCTGGGGTTTATTGGCAATTGGCATGCTCTTCTTGGGGTTTAGTTGCAAGATTGCATGGGCTCTTCTTGGGGTTTATTGCAATTGCATGGTGCTTCTTGGGGTTTATTGCTAATTTGCATGGACTCTTCTTGTGTGTTATTGCAGGTTGCATGATTCTTCTTGAGGGTTTATTGCAATTGCATGGACTTATTCCTCGGTGCATCTCTACCATGACTCTATTCATCAAGTGTAGTTAACACCTGAACTCCCTCCCGTTAGTTATCGTACGGTGAACCTTTAGTCGCACTCCGTAACACCAAATGCAACTATTTACAAACCAAGGAACAGTACGAACCCAGAACTACTTCCTAACCCACTCGAGGTACACTGATGCATCAGTCCATGTAAAAAATTTGGAAAAGTCGCAAAACAAAATTGCTTTTCTCAAGAGCGAAAATCAACCAGTATTTGTCTGTCCAAGATTGCAAGGAATAAGAAAGTAGGATGCTTAGATACTGAAAGAGGGGTGGGGGAGACCCTAGCACAGTGGGCTCTCTACGATGTTTGAGGTCTAAGGCCGCGACGCTTAGGGATACTCTCACCATATTTGCACAGTGATACTACTGTGATGTAAGTGCCCAACATGGACGAACTGGGCCTGTCTCACTCCGAATACTATAACTGATCTAAGATAGTTGACCGAACCCTAAGAATTTCTTGACTGGACGGAGGATAGTCTGTAGGGCGGATCGTCGGTGTCGTCACATATTGGGCAGCCCGATCTACTTCTGAGTTCTCAGACATCCCAGCAACAGATCCCAGCCGGGTGGCCTCCTTCTTATATTAATGACTAATATATATAATATATATTATATATCTATATATATTATATATATATATATATATATAATATAATATATACACGACAAAGTTTAGATTTATATTCTGCACGATTTTCTCTTTTTCCTTATGTTTTTCCACTGAAAAAGGTATTAAGAATTAAAGTCACTTTTACTTTCATTATTGGGTCTGACGCCTAAGTGATGTATTGCGTAAGGTCTCGCCTCACATTCTCAAAGACAAATCCCTTCTGCGTACCACTGTTATGGTAACTATTGTGGAAAAGGGGTAGGTAGCTCTTGGTGACTAATTAATGGGAACATAATCGCTGGTGTGTAATGCGGGGTCCTGATAATGGGTAAATTAATGGGGTAGTGATAGTGAGATCGTGTGACATGTTGGCTGTATGTTCTCTTCTGTTGTTTTTGTTACCATTAAAGGGTTCATTCGGTCCTGCTTCGGCATTGGCCCGGGGCTTGAAAGGGCTCTACTTCAACACTTCGTACAGGTACAAGATACAGTTCGATGCACCCTTTCCAGATGGACTTGATGCGTTATCTTTCATGATACAACATCCGATTGTGTGTCAAGCGATCCTTTTTTATCTTTCCCTCAAGTAGACTATGAATGATATACCTGCAGCGGCTAATTAAGTCAGCGAAGACTGAATCCCAGTCACTAATGACTGTCATAAGGGGAAGATTGGTGTGATTATCTTACCTGTGTGTAAGCGCACCGCTTCCTTCTTGGCTTTACGATAACAAACGTAAAGTTAGAAACCTATGGTCAAGCGAATAAAAACGCATTACTTTGAGATATCAGGAGAGAATCTTTCACATTGGTTTGGAAGTCTAATCTAACTCAAACGGGCATCTAGGGCAACGAGGGGGATCGAAAACAGGAGAGAGGAGGACCAAGAGACGCTATGGGCTTCGAACTAGGAAAGATTCTCTTTAAGCTGCAAGTCATCGTCTCTTCGGTCTTCTAACTTACTGTTTGTTATCGAGAGCAACGATGAATTCAGGTAGTTACACCCCCAGTATTAACACACCAATCTTCCCCTTATGACCAGTCATTAGTGACTGGGATTACAGTTTCCGCTGACTGTAATTAGCGCTGCCAGGTATATCATTCCATAGTCACTTGAGGGAAAGATAAAAAGGCTCGCTTGAATAACACCATGCGGATATGCTTGTTATCATGAAGATAACTCATCAAGTCCGAGTGTTGTCAATCGAACTGTTGTACCTGTAACAAGTGTTGAATAATCCTTTCAAGACCCCCGGCATGTCTGACGCAGGGTGGGGCCGAAGGAACCTGTAATGTCAAACAAACAACAGAAGAACATAACCCGCCAACATGTCACCTCTTATACTACTACCGCCATTAATACAACCCATTAATAGGGGGGGAACCACCATTAACACCAACACCACCGTGTATTTCACTCATCCATGTCACCAACTACCTCTCCAATAGATTACATAATCAGGTGGTACGCAGAAGGGTTTGTCTTTGAGAATGTGAGCAGAAACCTTACGAAACGCACCACTAGGCGTCAGACCCGAATAATAAGTAAAAGTGAACTTTTAATTTTTAATATTCCTTTTTCAGTGAGGAAAAACATAAGAAATAACGAGAAGATTCGTGCCAGAAAAGAAAAATCATAAATCTAAAACTTTGTCGTTATATTATTATATATATCTATATATATATATAGTATGATTCATATAGTATATATATCTATATTATATTATATTATATATTATCATCATAAAGACCTACGGAGGCCACCCCCCGGCTGGAATCTGTATTGCGTGGAGGTCGATCTCTTGAGAACTCAGAAGCTAAAGGCTGCCCAATATGTGACGACACCGACGATCCGCTTAAGACGTACTCCAATCCGTCCAGTCAAGAAAATTCGTAGGGTTCGGTCAAACTATCTTAAGAGTTCAGGATTAGGGGGATTAGGTCGGATTGAAGGGACGGAGGGATAAGGCCCCATTCGTCCATTGTGGGCAACTTACAAGCAGGCGGAGAGTAAATCAACTGTGCAAATATGGGTTAGAGTATACACGGGCCGGGGGGAAGAGACGTTCGGGCGCTTAGACCATCAAACCATCTGAGAGGAGCCCACTGTGCTAGGGTGCCTCCCCACGCCCCTCTCTTCATTCATCTAAGAGCGATCTCAGCATTGGACAATCGGGTGACAGACAAATCCTGGTTGATTTTCGCTCTGAGAAAAGCATTTTGTTTTTTCGCTCAATTTTGACATTGCCTGTGCATCGCGTCCTCTGATGGGTTAGGAAGGTTTCTGTGGTTCGTTACGTTTCTTGGTGGTTGTTATAATAGTTGCAAGTTGCATGTTTTTTAAACGGAGTGGAAAGGTTCGTACGATACACTAACGGGAGAGAAGTTCAGTGTAGGTCACAACACTATGAATAAGAAGTCATGCCGTAGGATGCTACGAGGAAAGGAGTCGCATAACTTGCAATAAAAACCCCCAGAATAAATCCAATGGGCAACGTGCAATAAACCGCAAAAGAAGAGTTCCATGGCAACTTGCAATAAACCCCAAGAAGAAGTAACCCATGCAATTTGCAATAAACCCCAAGAAGTCCATGAGCAATTTGCAATAAGAACCGCCAGAAAGAGTCCATGGCAACTTGCAATAAAACCCCAGAAGAGTCCATTGCAACTTGCATAAACCCCAAGAGAGGAGTCCATTGCAAACGTGCCAATAAACCCGCAGAAGAGTCCAATGGCAAACTTGAAATAAAACCATCGAAGCAATACTTACCAAGGGCGCACAGTGCACCACCCGGAGAGTTCAATGTGCAACAAACCACTTGGAAAGTCTAGCTCTCTCCTCTTCTGAGAATAGATCATAGCCTGGATGCTTCGTAGAGTCTGTAACTCGCAAAAAGGATCTATAGCGGAGTACTCTCCACTAATTTGGGATCCTTATCCACAGTCTTCTTTAATAGTGTTAAGAACAATTCGTGACGTGCATCTTGTTCCAAGCAAACTTCTTGTACTTGAAACAATGGTGTATATTCAAGTTCTTGTGCTTGCAGGGTGTTTGTGACAACAGAGAGGAACGTCTGGACCTCTGCCCGATCCTGTTGATATCCTGTATCATTTCCTTCGAATCATCCAGTGTCTACGTGAGACGAGTCATCAAGGAAAAGTATCAACAGTGTTGCGGCGGAGTATGGTCAGGGAATTCAACAGGTACTATGAAAGCGAGGTGTATGGCGTCTCCAATAGATGTTTGCCTATTAGAAGGACAATATACAATATAAGCCAGGTCAAACCGTTCTGGTTCGCCCGTAATATTGGAAGGTTTGTAGAATTGTCAGTCTGAAAGGAGGTTATCTTAGGATAAAGCTCGGAGGAATCCACTGGACAGAACAATGGGATCAAGGCGACGACACCCACTACCTTTGGGGACTTTTCACTAGAGGGTTTGGTGACTGGGGCTACTCTCCTCACCCGTAAAGATTTACCAATTCACTTTTGGTGTAAATCGTCATGATTTGCAAAAATGCTAATTTTTTCTTTCGGCGTTAGATTTGCATGCTCTGCGGCGTATTGCACTTTGGCTGTCGCTGGCGAAAACGGGCTCGCAGGTGAAGAAAGAGAGATGGAAAGAAAGAACAGAGATAGACGGACAGAGCTGACATGTCCATCGAAGAAGGTAAATGAAAGCTGTTCTCTCAGTTGTTCTTTGTCGTAATACAAGGTTTGTCTCGGGGGCCTGTTGGTTCATGATGACTGGTTTGTCGGGGCCGTTGGTTCATGATAACTGGTTGTGCGGGGGCCTGTTGGTTCAGATACTGGTTTGTCGGGGCCTGTTGGTTCATGATACTGGTTTGTCGGGATCTGTCGATCTATAATGCTGATTTGTCGGACCTGAAATGAACGGGGCTAGTAAGATAGCTTCTCATGTTCTTGGCTGAGTTATTAGT
>WNGS01113158.1:28421855-28430344 GCA_020271785.1 Procambarus virginalis | reverse complement strand
TATATATATATATATATATATATATATATATATGTCGTACCTAGTAGCCAGAACGCACTTGTCAGCCTACTATGCAAGGCCGATTTGCCTAATAGGCCAAGTTTTCATGAATTATTGTTTTTCGACTACCTAACCTACCTAACCTAACCTAACCTAACTTTTTCGGCTACCTAACCTAACCTAACTTATAGAGATAGGTTAGATTAGGTTAGGTAGGGTTGGTTAGGTTCGCTCATATATCTACGTTAATTTTGACTCCAATAAAAAAAAATTGACCTCATACATAATGAAATGGGTAGGTTTATCATTTCATAAGAAAAAAATTAGAGAAAATATATTAATTCATGAAACCTTGGCTTATTAGGCAAATCGGCCTTGCATAGTAGGCCAAAAAGTGAGTTCTGGCTACTAGGTACGACATATATATATATATATATAACTGAAAACTCACACCCCAGAAGTGACTCGAACCCATACTGCCAGGAGCAATGCAACTGGTATGTACAGGGACGCCTTAATCCGCTTGACCATCACGACCGGACAAAAGGAAGTGATAGCCGGAGCTATATGAACCACTTCCCCGCCGGCACTCGGATGGTAATCTTGGGCATAGCATTTTATCAAATCACCTCATTTTTGGGGCAACACGTGAGGAACACAAATGCAAACAAGCCTGAATGGTCCCCAGGACTAGATACAACTGAAAACTCACACCCCAGAAGTGACTCGAACCCATACTGCCAGGAGCAATGCAACTGGTATGTACAGGGACGCCTTAATCCGCTTGACCATCACGACCGGACAAAAGGAAGTGATAGCCGGAGCTATATGAACCACTTCCCCGCCGGCACTCGGATGGTAATCTTGGGCATAGCATTTTATCAAATCACCTCATTTTTTGGGCAACACGTGAGGAACACAAATGCAAACAAGCCTGAATGGTCCCAGGACTAGATACAACTGAAAACTCACACCCCAGAAGTGACTCGAACCCATACTGCCAGGAGCAATGCAACTGGTATGTACAGGGACGCCTTAATCCGCTTGACCATCACGACCGGACAAAAGGAAGTGATAGCCGGAGCTATATGAACCACTTCCCCGCCGGCACTCGGATGGTAATCTTGGGCATAGCATTTTATCAAATCACCTCATTTTTTGGGGCAACACGTGAGGAACACAAATGCAAACAAGCCTGAATGGTCCCCAGGACTAGATACAACTGAAAACTCACACCCCAGAAGTGACTCGAACCCATACTGCCAGGAGCAATGCAACTGGTATGTACAGGGACGCCTTAATCCGCTTGACCATCACGACCGGACAAAAGGAAGTGATAGCCGGAGCTATATGAACCACTTCCCCGCCGGCACTCGGATGGTAATCTTGGGCATAGCATTTTATCAAATCACCTCATTTTTTGGGGCAACACGTGAGGAACACAAATGCAAACAAGCCTGAATGGTCCCCAGAACTAGATACAACTGAAAACTCACACCCCAGAAGTGACTCGAACCCATACTGCCAGGAGCAATGCAACTGGTATGTACAGGGACGCCTTAATCCGCTTGACCATCACGACCGGACAAAAGGAAGTGATAGCCGGAGCTATATGAACCACTTCCCCACCGGCACTCAGATGGTTCATATAGCTCCGGCTATCACTTCCTTTTGTCCGGTCGTGATGGTCAAGCGGATTAAGGCGTCCCTGTACATACCAGTTGCATTGCTCCTGGCAGTATGGGTTCGAGTCACTTCTGGGGTGTGAGTTTTCAGTTGTATCTAGTCCTGGGGACCATTCAGGCTTGTTTGCATTTGTGTTCCTCACGTGTTGCCCCAAAAAATGAGGTGATTTGATAAAATGCTATGCCCAAGATTACCATCCGAGTGCCGGCGGGGAAGTGGTTCATATAGCTCCGGCTATCACTTCCTTTTGTCCGGTCGTGATGGTCAAGCGGATTAAGGCGTCCCTGTACATACCAGTTGCATTGCTCCTGGCAGTATGGGTTCGAGTCACTTCTGGGGTGTGAGTTTTCAGTTGTATCTAGTCCTGGGGACCATTCAGGCTTGTTTGCATATATATATATATATATATATATATATATATATATATATATATATATATATATATATATATATATATAAATATAAAACAATAAGCATATTACTGAACATTCTGAGTGATAAACATATACATTTCTTCCTTGCTGATTGTATAATACAGCAACACGACCACTTGTTTATGGGAGAATTATCATCCTCTCCGGCTGGCGTTTGAAGGCCATCAAAAATACATTAAGAATAGATTAAAATGCCAAAGCAAATCAACACGAAGGTTTCTACATATTTTATGAAAAAAGCATTTTCGCGTTTAGCCAAATATAATAGCTAAACGCGAGCACAACCTTCAGACAAGATTTTAGTAAAGAAGAATTTTCCCGTTAAGGTGATATTCTGGATATTTGATTCAGCCCTTTTAGGCGAAACGTCTTCAATAAATTATTCTATCCATTTAGTGATTCTCTTAATTAAATATCCACTTGTACGAACGCTGTGCTCACCAAGATGGGATTACAGGAACAAGGGTTCGTTCCTACGCTTCGTTTTATAGATCACTTTTAGTTTAATACACTGCGTCCCTTTGCGTCCCTATGCGTCCCTTTGCGTCCAGAGGGACCGACACACAGACAGGCGGACCGATAACTCTCCGAAGCGGCAGGTGACCTCGTAGGCCTAATTGATACTGACACAGCCCAAAACCAGTCTCGCCGGGGGCTATATATCATACATTCAATTCATAAATTTCAATTTATAATTCAATCACAAAATCTTTATTAAAAATTTTTTGAACATGTATTTATGACTTTATTACAAGATATATGAATATACTATTTAGTTACACAGAAGAAAGTCATAACAATATTATATCACGTCTTTTTAACAATTGTATTCCTCGTCATTATAACAATATTGTACCAGGTCATCATAACAACAGTGTCATGATCATGATATTATAATGGTCCCACGTTATCTTAATATAACACGTCATCTTAATATAACACATCATAATAGTAGTATACCACGTCATTTGCGCAGCTACTGTATAAAATACTGAAAATACCATTGCTAAATGGTATTTTATGGTAGAGACCCAAAAAGAAAAATACTCGGTCATGACTTCTTAGCACACACACAGATGTACCCGACAGATGCAGCATCCTCAGAGCATCTTCAGCATCCACACGGCTAAAACAGCGATTCGTCAACGTGCTCATAAGAGAGATTCTTCAAAACGTAAATTGTTGATGCTCAGCTTCTTCGTCACAAAAAGGCTAATACAAAAAATATATATTAGAAAGGTATAGCGAGTGTTAGGGGAAAGGAGAGAGGAGAAAGGTGAAGAGAGAAACGTAGGAGAACAGAAAGGAGTTGAGGGGTTGGGGGGACATGAACTTAACTTGGGGGGAGGTGAAAGGAGAAACGAGGGAATTGGGAGGTGGATTGTTGATTACCACAGGTCACGGTTGAAGAATTGTCGAAGAAAAACACAGAGAAGCGCTCGTCAGAGACCAAACAATGAACTACCACTAGACGGCTGAAAAAAGAGTCTCCCAGACAAATTAAGCGGAGACAATTAGCAGCTAGCTGGAGGAGCAAAAATACCTGAATATTTTTACGGCAAGACTTAAGTGAAGTAAATTGTTGACTGAGTAACAAGAAGATCGCTTCGTGACTCCGAACTAAACTACCAAGAGGAATCAACACACAATATATTGCTCTAAGCTTCACGTGTGCAACAACAAAGAATGTGGAAATTAAGTCTTGAAAATAAAAATAAAACAAATCGGTGTAAAATTTTAGCTTATTTTGCATAGATGTAAGTTAACTTTAAATCCACGATGGAATAAGCCCTATAATGAGTTGGCACAATTCAATCACTCTTGCATATCCCAGCGCCTTGACAATGATAATATTTTTAACGATTGATAACGAATTTCGATTTTTTGGGGGTAATATATTATCAGTGACCCGGACAGTAGCTCAGTTTTATTTATAACATATCCATTTTGTAATTTATTTATAGTTTCTTATCTAATTATCTTGTTGCCCATTTCTTGTTCGCTTTTTGTCCTTTTTCATGTTCTTCTAAAATGTAATAACGTAATTTGTATAGCAATGGGCCTCACTTGATTCAAGATGTTGGAATGTGCTCGTCTTAAACTACCCATTAATTCATTGAATAAAGTTCCTCATTTAAAAATACAAATTTGAAGTAAATTGCATGAATTTAGTTTTCATGTCAAAGTGTTGCAAGTGATCAATCAAGTTAAATACCTGCCATCTTGGACCGGTCAAATACATTTGCGGAACCGAAGCCGAGAGTCGGGTCAGTCAGAAAAGGTAAGAGTCGGGTGCAATGATAGTAACTTGTTCAGGACAAAATATAGACATGGCGGCAAGCCTGCATGAAGGGTCAATATTGCCGACTCCAATTGCCGATTGCGTGACGATGGTGAGGCATGATAGTGACAAAAGAGGGAAGAGTAAAATGAATCATCTGAGAAATATGTGTACGGAAAATACATTGCATTAAGGAGAAAAATGTCACGAAGAGAATTTCAAGTCAATAAATCGCAGAACTTATGACAAAACGTTCTGAAACTGTTTGGTCATGTGGACCATGTGAATGACGATAGACTGGTGAAGTGTGTTTGGTGGCAGGTGAAGAGGAAGTCCGAGATGAAGGTTGGCAGACGTGTGTGTGTGTGTGTGTGTGTGTGTGTGTGTGTGTGTGTGTGTGTGTGTGTGTGTGTGTGTGTGTGTGAAGCGTGTTACTGGGTATGTGAGGAAGATGGAAAGGAGTGTTTGAGGAAGCAAAGCGTGATTATGCAAGCGGGAAGTGTGTGATGGAGTAGTGTGTGTGTGTGTGTGAGGAAGCAGGAAGTGTGAGTGTAAGAATTTGTAAGTAATATATGTGACCATTCACATGGAGCATTGTACACCTGGTTTTGCGAAGCAGTGAGGAACAGCTGCGGATGACTGCTGGAGTGTGGTTGGTTTTGTTTACCTTGTTATATATATATATATATATATATATATATATATATATATATATATATATATATATATATATATATATATATATATATATATATATATATATATATATATATATATATATATATATTTATATCAGTATTACTCCTCATTCTCTTCGAGCTCATGTCCACCACCTCAAGAAAGTGGGGAACGAGGCAAGGCAATGATAATACATGCATGAAGGTATACGTGTATGAATGAATATATTCAGACTTAGTATACTCAAAATCGTAATCGTATACAAATAGCGATAAGCTATGATTCCTGCACGGAGGAGTGATAAGGTTGCTTATTGGTCTTGGCTTCCACCTCAAACCCTACCCATTTGTCTTATCTTCCACCTCAGCCCTATGCAAAGTTACAACCAGAACACATTCTTAGATTATGGCGTCCAAAGCCATGCATGAAGGATGGTACAATCAGTTGCCTCTCCTTTCCTGGATTATACTTCCTTATCCATCAGTTGCCTCTCCTTCTCTGGCTCAAGGAATCCTTAACCCTATGCGAAGGGACAATAAGGTCACGTCTTCCTGTTCCCTGGAATCTTAATAGCAAAATCGTGTTTTCATTTATCTCGGGAATCTTGGCTGGAAGCCGCTATAAGCATCTTGAGGCACGACAACGTATCTTATTAACCACGTTGCTTCCTTGCAACCATTTGTCTCACCCCTGAAATAATGGGAGAGTCGATTTGGCCGTGGTTGACAGTTCTAGATTAATGCAGCTTAGCTATATCAATGGGGTAGGTGTGGTGATTGCCGTGGTTGACAGTTCTAGATTGTTGTTGTTGTTGTTGCTGTTTAAGATTCGCTACTTGGAACACAAAGTTCCAAGTAGCACGGGCTATGGTGAGCCCGTTGTGGACTTACCTGGCACAGGAGCGGGGCTATACCGATGGTGTTGGTGTGGTGATTGCCGTGGTTGACACCACTAGCTTATTTCAGCTTAGCTATAGGTATGGTGCAAAACTTTCAACTGCAGTTTCTGCCACTTTTAGAGTAGCTAAGTTTTGTGTGTAATGATGCACGACATTCACGTTATTCAATATCTCGTACTTCAGGTAGGAACTTCATTAAAAGCAATAGCAGGTATCGAGCGGGTATCTACGTATAAAGGTGACAATGTAAAAGTACCATGTTTGTGATGAATTCAGAGCCTCTTGTAATATATTATTAAGAGTGATATGATTTTTTTAATTGATTTTTAAGTTTTCCAGTTTTTGCTCCAATGGTTCGGTTTTTAGTCTATGAAGACATCCTGAAACGTCTTATCCAGTTCCACAAACATCTTATTTGGGTTCTTGTCCAGCTCACATGCAAGTTGCTGAGGTTCTTGTTCTCCTCACAGATAACTTATTGAGGGTCATTTTCTGCTCACAGACAAAAAACTAGCAGGTCTTGTCCTGGTCAAAATTAACACCCCACGAGTTCTTGTCCTGGACGCAACAAACGCCCTCCCCTCCCCCTCTCCCCTCGTTTCTATTCTGGTTCTATTACCTGCAACAACTCACAGATCTAGTTTGTGTTCACGGACAACCCACAATTATCAAGATGAATTGTAACATACATCGGTAGTCTTGTTTTTTGTGGTCTACGGCCCTCTGCTACCGGCGCAAGGGCAGAGAGGCAGCAGGTGAGGGGTTGAGAGGGAGGGTGTGTGTGGGGTTAACGGAAAAGTGTTGACCTAGGTGGAGTTGGAGGTTTAGGTCCTGCAGATTAAATCGTAAAACAACAAATAACATTGTTTTACACTCGTGAGTGAGTCAAGTTTCAAAACAAGCCACATGTGTCACTTTACTTGCTATATATATTTATATATGGTAACAACATAGTATATATATAGCAACAACGTAGCACCTGGTAACATTCATATATATATAGATAAATAACTATGCTTTATCACCATCGATCTTCAACATAAGCCGATCAGGACTTCCCACTTATTGATGAGTATAAACAATATATATCAGTATATATCACTGACGAATAAATCGTAATTGTCTTTAGTAGGCACTACGTTGCATGTTGCATGCCTATTTAGACGCACCTAAGAGAGACTCAGCACCCACACAAGTAGGGCGAACCCACGAATGGACAGGAAAAAAATCGACAAAGATACCAAAAAAATATCTTGCATTATTGTCAAGAAATAAACAGGAAAGAGAACTGACAACTGGAACTCACAGAGGAAGAAGCAGTAAACTTTGCCAATCTCTATTTAAGTCAGGCGTCGTGTGAAACGGACCAATTAACAAGGCGGCCTGCTATATCAGTTTAGTATCCTGGCGTCGTGTGAAACGGGCTAATAAACTAGGCAGCCTGGCATCGTGCAGCGCGAGCCAATCAGTATGGAAGCATAATTCAGCATAGATTGTGAGCTCCTTGGTAATGTATGTCATGAAAGGAGGCCCGACCAAGTGGCAGGTTCCCGGTGATTGACGGAGATCCCGTACACGAAGAGAGCAGCCTACAGCAGACCATCAGATTCAAGAAAGAGATTTTTCGAAGCGAGTTACGTCGATGTTTGGGGGTGAACTGGTGAGGCGAGAGACTGGTAACATTCATAGAGGTTGGATGGGTAACTTAGGTATACCGGGTTGGTGGATAGGGAAGGGATTGATAACCGCTCTGCTTGTTATCCAACCCGATAACACCTTAATAGTTGAACGAGTTTTGATGGTTCTTCTCCTTATACTGCTACTCCTTCATCTCTCTCTCTCTCTCTCATTCTCCTCTCCTTCTCCAGTCTTGTTTTTTCGCATTCTTCTTCTTTGGTCATCCTTTTCATTTTTTTCATCTTTCTTTACCCCATTATCGTCTTTTTTATCTTAATTCTCATCACCCACGTCCTAAGTCTCATCCTTCTCCTAGTCCCTGCTGACCGAGGGTAAGTGCCACAGGATAATCAATTATCTTTTTCAATTACCAGGCTGCAATTAGCAGATGGAAGCCATGTTGGGCAGAATCCTTAGGGCAAAAAGACTGTTTAGTGGGGCTAACCTTGTGCTTAACCCTCGCTGGTAAATGAACAATTAGCGAATGTGGATGAAGGTGCACTAATTGATGGGTAAAGGGAAGCTGTAAGGGTAAGCTGCAGTGGGTAAGAAAACCGTAGGGCAAGATGAGGTGCTGGATTAAAAGTTGATTGATTGTAATTTTTTTTCACCTTAACATGGAAATTTTTTTTAACGCTGTATAAACACGAAACTCATCTTAGGGAAATTGATGGATTAGGTGAGGTGTTAGGTAGGGAGCAGGTGTGGATTAAGGGAAGTGGTAGATTAGGTGAGTTGATAGGGCGTGGATGTGGATAAGAACAAATCATAAGGTAGGCGGATGTGCAAATCAAATAACAAAATGTGATGATAGAAGTTGGAAGAAATAGTGGTG
>WNGS01113158.1:28414355-28419355 GCA_020271785.1 Procambarus virginalis | reverse complement strand
GCAGCATTAACATAAACATCATGTATCATACACATACAAATTTCCCGCCGGAACACTGCCAACGTATGAAGAAGTCTAGGGTATTTAGACTCGCCCAAGCAGGTGAAGTACAAGAAGGAAAAAAAAATTGGTGTGGTTAAGGCAGGTGAGGAAAACAGAGGAGGGTTCGAACCCTTTTATGTCTTATTTGATCCCCTGTGACGCGCGGCAGAGGACATCCGATTCCCCTCCATTTAAAACTTTCAATCAGGGTAAGATTTTTTTTGTATTCACAGTTACATACATTCCCACCGTGTATATTGATACATGTTTAAGCTAAATTTATTTAAGGTTTATATAATAGTTTTCGCTAAATATTCAAAGACGTGATGATGATAGATTTACCAAACTGTTGGAAAAGGTGGTATCTTTAGTGCTAACATCCAAGAAGCAATAAAGATATGCCAGTATACAAGAAACGGAGAAGACAAGAATCTCTTAAGTACAGACCAGTATCACTAACAATCATACCTTTCAAGATATTGGTGAAGAGGGTTCAGTAGGAACCTCGAAGAGCAATTGAAACAGATGAATTTTGACTCCAAATACCAAATGAATGAAGCCTTGGGAATCCTGCTGGAGAAATGTGTTTGATTTTACTAATCTAATTTTAAAACTCTAGCTTGTTGGGTTTAACTGGCAAAAGGCACCATAAAAACTGTCTTACAAATAGATTTGTACTCAAGGAATGTAAAAAGTTTGGTGTTTTGGGAAGAAACCAAGATGACTGAGGGAATACCTCCCAGGAATGATCCAGAGAGATTTTATTAATATTAACATCTTTATTGACAAAATTAATTACAATTTTGCCTAATCTGAGGATTTTGATAAAGTCTTATTAAAGTGAGGATAGTGCTGGTATTCACTGTCACCAGAGAGAGAGATAGGCTGATAGAGAGACAGACTAACAGGAATAAACTGAGTTTAATTTGATATATGACAAAACGCTTGGGGTTAGAAAGATATACCAATCCAGTTCATGGCGAATAAATGAGGGGGGGCAAGGAGCTAGAGCTTATTCCTAATACGTTCAAATAGGTGAGTGTGTGGGCGCAAACACACACACACATACAGAGTTAAACCATACATAAATCGCCTGCTAGCATATCAAGCACAGAAATCAAATTACTGAGAATAAAACTGGGCCACGTTATCAATCGCTTAGAAGTCCTGGAACACTCGCACATCATATGTACGACAACGTACCTAATGTTAATGAAGAATTTTTTTAGATTCCTTAAATAGTGTAAGTATTATAATATTAACATAAATTTTCGCATCTCTACATTCTATTTTGCACAAACACTTTAAAATCTTTTCAAGACAGTATCTATATATATATATATAAATTAGAATCTCTGTGTCTGTCTGAGATTAGAGGCCAGACGCTTGGGGCTTGCTCCTCCAATTTTTCCAATAATAGTTGTTGGGTATGTGCCCAACATGGCCATGTCGGGGTCAGCACCGATCAAACAAATACGTATGGCATGGTGTCCTAGTGGCCCTTATGAACATCCTGGTGGTTCTCAGACCAGCATGACTTTGGAACTAATATATATATATATATATAGATATATATATATATATATATACATATATCAATATATATATAATATATAATATATGATATATATATATATATATAATATATATATATACATATATAAATATATATATATATATATATATATATATATATATATATATATATATATATATATATATATATATATATATATATATACTAATTCTAGTCTTAATCCTTTTATCAGGATAAAGCTCTCAAAATACCTCACAGGTTCCAAACATTCAAAGTGTGGGCGAAGCAGCTTTAAATCTGCACATAGGAAGCGATGGTTAAGGTTCCCAGAAACATTAACTGACAGGAGACAGCGATGAACTGATGGTAAAGAGGGATGGGGATGGGGGTTATTGTCTCCAACGACCGCTCTGGTTTACCACACTGATAAACTACCCCTACCACAGGTAGCTTGAGGCGGGCTCTATTAGAACTACTACCCTCCCCTACAAGAGGCTCAGGAAATCGTGCCCTACCTGAACATCCGAGAGATTCGCTAAACCGCTGCCTCCCGAATGTCTCAGAAAATTCGCGGCGTTCGGTGCGTCTCAACACAAAAGGAGAGAGAGAAAGAGACGGGGTGTATTATTCTACGAACTTATTTGTTTTCCCTGTACTTGTGCGGAGACGTTTTATGGCTTAATTCCTTGTGGTGGGGTCAGGCCGCGGTTTACTTATGCCTGTCTGCTGGGGAACTCTTTGGATTTTCTCTTATTTCTTGTGAATTTTGGGTTTTTAATTTTTTTTTATAAAATAGTAAGTTTATTTTCACTGAATTCAATCATTTCCTACACACACACACACACACACACACACACACACAATGAGCCACAGAGATATTAGAAAGAACTTTTTTAGCGTCAGAGTGGTTGACAAATGGAATGCATTAGGAAGTGATGTGGTGGAGGCTGACTCCATACACGGTTTCAAGTGTAGATATCATAGAGCCCAGTAGGCTCAGGAATCTGTACACCAGTTGATTGACAGTTGAGAGGCGGGACCAAAGAGCCAGAGCTCAACCCCCGCAAGCACAAATAGGTGAACACACCACACACACACACACACACACACACACAAACACACACACACACACACACACACACACACCACACACACACACACACACCCACCCACATCCCCAGGAAGCAGGCCGTAGCATTGCATTGTGTGTGTGTTGTATACACACACAATACAAGGCACACCGTTTACATGCAAATTTATCTACCGCTGTATCTACCTCTTCTGAAGTGACATGGTTGCTATAAAATACGACCGACGCCACGGTCAATATGGCGTAGAGGTGAGGAGGTCACCACCCTGTCCCTTACCTCAAACTGTCGGCGCCACTATGAACCATGAACCACGTGACCTAGCCAGCTTAATGACTACAGTCGAGCTCTACTGTAACTATCCCTCCCTACAAGAGGGTAGGGGGGAGGGTAGTTATCATACGTACTAGCCTGTGGTCACTAACATTCAATGGCCACCACTTTATCCGCTGACAGTCTATCATTGAACCTTATTTCCCACTTCAAATGGTACAGCTAACATCTGCATCTTGACTACATATCAGCTTCGGGGAAGGTTGAAATGCATTATCTACTTCAACGTGATAGCATTAATGGCGTTTTGGAATGCCATTTCCTCTCTGCCTGACACATTCAATGACTATAGACTTTGATCAGTATAAGATCCAGGAATAGCATTAGCTATTTCCTCTTGTACACCGTTGGTCTCTTTATCTTATCATTATGTTACTTGAGAGTTTCAATCATTATGTCTTATCGCTTTGACAGCTCAAGAGAGCTCAAATGGATTACTGTCATGATGAAAGGATATTAGTTCGGAAGGAATTTGAATATTTCAGTTTTAAACACGTTTGGTAGGATTATCTAAGGCGGGTTCGAACTTATGTTGTATTTTGTGTTTATAAATGTGTCTGTAAATTGATCAGACCACACACTAGAAGGTGAAGGGACGACGACGTTTCGGTTCGTCCTGGACCATTCTCAAGTCGATTTGAGAATGGTCCAGGACGGACCGAAACGTCGTCATCCCTTCACCTTGTAGTGTGTGGTCTGGTCAACATACTTTAGCCACGTTATTGTGACTCATCGCCTGCATGTGTCTGTAAATATTTGTAATGTGTCATTTCTCATGACTGTACATTGAGTCATTTCAGGTTCGTGTAACCCATAGTTGTGTAACATGAGTTATCCTCAGTCATCTCACACTGAACATGACGTGGGGAATCAGTTTACTTCAGAACGGTGTCAGTCTCTTGTCAGGAGGTTGTCAGTCTTCCGTCAAGGTTCTCAGCCTCTTGACAGGATGTTGTCAGCCTCGGTTGAGCTATTTTCAGTTTGCATTTTATTTTATAAAATTAAACATTTGTTACACTCAGGTCGGTCTTCAGTGTTAAATCAAGGAAAATTTTTGGCTAATTGAGAATACATTACTTACACAATACAGTTAATATTTCAGTACCAACTAGAGGTATGCGTGGTGACACCCACCAACGTGCTCTACATAACCTTACAAACGTATTTCGACAGCCTTATCCCCTCTAGCTCTCTGTTCCTTTCTCTTCTGTTGCTAGCTCTATCTTCTCTTTTTCACCTCTTTCTCTCTCTTTCTTCACCATAAAGCCTGCGGTTTTCTTGATTCCCATTTACTCCTATGATTTAATTCTTGCAATCTCGCCTTTCAACTCACATTCTTACCTGTTATGTTGACGTTCTGTTCCACTCTTTGTTTACACTTGATAATGGCTCAAGTCAGACCAAACATAGTCACTTATTTTCAGATGTGTGGGCTGGGTGTCTTATTTTAGGCCACGTGATTGTCTGTCTACAATCCATCATGCTCTCGTGAGATATCATTAGCGACAGATAACTGGTGACAGATAGCTAGTCAGCTTATTAAGCAGAGATGCATGCCCATTTAACGGCTTGATCTAGAACAGTGGTTTCAACAGTACTCTATCCTGTATCCTGTCAACAGGATTAGTTCGCCTCTATCATCGTTAACGATTCTCTCACTCACTCACCCATCCCTCACTATCTCTCCCCCCCCCTCCCATTCCCAACTCCTCCCCTCATCCTCTTCCCATGCCAAGGGTCCTAAGCCTCCCAACCTCTGGGTCTTCCCAGCTGACAGACATTACGTTACATCAGTACCTGTCACCACAATGCCAGTGTTTAGACCGCCTTGATGGGAAACGTGGCTTACGGCCAGCTGGGCCCCTGTGGTTACATGTTCTTAGCTGACTTAACAAACCCATCTCATCTTAACATCTCTCATCTCTGGTTAATTAACATATGTTTTCAGCTATTGAGAAATCGCCAGTAATGTGAGGCTGTGAACTGTGGCAGATGCTGGT
>WNGS01113158.1:28382555-28409901 GCA_020271785.1 Procambarus virginalis | reverse complement strand
ATTCCTCAGAATGAATTCCAACTAGCATTCTTCAGCAGTAGTCCTAGCTAATTACCGATTCCTCAGTATTATTTCCAGCTAGTGATCATTTATATCAGTAGTCAGCATTCCTCAGCATTTAATTATCTATAATGAACATTAGAAGAGTTTTGAAATCTTTAAAGTGTCTCAATAATCCAATTCCGCTTACTAAGTAAAATGAATGCTAAATGAGGAAGTTTAAACTACTGTAATATCTTTTATATCAACTCGAGGCTTGCTCTACATCTTTGTTCACTTAATAACCTGACTGGTGTTTTATTTATTGCTTGGATGGCTGTGTTTTTGGTGCCATAAACACACACACACACGTGTGTTTGTGTGTGTGTGTGTGTGTGTGTGTGTGTGTGTGTGTACTCACCTAGTTGTACTCACCTAGTTGTGCTTGCGGGGTTGAGCTCTGGCTCTTTGGTCCCGCCTCTCAACCGTCAATCAACAGGTGTACAGTTTCCTGAGCCTAATGGCTCTATCATATCTACATTTGAAACTGTGTATGGAGTCAGCCTCCACCACATCGCTTCCTAATGCATTCCATTTGTCAACCACTCTGACACTAAAAAAGTTCTTTCTAATATCTCTGTGGCTCATTTGGGCACTCAGCTTCCACCTGTGTCTGTGTGTGTGTGTGTGTGTGTGTGTGTGTATGTTGTGTGTGTGTGTGTGTGTGTGTGTGTGTGTGTGTGTGTATTTATCTGCGCATAAATACATGGATCCGTGCAAGAGTGTATTAACTACCTGGAAACGCGAAGCATTTTTTAAAAAGATTTCCATCTCATGAAACTAAAAAATCCCTTGTTTATGTATCTCAAACCTGGCTAGAATCTTCAACGTTCTCCCAGTGGCCGCAGCTTCTGTCTACTCCGCCTCTGCTAGCTGAGAGGAACCAGCTATTAACTAAAGGCAGTCGTTCCATTACTAAAGCGAAGACTATTTAAGGGGAGTCATATCTGCCTCGTATCAACCCGGGTACTAGAAAGAAGGAGGACGAGGAAAAACGATTTATTTTATCAGTTGCGAGGAACACTGACGAGCAGCTTAAAGAAAATAAATGGTCTGAAGCCAGAGGAGAGGTGTTTAAACTATGATATCACTGACAAATACCACCATTAATGAAAAGAGCATCACTTTCAGGAAACTCTCACACCGAATGTAATATGTCCATTATATTAAGATTCTAACAACTTGCAGACGAGAGAGAGAGAGGCTGTGTGCAAGAGGCAAAGTGCAACAATTAATCCAGACTGGCAGGCCGTAGGGTAGCTGCCTATCTCTCCCACTTTACACCTTCAACACATCAGATATGCCGCATCCAATCCAGTTTATAAGTGATGCTACTTTATCCTGCTGCTCCGCTTCGTGTCCTCTTTTACTGCAACACACGAGACATAATGAATTTTAAACAAGCTTTTTTGCAACGTGTAGACATCAGTACGTAACAATTCTTTACTATAATAAACATTTTATTGCAATTATCATCATTTTTATGATTAATATTATTACTGAGGGAACAGGAGTGAGTTGTTTCAGGAGGATTGAGACATAAATCCGCGCGTTTCTGCCCTCCAGTGATATACAACCATCAGAATATAAAACGATCAGAGCAGACAACTTTCTCCCTACGGCCGACAATCCCCACTGGTCATCTAGCGGTTACGATAAGACGCTCCTAAGATGTACTAGGCCATATACATTCCTGGTGATGGTCGAAGGCCCACGCCAGCAACTCACTCAACTTACTAGCCTCTAAATATAACCGTTCGTTAGCATAATGTCAGGTCTAAGGTATCACGTCAAAGGCTCCGCCAAGATTTGCAACAAGAAGAGAACTAAATTCCTACTGGCTAGGGCTCCACAGGTATTTGAGCCTTCTAAAGTAGATTTCGTTGGCTGTAAAGTAGATTTCGTTGGCATTAAATTCTCTCTCTGAAATACGTAAGCGTTTTATGTCGGAATTTCGTAGACGGTCTACGCTAGAATTGATCTCTGCGAGTTCGGATTTAACGCTACAAGTTTCACGTCTCGAAATATATGCTGTAATATTTCATAACGATTGAACGCCTGTCTCGTGTTCACTCCAGACACAAGTGTAATGATTTGTATGAATTATTCATAAATAAATTCAAGCAAGCAATCACTTATCGTTGAATTCCGCGGAGTGCGATTTAGCTTATTACATATCTTGATGATCAAGTTATGTATCTTACTAACTCTTAAAGTTAACCTCAGTCCTGGCAGGTGGTGTTTATAACGCAATTGACCTATCATTTAAAAATGCGTCATATTAATAAAAATGAAAGCAGCGTAAAATGTACGTTTTCTACGTATGGGCCTCGATATAGCATCGGGGAAGAGGGTTTTGTATGAATTCGTGCATTTCTGGTAAAAACAAAATTCGTGCATTTTAGGTAAAACACCTGCATTTTTTATTTCTGGCAAATCGAGAGAACGGGCTGGGATAACACGGTGTTAAATTCCCTCCATTCCTGCGGGAAATATTTAATCGCGAGTGCAACCCGTGGCATAACTCAGGAGGCTAAAGGTTCAATTAAGCTCTTCATAAGCTCAGAATACTGAGGTACGCACACCTTTTTTTACACGATAAAGGTTCAAGACCGACCGAGACGTCGTCACTACCTTTAGTTTCAGGTGTGTGTGTGTGTGTGTGTGTGTGTGTGTGTGTGTGTGTGTGTGTGTGTGTGTGTGTGTGTGTGTGTGTGTGTGTGTGTGGGTCAGGGGTCTACCGGCGTATTATTACCGAGCCGTAGTAAGTCAGATACATCACTACTTGGCAACACCCCATCCACCTAGTGGTCAGTGGTTATGGTATGGTAAGTGATACAACTAAGAAGCTCAGACATGTTGATTGTCAGTACGATATCAGCCAACGAAGCCATAATGTGTAACAGTTTATCTTCTCCGACTCGAGATATTCAGAACGAAAAAGGCTTTACGTATATCGACTTGGAAACAACATTCTTCGTGTTTGATCTAAGGATGGTTAAAGTGAAAATTCTCATTAATCTCTTGCTGCGATACTTTTCAAAAGGTATGCTTATGTATCTATGATAAATTAATAATAGTGCTGCTTGAAAAAAACATCATATAGTTATTTAGTTTATGAGTGAGACACAAGTCCACGAACGCCTTAAAAATGCGAAATTAACCTCAAAGCAGCAACGAATTTGAACTAATGCAAAACTTCCTATTACAGCTATATATTTTAATAATATCTTATCACTTGGAAAAGAACAGGTAGCTTGCTATTTATATATCTCTATCTTGATATCACAGAATGTTTATATAGCAAACTCGTTAGGCCAAAACAGAATCTCATTATTACTCTTAATATTGTTTGAGCGATTATCATCCAACGACATCCAGTCCTAGGAAGTACTGCGAGGAAAAGGAGGAACTTTTTCATGCTTTTTCACAGCATGAAAAAACACTCGTCTGTCACTCCACACCCCCAGGCGACACCCATCAGGATTTACGTCTGTGAGTAATGAATGCAAACGTCACCTTGACGGAGGGCATAATGGTCCCCACATTATGTAAGCGTTTCAACCGCCAGGGCGTCTAAGGTCGTCCGGTGAAGCCTGCAGCTTTACGATAACCATGACAACCTATTGACTGCTTTACAACAAACTGATTGGTTATATTTATATATATAAAGCTAATCTGAGGGAGTTTTTTTTACAACTGTAGCGCTGCATGTGGGTTACTGAGGTAGACTCTACGATTTCCTCTTGTAATTCATCCTGTTTCCCTAATGCTTCTGCGCTAGAAAGGGGCTTCGTCACACCCCTGTGGCTCATGTGTGTATAACTTTCATGCTTGTTGTCTATTTCACTTACACAACGGAGTATTTTGTATGTTTTAAGCAAGTCTCGCGTATTTTTCTTTTTCTAGGGTCTTTAGGTCTACTTATATTAGTCCATAACCGTGGCTCTGTCCCCTTAACTCCGTAACAAATCTTGCAGAAAAACGTGTCACTTTCTCGATAGCAGTTCGGTGTATTTCGACGATGGAACTCCACACTAATGCTGCATACTTCAGTATGGGTCGTATATACTTCAGCACGGGTCGTACATACACGGTATGAAGCATTTTGGACAGATGCATGTCTTGAAGAATTATATAGTTTATTTCCCCAGGTCGGCAACACCAGTCTTGAGTGAGAGTAAACAATCTAACCAGACATGATTACAGCGGTCGTCACCCTTCCTGTAGTTCCTATGGGATTTTTGTTAATACGTTTCAGCCTTAATTAGCCGTTCAGAAAGACGATATTATTTCGACAACTGACCAACGCTTCCTTTGTAACATTAGCGTTCATTGTGTATTTTAGAGGCAGCAACAACAAAGCCATGAACGTATATCATTTAACATCTCACGATAAATGAGGATCTTAGGCGTTAAATTAGCCCCCCGAGTTATCACAGAATAGCTCGTTCCTTAGCCAGCCTCTCAAAAGAGATGTTTAGACAACAAAGAACGCGGAAGAAACGCATAAAGATCGCCGCGAAGGAAAGGTCCATCAGCATAAGAATAGATGAGCGGTTGTCTACTGGGCATCAGGTGGTGCTTCTCTTAACACAAGGGCGCCACTCGCTGGGGCTACAACTTCATTGATGTTTGTGAAACGAGGCGTCGGAATGGGGAACTGAATGAGATAAAGAGTGGGATGAGAGGAATGAAGAGATGGTAAGATTAAGGATGATGTGGAAGGTGAAGTTAAAGTGGGGAGAAATAACTAGGTAAATAAAAAAAAAAGACGAGGTATAGAGAGAAACGTGGGATATGAAAAAGATTCGAGAGAGAAATTCGAATAATAGTGAGAGACGATGGCAGAAAGAGAAACGAGGAATGAAAAGACAGACGAGGTTAGTAGAGGAGAGAGAGAGAGGGAGAGAGAGAGAGAGAGAGAGAGAGACTGACGAGACAGAGAAAGACGTAAGCTTATCATATATGTCGCATTAAGTACAACAATACCAACCAAATTTATCGCTCGATTTATTATACATTTACGTATCGCATCCTTCCAGGAATTCAAGATGCAACTCTCCAACAGTACCGCTAGTTAACATGAAAATCAGGACATAGGATTCATCAAGCATTTACGTGTTAATTTACGAAGCCTGTATATCTTTAGCCGATCTTGGCGGATTAGTTTATATTTATTGAGCAGTTTACGAACTTTGAAACAATGTGAACCTAAGGTTATAATTAAAGCGGCTATGTAGCTCTTTGGAGTTCTACAACTGCTTAATTAGCGCATATATAAAGCTGCAACAATTGAGGAAAGATGTACAGGTTTCGTAAGCAGACACTTAAGTACTTAATAAATCCTGGCCCGGTTTCGTAAGATACAATGAGCTCGGCTGATTACTTTGGGATGCTTATAGTCAGTCGACTTTCTTGTTACTCCAACCAGTGATTGATTTATTAAAACACAAAGACTCTTCTTGAAGTAATAAGTAAACTAATACTCTCAATGTGCAGACGAGGAGTTACAATACGTGGCTGAAATGTGTTGACCAAACCACACACTAGAAAGTAAAGGGACGACGACGTTTCGGTCCGTCCTGGACCATTCTCAAGTCCATTCTCAATCATTCTGACAATCGACTTGAGAATAGTGCAGGACGGACCGAAATGCCGTCGTCCCTTCACTTTCTAGTGTGTGGTTTGGTCAAAACTCTCAATATCTTTCGATCTTCGACTAAAAAACTGTGCTTAATCGACTCAAATTACAATTCAAACATTAACAAACAATGAGCTCAATCGATATTAACACTACCTGTAAATCAAGTAATAATAATAATAATAATAATAATAATAATAATAATAATAATAATCATTATGAAAACTGTAACATGAAAGTAATAATAATTAAACGACAGAGAATTTTGTTGTAAAAGGAGCAACGAGATCTGTATCGCTAGGCGTGAGCCGTCTCTCTCACAATGACACATTTTTTAAATCTCTGAGATTCTCCTGGCTGTTGTTAAAGATTCGCTACCTGGAACAAGAAGCTCCAAGCAGCACGGGCTATGGTGAGCCCGTAGTGGATGTTATTTCCTCTCCTGGCGCAGAAGATGCCCGACACAATACCAAGGTGATGCAGAATGATCTACAGCAGCCAATAGTCATCCTTAACTCTGTGTTCTCCCTTTTCACCATCCCCTATATCTCTCTCTCTCATCTTCTTCCTTCTATGTCACTCTCCCATCCTTCTCTGTCATTGATCTCTTACCCAGGAAGGAAGGGACACGTATTAATCAGTGCTACGAGGTCCCGAAAAAGATCGCACCATGGCGCGGATCTCGGTGACTTCAACGACCTTAAAGTAGTGATCTTTTTGTGTTTTTTCCGACCATAACGGGGAACACAATCAACACTTCCTTTGTTAAACACCGTTTTGACTACACATGCAGTTGACCGTCTTCCAGGTGACAGGAACAGGAGCAACGAAACAGACAGTGGAAGAACAGAGAGAATAACGAGTGGGAGAGTGTGGTAACGGCTAGTGGAGTGGGTGTTAGGGTCTGCTCGTAGGGCGGCAGAGAGGCACCACTGCTCGTGAACTGAGAGGCCAGCCTTACGATTTAATGTTCTCCTGCAGGGTGAGAGGATGGCGACTGCCGTGTTCACTTCCCTGTTCTCAAATAAGTATTTTATTTCGCACCTGAAGATTTCCTCGTAGTCTGATGCGTGCTGGAATATGGAGTTTCTCCCACAATGATATTGCGATTGATTTTAGTGTTAAAGTTCGGCATTTGGTGTTTGCTTTGTATCTCCTGTCAATCGTCTACTCAAGACTTCTACTCAAAGGGCTGGCAGGGTTTGGATGTATATACTGCAGAGTTCATAGTCTCCTGCTTTGTATTTGTTATCAAGAGATAATGAAAACTTGATGAAAAGTTTCATAAGTTTCCTGATTAGTCTCTCGAATGCCTTTCAGAAAACTCTTGTTAGTGACTCAGGTCTACAGTTCAAACTGACTTGAAAATTATAACGTTGACGTTCCTGACGACTGTGTAATCAGCTTCGAATCAGCCTTAACCGAGTCCAGCAGCTGGGTTAAACCCATGGTACACTTCTCACCACTATGACTCCTCTTCTCCAGTCTGTTCTTCAGCTGTTCCCACTTTCCTGCTCGTCCATTGGGTACTTGTCCTGCATTTATTGAACGAGGTTATGCATTGGGATCATACCTGCGTCCATCGAATCCCCAGATACACACACACACTACCAACTGAACTGTGTTGAGCCTGAAGTATCTCACGCTGAAGTACTGCTTGACTTATATGGTGTTTGAAAGGCATCATTTGGTACTACAGTCCAAGGTTATAAGCGATACACGCACACACACACATTCAGGTACCCGTCCACACACACTTAGGTACCCGCCCACACATTCAGGTACCCGCCCACACATTCAGGTACCCACCCACACACTCAGGTGTGGGCGGGTACCTGAATGTGTGAACATCACACCCGCCCACAGTCACGGGTCGGTAGTGATGTTCTCCATGACCCGCGCCCGACAATGTAGAATGAAATTACTGAAACGTATAGCTATGACAAAATATTATAGCTATACAATGGGCTCGAATCATTGTATGGCTCCAATATTTTCTAACATAGTATATTTCATATAATATGCAACAAACCCAATTCAGATTATATCAAATGCGTTAAAGTGTCACCAGGAGACGACCATGTCTCGCCAGGTGTGGGCTACCAAGCCAAACACTTATTGGGAAAATATTTTAGGCAATCAAGAAGCGACTCATGAAAATCGTTTCTTTTTCCTCTTCATCATTCCGTCTCGCTTCATGCAGGTCCGCGTTCAATCCCCGATCGTCCATCGATTGGGCATCATTTCTTTCCCCCGTCCCATCCCAAATCCTGATCCCTTTTCCAAGTGCTATATAGTCGAAATGACTTGGCGCTAACCCATAGTTCCCTTCCTCTTCACCATTGTCATCATCTTACTGATATTCTTCTTTATAGGCATAGCGATAAAGTCAACATCAGGCTTAAAGGTATCCAGTTTTGCAAGCAGCTATGTAGAGCAATAGTTGTAACAGTTGTGCAAGAATCCTCTTATAATTAAAAAAAAAAGTTACAGTGTCTCTGCATTGCAAAAACTGTAACCTAAAAGAGGGTACATTCGTAATTTTGTTGGTGTTCGGCTTCAAGAGGCATACGACGAACTTCAGGACTGGCAAGTCAGTGTTTAGTATTCATGTCTTGGCCTCGTCTGGGCCGCGGTCGGTCGGTGTTGACAAGAAGATACGGGCACCATAGAGAGCTGGTCAGAGATAGGAGCAACTTCAGAGATTCATCCAAAGAGAGAGAGAGAGACATCCTAGATACTAACATCACAGAAGATTCCTTCTGCGTCCCCTAGTTTGTTAACTTCCCATTCTAAACATTCTGTCCTTTTCCTCCCTGTCTATTCCCAGGATTATTTTGTATGTGGTGGTCACGTCTATCATGGTTTTTCACTCTTCCAGTGACTCCGTTTTCCTTGAAACTCATGATTCTTAGCTCATGGACTAGTATGGTGGCGTACTTTTCCAGCTTCTTTTGTGTTTAAAGAGACATGGAAACTACTTAAGTGCCGTATGTTCCAGGAATTATCCGATATAAATGGTATACAATATCCAAAATAGTTTGTTTTCAGATTCTTAAAGCGTTTCTTATGCTAGCCAACCTTTGATATAAGCCTGTAGTTTAATGCTTCCAATGACTTATGACTGTATAAGACGAAGTCTTCACGACTCTTCATGATGAAGAGTCAAATATGACTTCATATTTGGGTATGAAGATAAATTATGACTATTTATCTTCATACCCAAATAATTCCAATTTTCGTATTTTGGCACTAGATTAGCTGTCTTCCAATTCTCTAGTATGGAGCAAGTTCTCAAGAGTCAACTGAAGCTTTGAGCATCATGAATACCGACACGGTAAGCTTCTATGTCGCAGGAGGAATTCTACTTTCGCTAGATGTCCAGATTTGCCACTCGGTAAAAATAAACTGTTTTGCTTAATTAGAAACGTACAAATCCAACTCAGCTATGGAAGCAGGTGCATAGAAATCGTCAGTATTTCAACTATTTAATTTGTACTAATTAATCGTGCATTTTTGAGGACTGTTAAATTCCGTAAAATAATGCGACCAATCAAGTGAGAGTGCGGGTTGAGTAGTCGGCAGTCAACCAATGTACTTTCTCTTCGATACGCTGTCGTTGGCGTAGAGCAATCGGTGTTAATGACTCGGGTTTAATAACAGTGTGCACATGGGCATATCAAGTGGATCTTGCCCTTATTTAATTTATTCGGCGATAAGCTGGTCCAGGCCTGCCTTACGTGGCTGATGTGATCTGACTTACCAATGTATTCTGAATGGTCAGACCTGAGTCTTCCTGGCGACGAACTCCAGGCTCTCGGACAGATACCGTGGCATAAGACAGAGTTAACTACAGATTGAAGAATTAATTACCAATAGAAAGATCAATACATGACTGCACAGAACTCGGAAAAAAAGGAAGCAACTGATAATGGACTACAGAAATTATTTTCTTCCCTATGGTAAACTTCCCTCCCTGATGCATAGCAAGTGACAGGTAGGCAGAATTGTTCTGGGGGCCACGGTCAGGGTGGCATACGGAATACAAACACACACATAATTAGTCCTCTTAGAGAAGCAGCGAAGGTAAGGCAGTTGTCCATTACTTGCAGTGTGTGAGGAAGGGCCTAGGCGAGCTACTGTGAGGAGGTCGGGGAAGAAGCGGCCGACCCTTATACAAAGACCCCGCCTTCAATAACCCTGTTCAGGGAGGACGTCGGCCTCGTTTGATAAGGCGGTCGACCAAAGGACTTCTAGGCGGATGTTGTTGATGTGTATGATGCGATGTAGGCGGGCCAAGCGTATGTGAGTGTATGGGTATACCGGCTTACGTGTGAACGGTGTATGGGTTGCATACACACGCACAAACTCACATTTCTAGGACGCAGCCCGTAGCAACTAACTCCCAGGACCCTATTTACTGCTTGGTGAACAAAGGCATCAGATGAAAGAAAAGCTGCCCACTTGTTTGTGTGTGTGTGTGTGTGTGTGTGTGTGTGTGTGTGTGTGTGTGTGTGTGTGTGTGTGTGTGTGTGTGTGTGTCCAGGGTGCATAACGAGGAAGTAATTGCAGGATGCTCTCCCATATTCTCGTTCAATGCAATTTACATGCATGTGGTCTGTCCTCTGATTTCACTATGCGTGGAGACACTCCTTTATCAGTGGTGGAATTAACAATGAGTGACTCGGAGTTGTAGGTGTATAATTAGTATTAGTACGGTAGTAGTAGTAGTAGTAATAGTAGTAGTAATAGTGGTATTTTAGTGGGGGTGGGGAGTTAAATAGAGTTAGAAATGATGATAGTGAAGATGGGTGGGTTTAGGGATGGCGGAAATGATGGTAGTTGAAGTGATTGTCAAGGTGATTGTGATGGTGGTAGTAGCACGGGTGGTGCTAGAGGTGCTTATAGTGTTGTAGTGATGCTGGTGACCTTGACGCAAGTCTCCGCCAGCAATGTTGATAATGCCAGTGTATTGTTAAGGACGAGTTCGGGCTGATACTCTGCATATTATATATATATATATATATATATATATATATATATATATATATATATATATATATATATATATATATATATATATATATAAACCTGTTTCTGAAAAAAATACCAAAGTAGCCTTCGAGAAACTAGACAAAAATAAAGTCTTCGTAATATTACGTTACGTATAAATAACAAAATCATTACAGAAATATGGAACATCGTTATGTAATTTTCACCTAAGGACATAAATAAAACACAAAAGAGCATAGTTTTGCAACATAACTTATCCACAGTTGAAGAGCTCACCTGAAATGAATGGCCAACTGATCTTAATCTCACCTGGCTGAAGAAAGATTACCAAGGGAGATAAGAGAAATACGTCGATGACGTTAAGGGGAACTAATAGGTTGAACAAGGAAACAATGATCAATTGAGAAAATAGACAATACAAGCCAATTCAACAANTTTATTCCCTCTCCGTCGAGCTATCATCTTATTTTCCTCATTCCTGTTCTCATTTCCAATTTGTCTACCTCTCTCTCTCTCTCCTCCTCATATTCCTACCCTCCTTGTGTTCCACCTAATCCTCACAATTTCTTCTTCCTCCTATCCGTCATCGTCCTCTCTGCCTCCATCCCGTCACACAGAGAGAGAGAGAGAGAGAGAGAGAGAGAGAGGAGAGAGAGAGAGAGAGGAGACAGAGAGAGATAATAATGCTTCAAGTACCAGAAGATTTAGGGGCCCCTCAGACCCAATTGTCAGCAGGGAGAGGCGGGGGCGTCTCTCAGGAATTAGCACTCGATTCTACTAATACATTGAGGCGGGACCAAGAGCCGTAACTCATCCCACCGAAAATACACCTGCGAGATTGTGTAATCACCGACGTAGCACAGGAAGCTGTGGAATCTTTTTTTGCTTCACAGATGAGCAAATGAGCCAGGCAATGGAATGTGATTAATGCCCAAAATTAGGCCCAGCTGATGAGGAAGGTACATGAGCTGGCTGGTATGCTAAGATACACATATACACGCCCGCATACAAGACATACACCGTGGAGGGAGGAGAGGAGGAACCTGATTGGCCAAGCCAGAAGCCAGGTGTGCCCAGCTGGTGGCGGGAGACGGCACAAGCCAGCCGCTGATTGGCCGCCAGGAGAAACCAGCAGCGCCCTGATTGGTGGATCGCACGCGACGCCAAGGCCAAGTGTGGCTGACGGCCTCTGGGCAGGTCAGCGGGCCTCCAACACCGCCACACTAAGTCTTAGGGTATATATATATATATATATATATATATATATATATATATATATATATATATATATATATATAAATGTCTCGTCTTAAACATGGGAACGGGAGGAGGAGGAGGGGGGGGGAGAGGGAGAAGTAGGCACCTAGGAAATTCCCAGCACTTGCTCTGTCTTAGTTATTTCCCTCTTTTCCTCCATTTCTTTATCTAATTTTACCCAATCCATATATTTTATTCCGTCTCATACCCACTCATCTCCTCCCGTTCTGACACGAGGATGGAGGGGACGGGTTGTGACAGGAGGAGGGAGGGAGGGAGGGAGGGAGGGAGGTGTTGTGACAGGAGGGAGGGAGGTGTTGTGACAGGAGGGAGGGAGGGAGGGAGAAAGAGATCTACTTGCAGCGTTGGCAACAGTTCATGCAAGCAACTTACTGGCAATAATGTTTGTTATGACCTCTTCGCACTGATGGACCGATAACCCAGTTCTGGAAATACTAATGCGGGTCTCTTTAATCGTGTTCTTTAAGTTCTTTTGGATATCATTTCTGACAAGACTTACGAGATTTTTTTTAGGGAATTTGGGGAAATACTACAAAACTTCATCAATATGAAAGATAATGGTAGCCGTCTGAATTCTGAAATACCCATTTGAAATTTGTTAAGACTTTTTTGATTCAAGTCTGACCTTTATCACCACTGAAGATAACCAACAGAGTTGTGTCTTCTCTGGCAACAACTTCTCTGGTGTATTATTGTCGCCACATACACCTCTCTGGTAAAATTTCGACCTTCTTTTACCCCGCAATGGCAACAATGACTGGCGTTCATGCTTGTCATGGTATCACTGCTGGACCTCTCGTCTCAAGCCTGTCTTCACTGAAAACAAATTGGCCACACTGTGCCGTGTCTGACTGTCTTTGACCACTTGCAGAAGATTTTAGTCTTGCAAGAAGCATTTACACCACGGCAGACGAGGGCAAGAAAGCAGAGAGGAGGGTGTAGATGGCAACGCTACACAGAACACTGATTAAGGTGCTTCACCCCGTGCCACTCAGAAAGCGTGCCACTCAGAACTCAGGTAATCAGGTAACCAATCAACTAATAATAAGCCCAAATAAGGTTCAGCTGCGCCAGTGAGCCGCCAAGTCCTGTATATGTGTCGATAAAAAGACACCTAGTGAGTAACTTAGGTGAGTCAAGGATTACTGGACTATGACAAAATCTTGACTATTTAGGTGAATCAGGGCTCGCTGCACTAATGAATAGCTCGGCTATTTAGGTGAGCCAAGGTTCGCTGAACTTAGAAATAGCTCGACTATTAAGCAACCTACTCGAAACGCCTACCAAAATGTCATAAATATTCGGATTTAGTAGCCTTCTGGGTGGAAATTCTTGCCCTTAACCACTTAACTAATTGCACACAGCTTCCTCTAGTACCTACTTTTGGCGACGTGTATGCATGATAGTAGCCCGTTATCACTTGACACGTCTCTCAGCGTCTTTAATGTCAAGTTCGCCTAATTAACAACCCAGGCTATTAGGGGTCTCCATAGAGAAGACCAGCCCAGTCGAGATAAACATTTTTTTAGTATTTAGAGATAAGAGACGAGTCCTGATTCTCAGAACTGAGTGACCGCGGCTGGTGAATTTTGCGTTCTAAAGACAATCAAATTCCAATTCAATTTAGAAATATTTTGAAGAGCCAATAAAACTGGCTAAAAGCTATTTTCAAATGTATTTAGAATAATTTCAGTTAATGTTATTATATTTTAACACGAGAAATCCCCCCATCTCTAGGTCTGAGAGCCCTGTTAATCCTCTCGAGTTGACACAACGTCTCGAAGCAGACGACAGCCAGCATTAACAACCTTTGGGCGGATTATAAGGAAATTTTTCGAAGACAACGAGAATGAATCAACGACAAAACTCTTAGTAACGAATACAGGAAAGTTTAAAGGCTGTAATGAATGGATATTCAATTATATAACGCTAGATAAGAACAGGTAATTATCAGGGGGTAAAGTCCCTCCCAACCCCTTACAACTATATAGCACTTGGAAGGGATCAGGATAAGGACTTGGGATTGAAAGGAATGGTGTCCAACCACTTGGACGGTCTCGGGGGATTGAACGCCGACCTGCATGAAATGAGACACCGTCGCTCTACCGTCCAGCCCAAGTGGTTGGCACAACGCTGGAGACTGTGACACAGTTCTGCTCAGAACGTTCATTCATGGAGTGCTCAGCATTGTAAGATCCGGCTTTAGCTGCCATAGGTAATGGTTTCCTGAGGTGATCCTGGCAGGCTTTTAAGTTAAAAAAAAAGTGTGCACGCCAAGCTGAACAGTCTTGTCCTACCTAGTCCTCCCTTTTTCCTTACCCACATCTTCCCTTCCCCTACCCTATAAACCTATCTTCCTCAACCCCTGTTCCCCCCCACTTCTATCCACCCCTATTCTAATCCCCTACCCTCAACACAATCTCCCCCACCCCACCCTTCTATCCCGGCCTGCTCACTCTCCCACTCCCCTCTCCTCAACCCCGCCCCCCCTCACTCCTTCACTCTCCCTCACATTTTTCTTCACTCTCACACCCCACTCTCCAGCACCTGCTCTGACGTCATTCCTCGTCAGCCAATCGCGAGACGAGTTGGAAGTACCAGTCGCCCAGGCTGGATGCAGCAATAACAAGATGCCAGAAAAAGTCTACGGACATCATAAACCACGTTTCGGAAGGTTGGGCGAACACCGTTTTCTGTTTCAATCTCAATTTCTAACACTAACTTAAGAGGATCCACGACCATCAAACTGTAGAAGCAGTTGCTTGTTTGTTGGTTATCAGAGACGATACAGAAATGTATTTTCTTACTAGTAAACAAGACAATGAGCGTATGTTTAGTTAGCATCACTTTTTTGTCTTTATATAACTTATAATTGTGTATATATGTAAATGTGGTACAGGAAATATCTCTCATTTAGCTAAGCGCCGCAAGCTCTGATTAGAAAGTGAATAGTTGGCAATGTTGATACATTGCAAGCCGTGTTATATATGTATTTGTATAATGCTAATAATTTTTAGTGTGCTTTTTAGTTTATATATTATTTTTAATTTGAGCAAAGTTCTGTTAACACCAGTTGATTGACAGTCGAGAGGCGGGACCAAAGAGCTAAAGCTCAACCCCCGCAAGCACAATTAGGTAAGTACAATTAGGCAATTAGGTAAGTACAATTAGGCAATTAGGTAAGTACCACATTCCATCATCTGTGGTCACGTGTACCATTTAATTTTTGAGCGTAAGTAATCAAAACTGAATTGTTCTAGCTTGAAGCAGGATAAGATATTATCTTATAGTTACACTTAAAATTAGCCCAGTTTCTTTGTTCTTTTTGAAGTCCTGGGTTGCCTATTTATCCTTTTTTTTCTCTCATTTTTACGTCACAAGCTCTTTATTTAGAATGTCGATGCTATAGACAGTTCAGTACTGTCGTAAATTTATAACCGGGAAATGTATTTTGGAGAAGAAAACTTCTTAGATTTAATTGCGGTGATATAATACAATTTTCTACATCATCTTCGATTAGCTTGGATTATTAACTAAAACTTATCATAGGATCTTTTAATTAGATCATAGGATCTTTTAATTGGAGATGGAGGGCAGTGTTAGAAGTAGGGAATAAGAGGGAGACTAATAAAGCAGGAGGAGGGAAGAAGCAGGAGATAGGAAATGTACCAAAAGAGGATCAAGTGATGGGAAAGATTGTGAAACAACGACGTTTCACATTGAAATCACAATAACGTGGTCAGAAATATCTGAGGACTACACCTGACTATTTTCACATTACGAATTTTTTTCTCTCTTGGTAATTACAATCTCTCTTGATCAGATTTACTACAATATAATGCACAATGAATACAATCACGCACCATTGAGTTATCTTGGAGATAACATGACGATCGAGATAACTCTTCTTTCTCGTGAAAGGTTTCCTTTTAAGTGATATATGTTTAAAAAAAATATTTAGTTTCCTTTTACGTCCGTCATCCTATTAAATTTTTATTTTTTTTGTACATCCTATTTTGTATAATAGTTCTATACAAAAAAGGACTATTAGTCCTATTTTGAACGTAATAACATACAAATAATTTACTTCTCTACATATTTTTAAAGCCTGGTAATTAATTTACTATCAATTTAATATTTGCAGGTTATTGTCAAGTAATATTCATATTAGTTACAGCACAGGAATTAGTGAACATCATTCTGAGTTTTCTTAGCGGTGCGTTAAGCTTACTTACTTTTCCCTACCACAGAACTTGCCACAAGTCATTGAACTGAACCCCATCTTCAGTGTATGCTCGTTCAAGTTGCAGCTATTCCAGACCGTCCTTATAAACAAATGACAAAGTCCATTCCATACACCCGCCAAACCCCTCTGTTTATGAATGAAAAACGGTTTACACACGACTCAAAACTGATGACGTCCGAACACTTCCGGAGCAAGTGATTCGCTGACGACTTTTGTTCGAACTACAATGTTAATGATTCATATGCGTACTACAAATACAAGTAATCGCCACAGAACCTAATCACCTAACCTAACTAATGCCTAAATATGTACAATATGGTAATATAAAATAATTAATATATATATTTGAGAAAATTCCTGTTTTGAATGAACAGCATGTTAAAATTGATGAATTCGTCTTTGGAGTTTACCGCTGGATGGAATGGACTTGGGCTGAGGAAGGGTTGCACTATGTTGCATTCATAATTTATTCATTTCCATGCAATCAAAATTAGTGTTTTCTCAAAATAAATTATTATTATTATACTTTGCAGTTTTGTGAAGAGTAAGGTCGAGATTAGATTCGCTTAGATGTTTAGTTTCTCGTTGCAATTATTTGTATTGACTGCACGAGTAAAATATTTAGAAAAACGTGCATCAAACATAAAAAAGAGTGAAGCACTTGTCAATAAAAGTTCGAACTTAATCATTTTTGAGTCGCATATAAAGCGTTTTCAATTATAAACGAATGTTTAGCCAGTGTTTATGAGGACGGACTGAAGTATTTACATTTGACTTTTGGATTATGTACAAAGGTACGCTTCGATACGTACATCATTGATTTTACACCTGTAATGTAAACACAGCCTAAATCCTCGTAACCAAAGAATCTTAACAAACCTTATCTAGGTCTCACCACATATATTCCCAAATTATATATATATATATATATATATATATTATATATATATATATATATATATATATATATATATATATACACACACACATACACATTAGAAAGTACCGGCTTCTAATACGTCTCATAAAAATACCTCTACCATTTAGTTGGTAGATGCATTAGTCAAAATCTGACATACTAACAAAGACATATAATCAGTAAATAAACTGTTTCACGAAATTGGATTAAAATAAAAAAAAGAAACATTGATCCAGCTTCACCCGTTTGAAACCCCTTCCGTGTTCCGCTTCTCTCTCTCTCTCTCTCTCCCTTTCTCTCCCTTACAGCTTCCTCTGCATACTAACAACCTCAACCACCCCTACTTCATATATATTAAATATGCAAGCCAGCCCAAAGATGGGCTGTAGGTCCAACCCAGCCTCAGGCTATATGCCCGTTCAAGCTGCGGCCATTCCCAAAGGCGCGTTTTCTCATATATAAAACACTATACATTTTTTTATTGCAGGGTTGTGTACAGTTAGAGCTAGTGTAGGTTATGGTAGATGCTTGAGTTGTTGCCATGTGTGTGTTTAAGACTACGTGTGTAAATACACACAGTAGCACTCGAGGCTGCCACGGAACACATACAGTAACACTCGCGGCTGTTATGGAACACAGACACCTGTTGTGTTACAATCCTTTAGCATGAGAGAGGCAGAACATCTATTTCAATTGTATAATGTAATTCAATGACAAAAAAGTTCATTCAAGGTTCATTCTAATAACAAAAAAGTTTATTCAAGGTTCATACAGGTTGTATTAAGTAATACCACGTTCATTCAAGGTGAAAATAATACAGTTTGCATTAAGTAATGCTAGAAATTAACCGTGATTTTAAATCAAATCTTAAATTTCACTTATGTTAATTTTCACTTCTGAAAGCGTTATAGAAAATGTATTTGTTTTTATTATTAATTTAACTAACATTCTTCTATATTAAAATCAACAATAAAAATTATAAACTATTCATCGCTAAGTAAATCACGTCATGATGGAACTCATTTCCAGCGTTGTTCAGATATATTTCCAGAAGACTCTCACTCTCATTGTTCCAGGCCTTGGGGAAATTCTTGCCCTCATTGTTCCAGGCAAGAAAGAAAATGTTTGCCTTCCTTTTTCTGGCTTTGTAGAAACTCCTGGCCTAATTATAACCTGCTGCTGAGGGAACCTCTTGCTCTCAATAATAACAGGCTTAAGGAACCTCTTGCTCTCATTGTAACAGGCTTAGGGAACCTCTTGATCTCATTGTAACAGGCTTAGGGAACATCTTGATCTCATTGTAACAGGCTTAGGGAACCTCTTGATCTCATAGTAACAGGCTTAGGGAACCTCTTGATCTCATTGTAACAGCTTAGGGAACCTCTTGATCTCATTGTACAGGCTTAGGGAACCTCTTGATCTCATAGTAACAGGCTTAGGGAACCTCTTGATCTCATTGTAACAGGCTTAGGGAACCTCTTGATCTCATAGTAACAGGCTTAGGGAACCTCTTGATCTCATTGTAACAGGCTTAGGGAACCTCTTGATCTCATAGTAACAGGCTTAGGGAACCTCTTGATCTGATTGTAACAGGCTTATTGAACCTCTTGATCTCATAGTAACAGGCTTAGGGAACCTCTTGATCTCATTGTAACAGTTTAGGGAACCTCTTGATCTCATTGTAACAGTTAGGGAACCTCTTGATCTCATTGTAACAGGCTTAGGGAACCTCTTGATCTCATTGTAACAGGCTTAGGGGAACCTCTTGCCTTTCACTGTTTTATTATCACAGGAACATGGTAATTTATGCAGGTGCCGCGGACTATGTGAGGCGTTACATAATTTGCAAGATACTGTGTAACACTATGTGATGCTATGTAATACTATGTGACACTGTTATGTTACGTGATGGTATGTAATAGTATGTGATGCTGTGTTTCTGTTGCTGTGAAAATACTATTACAGTATGTGATGTTCACGGCCAGAATGGTGATCATCTCTACGGCCAAACACAATCCCATTTCAGGATCTCCGAGTCGCAATGGTGAACTAAACTAGAATCCTGAGATGCGACAACTATTCGTACCAAGACAAAATATTTTAATCTCATAGTTTAAATCCAATCTGAGTGTCACCAATTGCTTCTCTATATTGACGAAACGCAACACAGCTAATAATCTCCAGTATTAATTATAGTATATCTCAGTATTAGTCCCAACTAGTATTAGTTAGTATACATAGAATTTCTCTAGTATACATAGAATTTCTCAGTATTGGTAACAGGTAGTATTCTTCAATATTAGTCCTTGCTAATATTCTTTCATATAGTTCCCATCTAGTATTTTTAAATATCAGCTCCAGCTAGTATTCTTTAATATTAGCCCCAACTAGTATTCTTTAATATTAGCCCCAGCTAGTATTGTTTATTATTAGCCTCAGCATTCTTAGTATAAATCCTCGGCTATTATTTCTCAGTATTCCTCAGAATGAATTCCAACTAGCATTCTTCAGCAGTAGTCCTGAGCTAATTACCGATTCCTCAGTATTATTTCCAGCTAGTGATCATTTATATCAGTAGTCAGCATTCCTCAGCATTTAATTATCTATAATGAACATTAGAAGAGTTTTGAAATCTTTAAAGTGTCTCAATAATCCAATTCCGTTTACTAAGTAAAATGAATGCTAAATGAGGAAGTTTAAACTACTGTAATATCTTTTATATCAACTCGAGGCTTGCTCTACATCTTTGTTCACTTAATAACCTGACTGGTGTTTTATTTATCTGGTTGGCTTTATTTTTTGCTTGGATGGCTGTGTTTTTGGTGCCACAAACACACACACGTGTGTTTGTGTTGTGTGTGTGTGTGTGTGTGTGTGTGTGTGTGTGTGTGTGTGTGTGTGTGTGTGTGTGTGTGTGTGTGTGTGTGTGTGTGTGTGTGTGTATATTTATCTGCGCATAAATACATGGATCCGTGCAAGAGTGTATTAACTACCTGGAAACGCGAAGCATTTTTTAAAAAGATTTCCATCTCATGAAACTAAAAAATCCCTTGTTTATGTATCTCAAACCTGGCTAGAATCTTCAAAGTTCTCCCCAGTGGCCGCAGCTTCTGTCTACTCCGCCTCTGCTAGCTGAGAGGAACCAGCTATTAACTAAAGGCAGTCGTTCCATTACTAAAGCGAAGACTATTTAAGGGGAGTCATATCTGCCTCGTATCAACCCGGGTACTAGAAAGAAGGAGGACGAGGAAAAACGATTTATTTTATCAGTTGCGAGGAACACTGACGAGCAGCTTAAAGAAAATAAATGGTCTGAAGCCAGAGGAGAGGTGTTTAAACTATGATATCACTGACAAATACCACCATTAATGAAAAGAGCATCACTTTCAGGAAACTCTCACACCGAATGTAATATGTCCATTATATTAAGATTCTAACAACTTGCAGACGAGAGAGAGAGGGCTGTGTGCAAGAGGCAAAGTGCAACAATTAATCCAGACTGGCAGGCCGTAGGGTAGCTGCCTATCTCTCCCACTTTACACCTTCAACACATCAGATATGCCGCATCCAATCCATTTATAAGTGATGCTACTTTATCCTGCTGCTCCGCTTCGTGTCCTCTGTTACTGCAACACACGAGACATAATGATTTAAACAAGCTTTTTTGCAACGTGTAGACATCAGTACGTAACAATTCTTTACTATAATAAACATTTTATTGCAATTATCATCATTTTTATGATTAATATTATTACTGAGGGAACAGGAGTGAGTTGTTTCAGGAGGATTGAGACATAAATCCGCGCGTTTCTGCCTTCAGGTGATATACAACCATCAGAATATAAAACGATCAGAGCAGACAACTTTCTCCCTATGGCCGACAATCCCCACTGGTCATTTAGCGGTTACGATAAGACGCTCCTAAGATGTACTAGGCCATATACATTCCTGGTGATGGTCGAAGGCCCACGCCAACAACTCACTCAACTTACTAGCCTCTAAATATAACCGTTCGTTAGCATAATGTCAGGTCTAAGGTATCACGTCAAAGGCTCCGCCAAGATTTGCAACAAGAAGAGAACTAAATTCCTACTGGCTACGGCTCCACAGGTATTTGAGCCTTCTAAAGTAGATTCCGTTGGCTGTAAAGTAGATTTCGTTGGCATTAAACTCTCTCTGAAATACGTAAGCGTTTTATGTCGGAATATCCTAGACGGTCTCCGCTAGAATTGATCTCTGCGAGTTCGGATTTAACGCTACAAGTTTCACGTCTCGAAATATATGCTGTAATATTTCATAACGATTGAACGCCTGTCTCGTGTTCACTCCAGACACAAGTGTAATGATTTGTATGAATTATTCACAAATAAATTCAAGCAAGCAATCACTTTTCGCTAAATTCCGCGGAGTGCGATTTAGCTTATTACATATCTTGATGATCAAGTTATGTATCTTACTAGCTCTTAAAGTTAACCTCAGTCCTGGCAGGTGGTGTTTATAACGCAATTGACCTATCATTTAAAAATGCGTCATATTAATAAAAATGAAAGCAGCGTAAAATGTACGTTTTCTACGTATGGGCCTCGATATAGCATCGGGGAAGAGGGTTTTGTATGAATTCGTGCATTTCTGGTAAAAACAAAATTCGTGCATTTTAGGTAAAACACCTGCATTTTTTATTTCTGGCAAATCGAGAGAACGGGCTGGAATAACACGGTGTTAAATTCTCTCCATTCCTAGCGGAAAATATTTAATCGCGAGTGCAACCCGTGGCATAGCTCAGGAGGCTAAAGGTTCAATTATAAGCTCTTCATAAGCTCAGAATACTGAGGTACGCACACCTTTTTTTACACGATAAGGGTTCAAGACCGACCGAGACGTCGTCACTACCTTTAGTTTCAGGTGTGTGTGTGTGTGTGTGTGTGGGTCAGGGGTCTACCGGCGTATTATTACCGAACCGTAGTAAGTCAGATACATCACTACTTGGCAACACCCCATCCACCCAGTGGTCAGTGGTTATGGTATGGTAAGTGATACAACTAAGAAGCTCAGACATGTTGATTGTCAGTACGATATCAGCCAACGAAGCCATAATGTGTAACAGTTTATCTTCTCCGACTCGAGATATTCAGAACGAAAAAGCCTTTACGTATATCGACTTGGAAGCAACATTCTTCGTGTTTGATCTAAGGATGGTTGAAGTGAAAATTCTCATTGATCTCATGCTGCGATACTTTTCAGAAGGTATGCTTATATGTCTATGATAAATTAATAATAGTTCTGCTTGAAAAAAACATCATATAGTTATTTAGTTTATGAGTGAGACACAAGTCCACGAACGCCTTAAAAATGCGAAATTAACCTCAAAGCAGCAACGAATTTGAACTAATGCAAAACTTCCTATTACAGCTATATATTTTAATAATATCTTATCACTTAGAAAAGAACAGGTAGCTTGCTATTTATATATCTCTATCTTGATATCACAGAATGTTTATATAGCAAACTCGTTAGGCCAAAACAGAATCTCATTATTACTCTTAATATTGTTTGAGTGATTATCATCCAACGACATCCAGTCCTAGGAAGAACTGCGAGGAAAAGGAGGAACTTTTTCATGCTTTTTCACAGCATGAAAAAACACTCGTCTGTCACTCCACACCCCCAGGCGACACCCATCAGGATTTACGTCTGTGAGTAATGAATGCAAACGTCACCTTGACGGAGGGCATAATGGTCCCCACATTATGTAAGCGTTTCAACCGCCAGGGCGTCTAAGGTCGTCCGGTGAAGCCTGCAGCTTTACGATAACCATGACAACCTATTGACTGCTTTACAACAAACTGATTGGTTATATTTATATATATATAAAGCTAATCTGAGGGAGTTTTTTTTACAACCGTAGCGCTGCATGTGGGTTACTGAGGTAGACACTACGATTTCCGCGTGTAATTCTTCCTGTTTCCCTAATGCTTCTGCGCTAGAAAGGGGCTTCGTCACACCCCTGTGGCTCATGTGTGTATAACTTTCATGCTTGTTGTCTATTTCACTTACACAACGGAGTATTTTCTATGTCTTAAGCAAGTCTCGCGTATTTTTCTTTTTCTAGGGTCTTTAGGTCTACTTATATTAGTCCATAACCGTGGCTCTGTCCCCTTAACTCCGTAACAAATCTTGCAGAAAAACGTGTCACTTTCTCGATAGCAGTTCGGTGTATTTCGACGATGGAACTCCACACTAATGCTGCATACTTCAGTATGGGTCGTATATACTTCAGCACGGGTCGTACATACACGGTATGAAGCATTTTGGACAGATGCATGTCTTGAAGAATATATAGTTTATTTCCCCAGGTCGGCAACACCAGTCTTGAGTGAGAGTAAACAATCTAACCAGACATGATTACAGCGGTCGTCACCCTTCCTGTAGTTCCTATGGGATTTTTGTTAATACGTTTCAGCCTTAATTAGCCGTTCAGAAAGACGATATTATTCGACAACTGACCAACGCTTCCTTTGTAACATTAGCGTTCATTGTGTATTTTAGAGGCAGCAACAACAAAGCCATGAACGTATATCATTTAACATCTCACGATAAATGAGGATCTTAGGCGTTAAATTAGCCCCCCGAGTTATCACAGAATAGCTCGTTCCTTAGCCAGCCTCTCAATAGAGATGTTTAGACAACAAAGAACGCGGAAGAAACGCATAAAGATCGCCGCGAAGGAAAGGTCCATCAGCATAAGAATAGATGAGCGGTTGTCTACTGGGCATCAGGTGGTGCTTCTCTTAACACAAGGGCGCCACTCGCTGGGGCTACAACTTCATTGATGTTTGTGAAACGAGGCGTCGAAATGGGAACTGAATGAGATAAAGAGTGGGATGAGAGGAATGAGAGATGGTAAGATTAAGGATGATGTGGAAGGTGAAGTTAAAGTGGGGAGAAATAACTAGGTAAATAAAAAAAGACGAGGTATAGAGAGAAACGTGGGATATGAAAAAGATTCGAGAGAGAAATTCGAATAATAGTGAGAGACGATGGCGAAAGAGAAACGAGGAATGAAAGACAGACGAGGTTAGTAGAGAGAGAGAGAGAGAGAGAGAGAGAGAGAGAGAGAGAGAGAGAGAGAAGAGAGAGAGAGAGAGAGAGAGAGATAGAGAGAGAGAGAGAGAGAGAGAGAGAGAGAGAGAGAGAGAGAGAAGAGAGAGAGAGACTGACGAGACAGAGAAAGACATAAGCTTATCATATATGTCGCATTAAGTACACAATACCAACCAAATTTATCGCTCGATTTATTATACATTTACGTATCGCATCCTTCCAGGAATTCAAGATGCAACTCTCCAACAGTACCGCTAGTTAACATGAAAATCAGGACATAGGATTCATCAAGCATTTACGTGTTAATTTACGAAGCCTGTATATCTTTAGCCGATCTTGGCGGATTAGTTTTATATTTATTGAGCAGTTTACGAACTTTGAAACAATGTGAACCTAAGGTTATAATTAAAGCGGCTATGTAGCTCTTTGGAGTTCTACAACTGCTTAATTAGCGCATATATAAAGCTGCAAACTGAGGAAAGATGTACAGGTTTCGTAAGCAGACACTTAAGTACTTAATAAATCCTGGCCCGGTTTCGTAAGATACAATGAGCTCGGCTGATTACTTTGGATGCTTATAGTCAGTCGACTTTCTTGTTACTCCAACCAGTGATTGATTTATTAAAACACAAAGACTCTTCTTGAAGTAATAAGTAAAACTAATACTCTCAATGTGCAGACGAGGAGTTACAATACGTGGCTGAAATGTGTTGACCAAACCACACACTAGAAAGTAAAGGGACGACGACGTTTCGGTCCGTCCTGGACCATTCTCAAGTCCATTCTCAATCATTCTGACAATCGACTTGAGAATAGTGCAGGACGGACCGAAATGCCGTCGTCCCTTCACTTTCTAGTGTGTGGTTTGGTCAAAACTCTCAATATCTTTCGATCTTCGACTAAAAACTGTGCTTAATCGACTCAAATTACAATTCAAACATTAACAAACATGAGCTCAATCGATATTAACACTACCTGTAAATCAAGTAATAATAATAATAATAATAATAATAATAATAATAATAATAATAAATCATTATGAAAACTGTAACATGAAAGTAATAATAATTAAACGACAGAGAATTTTGTTGTAAAAGGAGCAACGAGATCTGTATCGCTAGGCGTGAGCCGTCTCTCTCACAATGACACATTTTTTAAATCTCTGAGATTCTCCTGGCTGTTGTTAAAGATTCGCTACCTGGAACAAGAAGCTCCAAGCAGCACGGGCTATGGTGAGCCCGTAGTGGATGTTATTTCCTCTCCTGGCGCAGAAGATGCCCGACACAATACCAAGGTGATGCAGAATGATCTACAGCAGCCAATAGTCATCCTGTCTGTGTCCTCCCTTTTCACCATCCCCTATATCTCTCTCCCTCATCTTCTTCCTTCTTCTCATATGTCACTCTCCCATCCTTCTCTGTCATTGATCTCTTACCCAGAAGGAAGGGACACGTATTAATCAGTGCTACGAGCTCCCGAAAAAGATCGCACCACGGCGCGGATCTCGGTGACTTCAACGACCTTAAAGTAGTGATCTTTTTGTGTTTTTTCCGACCATAACGGGGAACACAATCAACACTTCCCTCTCTCTCCCTCTCTCCTCTTGCTCTCTCTCTCCTCCTTCATCTCTCTCTCTCTCTCCATCTCTCTCTCTCTATCCTCTCTCTTCCTCTCTCTCTCTCTCTCTCTTCGTCTCTCCCTCCTCTCCTCTCCGTCATTCTCATCCCATCCTGACATCCTTCTTTGCTCTCTCTCTCTCGTCCTCCTCACTCTCCTCTCTCTCTCATCTACTCGTTCTTCTTCTTTACGTACCGTTGTTAGCCATTAGGCCAGTGAGTATGGCAGGGAAGGAAGGCCGAGGAAGTGGCGACGCTGGGGAAGAGAGCCGTTTGCTTTTCAACTCTTAAATGGTCTGTTCTAATCCAAGTATCCCGTGACAGACATTGGTGTTCCTGTTTAATGGCCTCTTTTTTCAATTTACGATCCTGGTTTTCTTGTTCCCCAGGTATGTATCTGTCGATGTTTGTCTGTCTTCGTATTCCCATATCTTTCACCTTCATAGTGTTTGTATTCATGGCGAAATACTGAGCCAAGCCATTTTTTTTGGCCAGGACCTGAGCTCGTAAGTTTGAAAAGTTTTGAATTCAGCAGAAAAACAGTGATGATTCAAGATGTTGCATGGGTCCTGAGCCCCCACAGCAGTCACTTCCTGAGTGCAAGATCTTAATAACTTAAGATCTTGCAGGTCCTATTAACACTTAAATTTTATTAGGGACCGCCGAGCTTGTCTTAGTAACTACTTACCCAGCATTCAACTTTCGCATCACCTCCAACTCTTAAAGATTCTTTATTCGTTTCTACATTCCAAAGTCTGGGTCCTAGCAGCTGCAATGCCATTTCTCTGGGGAGCCCAGCAGCTGCTCAGCTAGGTCCTACACTAAGCCCAGCACTGCAGAGTCGCGGTCCTTGGTTCAGTCACCACCTGCTGGGACTCCACACGCTGCGGGACTCCGTCTGCCCCAGACTGACCGTTCGCTCGTGCCCCACCTTCCGTCTGACGAAGAGCGGACACTGAGCGTGACATGTGGATTAGAATTCTCTTGATTTATCTGTTGGCATAACGATCTAGTTCACAGGATTATGTGGTACAATGAACTCCGTTGTATAATGATTTACTGTAATATTATATAGCTCTTGAAATTAGAACCTTCTCTGTAAACTAGCTGACGTTGTATTGAAGATGGGAAGGATAGATGAAATATGTAGTATTCCCCGTTGAAGTTTGATACAGTAAAATCGTTTGTGCCTTCTATGTAATCCTTTTGTTAATCCTGTAATCCGAACCCAGATGTGTTCACACAGGACGATGATAAATAAAAGCTATGTTTAATATAAGCTAAAATTTATTCGGCAAATATCGTACTCTCTTAACACATAGATAAATCTTATTTAGGAAAAGGAAATTTTATTTATCATTTGAAGACTACACAGATCCCCGAAAATTCTATATACATTCTGGCTGATCTGACTCAATGATTGGTCCTACTCAACAACCACTGTAAGCAATCCTCGACAAGTAATACGTCTCATTTTATACGTTGAGGCA
>WNGS01113158.1:28361388-28380371 GCA_020271785.1 Procambarus virginalis | reverse complement strand
AGAGAGACCCATTCCTATGGATTTTTCCTGAACCCTTTGACACACCCCACAATAGCCCTTCAATCTCCCTCAATAGCCCCTCTCAATAGCCATTCAAACACCCACAACAGCCCTGCGTAAGATCAACAGCTAGTTCGATCATTTGCAAGACATTCCCCTGCTAAGCTCCTCGTAAGACCTTGTGAGGAGGTTTGGACAATCGATTAAAGCCTGCAGTCAACCTGAAAGTTGACCTTATGAATAATGATCAAGATTTGTCACAGAGGATTAATGCTGCCCGGAAAAATGTTTAATTCTGAGGAATGAGACACGTGAGAAAGCCTTTTCCTTGACATTTTTTTTTTGAGACTAAAGTCCCAAAAGATCTCAAGATTTTGTGAAAGGTTCTTAGTTTTAGAAATGATGTGAACTAATTCGTTCCTCAGAGGCCTTCTTTTTCAAAATAAATATAATTCAGTGACCACAAAATGATGTGTGAGAACTATAACTGGTGAAAATGACAATAAAAGATAGTTAAGGAAACTTTGAAAAAAAAAAATGTGGGAATGAAACGATAAAAATTACACACAGATGGGCAGAAAGAACTAAGAATGAATATCGACTATAACTATGAACTACTATCTTTTTGTCCACACGACTTCACCTGAGTGGGGAGCTCCATAGCTCGTGTAGCTTTTTGACTGCATATACATCCAATTGGGAGAACTGACACAATAATTTGGCTCACAGCCCGGGTTCCCTCGGTTGTTAGCCGAAGACGTAGGCCATTGTGATACAAAAAGATAAATAGATACTCAAAACGTAAGAAACTTTTCATCGGCTTGGAGCTGTACTATTTAGAAAAAAATCTAGTCTCTTTGTCCCCACTCAGAAAACAGATTTTCTAGTTTTACTATCCGTTGTATAGCAAATGAGTGATCCACACACACACACACACACACACACACACACACACACACACACACACACACAAGCACACACACACACACACACTTAGTAACGCGGTGAACAGTAAGATGAACAGTGTGGCAGCCCAACATGACGGAGATCGAGAAAGTTCAATGTTATTATAACGTGGGTTCATTACTGAACGTAATCAGTAACTACCACCGAGGGAGGTCGAACTCCGTAATATACTTAGCGAGCCCCGCCTAGCTCTGTATGCTACTGACCGGCCCTCTAATGCACTGCTTTGTATTCTGTTCTTCCCAACATATTCTTTCGCATTCTTAAACCATATTAATTCATTTTAACACTTAATTTTGTGTTTCCTACACTGACCTGTTTATTATTCTATATAAGCTGCTCTAGTTCCTTCAATCTTGATTACGTTCATAATAGAACAACGTTCAGTCGAAATACAAAGGTTACGCAAAATTAGGTTCGAACCCTCGTCACGGTCCTTGCACATTTGTTCACAAAGTTCCTCCAACTTCTTAAATATTGAGTTATTCCCTTCCTTTCTCTGTTACGGAAAATTGCATTTCACTGGTTTAGTAGTACGACCATGAACTACGCCTCGGAAGAAACTTCCTCAGGGCTCTGGGATAGAGTTTCTCAACGCCACGAAGAGAGTTCCTTAACACCCTGTAAGCAAGCACCTCACCACACTGGAAACGAATTTATCAATATCTTGGAAGTGAGTTATTTAACGACGTGGAAACGAGCTACTCAATGCTCTACTGTAGATGAAATTTCCTCAGAAAATTGGAAGCTGGATAATAACGTCCCAAGAACGTGAATGCCTCCACGCACTGGAAGAGATTTCGTCTACGCCCTGGAATTAAAGAGTCTGAAACCTCCTGAAATTGAGTTCCTCAGCTCTCTGGAAATGAGAACACCAGCGTTATGGAAGTGAATTCCTCAACGCCTTGAAAGCGACGAGTCATGATAATAACTGGTGGTTGAAACTCGGGTGTGTATAAACAGAAGACGAATGGCTCTGGAACTAATCTGTATGTTACTAATGAAGCAAATACTTAAACACAGAGTCACAACTCGGGATACAAATTGAACAAGCAAATATTAACCTATAAAACTGTGAGGCAAATTATGAGGCAAAAACTGTGCTCTGAGGTGGTTTGGGAAGTCCATTTATTTAACGACAAAGTCAATGTGAACGTTAAATAACAGGAAGGTGTAAACGAGGAGACTGTGTGCTACAATTATAGTGCAGTTGTGTTTATGATTATAATATATATATATATATATATATATATATATATATATATATATATATATATATATATATATATATATATATATATATATTTTTTTTATTTTTTTTTTTTTAAATTTGTGAGGGTACCACCTCTGGTGCCAATGTGGGGACCCATAGCCTCGGAGAAGAAAATAAAACGTATTCAGAGGAGACCTTGTGGTTTCTCACTGAACACTAATATTTTCTTCTCCTACCACCCCCATTCTTTTGTATGTACACATATATATTTGCTTTATTTGAACTTTGTTACAAAAAAGGAGTTACATATAGGTTACAAAGATGGTTATCATAAGTTGTCGAGTTCCTCCAGCTCCTCAGATGGCGGGCAGGAACCCTGGATGCAGTGCGCATTTCCCCTCTGTATCGCCACGTTGTGGCGCTGGAAAAAAAGCTGGAAGCTCTAGGGTCCCTTGTTGTTTCAATGAGCCTAGAACCCAGTTCCTTCAAAAAACTGGTAGCACTTTTACCCCAGGCGCCGAGTGTCTCAGAAGCAATGGGGACAAAATTGTAGTGGTGATCCAGTTCTCTATACTTACGGGATTTGGCTGCTTCCCACAGGGAAGCAGCCAAATCCCAAAAATATATATATATATATATATATCTCAATATATATATATATATATATATATATATATATATATATATATATATATATATATATATATATATATATATTTATTTTAGTCCTTTTTAGTTGTATGGAAAACATGTAGTATCAATGGCTAAAGCGCAACGATGCTTTACTTAAAATTAATGACCTTCGGCCGAGAACAACCTCGCAGCATTTCCAATCTCATAAACTGTTTATTAAAGGCAGACTGTGTCGCCATAGTCGAGGAGAGATGTACAGGTTTCGTAAGTGGACACACACATGCGTAAGGAATCCTTGCCAAGGTCTGCAGCTGCCTGATCAAAAGCTGGACCTTACTGACAGATGGCCGTCAAGGTCACAGCTGGCTAACACTGCTAGTTAAGACCAGGAGGCAAATGACTCGTCGATGACTGCCCGAGGGAGAAAGGTGTTTAAAACGGTGTTTATTGTTAGTTGTTTGTAATCAAATATTGGTGTAACTATGTCCTTTTGTATGAGTGTATACGTATTATGCAACACGACAATCACCTCATGGTTGCATGGTTGCAAAGTTCAGTACAACCTAACTGCCTTTTTATATGTTTACAGGTGATTCCGCAGCCATTGCCTCTGCCCCCAATACCACTACCTGCGGCCCCAATGCAACACCTGCCCCCAATCCCACTACCTGTGCTCCACTAGCAGTAGCCGGGGAGGCCATTAGCTCGAGACAGAAGTCTCCGCTAGCAAGATCTGGACACGCCTGACAATAAACGCCACCATTTGAGATCACAGATACAAACACTGAAATTCGTGTCGAGGAAGCATTTAACGATTTCGTTATGCCAGCACCGTGAAAATCTTTCCCAGCTGACTTTTAGACAATGGCTCCTTCAAGGAAGTCAGAGGGGACTCATCTGCAACGCATCACTGTACAGATGAATATGGATGCCAACTCGATGAATATAGAAACGACTCGCAACCTGATATTTTCCTATAGTCCACAAATGGGTCAGTAAACCAGAGTTGGCATGAAACAGGTGCTCCTCTTGCAAGTTTCACCTTTAAGATGGGAACAATTAGAGTTAGAAACAATTATTTGGGTACTCCAAATTCAGACGATCAGTCACAATAACGTGGCTGAAGATACGATAACCAAATCACACAACAGGAGATGAGGAGATGACGACGTTTCGGTCCATCCTGGACCGTTATCAAGTCTCCTCATCTTCTAGTGTGTGGTTTGGTCATCATGGGTACTCCAATTTACAGTCAAAATTAGAATTAAAAAAACTTCTCAATTTGCTGTTGCAGAATGCAGACAACTCGTCATTATACGCAAACTTTCAAAAGTACCACTGAAAATTTGTAACAAAAGGACACAACATCCAATTGACCACAACACACAAACACAAATACATCAAAGTTAGCAAATATTTATTAGCTGAAGCCCCAAGTCTTAAAGAAATATCACGCAACAACATTGTAGATGAAGCTGTTCAAATTACCTTTAATAAAAGGACTGCAAGCATGAACACGCTACAAGGTCCAGTCCTAATTTAGATGGAAAGAAGTAGAGCTCAAGCATTGGAAGATTGGAGAATGATCAGGATCAGGATAAGATGTGAGATGTTTAAGATAAGAATCAGCGGGAGGACACAAGAGTTCAACCTGATATAAACCTGTTATTTTGTTGAGAGGACATAAGTGAAGAACAGAGATACACATGTACAATATCAAGTATGGATAACCTTGAGCATGGGACACAGGCTGATAAGGTCCAGATTAGAACGTAAGTGTCAGGCGTTTTAGAGAAATGCCTGACACAGTGATATTTAACAGTTCTAAAGCGCATTGGATATCACCATATATAAACCAATATACGTGCCATAAAATACTCATTTTAAAGTTCACGCCTCATTGTCCCTACACACACACACACACCACACACACACACACACACACACACACACACACACACACACACACACACACACACACAACACCTTACTCTCCCACACTCACACCTCTCAATCCTAACATACAACCTCACTCTCCTCACACACACCCACTCGCCCTCACCACACTTTCTACACCACTCACAGGACCCCCCTCTCTCTCCTGTACCTTCACCCCCTCCTCCCTCCACTACCTCACCCCCCTCCCTCCAGTACCCCCAACACTTCTCTCCAGTACCCCCAACACCTCCCTCCAGTACCCCCAACACCCCCACAACTCCACAACTCTGGGTTTCCCACGGTGGGCTCTTGGCAAACTATCAAGTCATGCTCACATATTCCCTATGCTGTATTTATCGTATTTTCCTTCATTGGTATCCCATACACGACGGCCAACACCTGCCCCTCGTGCAGGTGTTTGAGAGTGATAGGTAGGGCATGTGAGTAGAGGTGAGAGTGTGTCTCATTAATACTCAATAAAGGATATATTCTCCTCACACTTGTGTACTGTCCTGTTGATGCATCTGTCTAAAGAGAGAGAGAGAGAGAGAGGGACGAGAGACAGGACTGAGATGAGAAGAGAGAGAGAGAGAGAGAGAGAGAGAGACAGAGAGAGAATAGGGAGGGCTGAATGAATCAACACTACAGTATTACTGTCACATCACATCCTTGCAGAAGCAGGGTGGAGCAGGTGGCCATACAACAGTTCTGGCGCAGTTCCCACAGGTACTGCTTTACAGCTTCCATTCTCTTGTACCTGCTCATCCTCTTCCCTCTCTCTCTCTCTCCTCTCCTCTCTTTCCTCCCACTCTTCCTCCTCCAAACCTCTTTTTCAGTTCCTTCCTCTCGCTATTGACCCCTGTCTCCCCTTGGCACACATCCCAAACGGTCCTTAAAACACAAAACAAACCATTGTATGCAACGAAGGGAAGAGATTCTTCGAACGAAAAGGAGAAAAACTTGGGAATAGACGAAGCCGGAAATCAAATGCGAGGAACACACATAAGGGAAATATTAATTCAGTGGCTACACCGTACGTGTAGCCTGCAGGAATGTAGACAATAGGCCTTTGGGTCCTATGTACAACCTATGTGAGAGACATTCATGAGTATGCAGCACCAACATGACAAAATTTCCAAAACAAAAATATGAGATCAAAAGAGAAAAGGCTTAAAATATGCAACATGGTTGTCCTGAGCTGCGTCTAGAAGGAAGACTGAGGGAACTGGACCTCACAATGGTGATGGGGAGAGGAGGAGTAGAGGGGACTTGTTAGCAACGTATATGATTCTAAGGAGAATTGACAGTAGATGGAGAAGATTATTGAAAACCAGATATACAAATGACTTAGATGTTACAAAGAACTTGGCTGTTAGAATTGGGTGAGACGCTGTTAGAATTGGGCACACACAACACACACACACACACACACACACACACACACACACACACACACACACACACACACACACAGTTTCCTCAGTTTCAATCCTCCTCATAATTTTTGCATCATCGGCAATGTTTGCCGATGATGCAAAAATTATGAGGAGGATTGAAACTGAGGACGATAGTAGGAGGCTACAAGACGACCTAGACAGACTGAGTGAATGGTCCAACAAATGGCTGTTGAAGTTCAACCCGAGTAAATGCAAAGTAATGAAACTAGGCAGTGGAAACAGGAGGCCAGACACAGGATACAGAATAGGAGATGAAGTACTTAATGAAACGGACAGAGAGAAAGATCTAGGAGTTGATATCACACCAAACCTGTCTCCTGAAGCCCACATAAAAAGGATAACATCTGCGGCATATGCGAGGCTGGCTAACATCAGAACAGCGTTCAGGAACCTGTGTAAGGAATCATTCAGAATCTTGTACACCACATATGTAAGACCAATCCTGGAGTATGCAGCCCCAGCATGGAGCCCGTACCTTGTCAAGCACAAGACGAAGCTGGAAAAAGTCCAAAGGTATGCCACTAGACTAGTCCCAGAACTAAGAGGCATGAGTTACGAGGAAAGGCTGCGGGAAATGCACCTTACGACACTGGAAGACAGAAGAGTAAGGGGAGATATGATCACAACCTACAAAATCCTCAGAGGAATCGACCGGGTAGACAAGGACAAACTATTCAACACTGGGGGGACGCGAACAAGGGGACACAGGTGGAAACTGAGTACCCACATGAGCCACAGAGACGTTAGAAGGAACTTTTTCAGTGTCAGAGTAGTTAACGGATGGAATGCTTTAGGCAGTAATGTGGTGGAGGCTGACTCCATACACAGTTTCAAGGGTAGATATGATAGAGCCCAGTAGGCTCAGGAATCTGTACACCAGTTGATTGACAGTTGAGAGGCGGGACCAAAGAGCCAAAGCTCAACCCCCGCAAGCACAAATAGGTGAGTACAAATAGGTGAGTACACACACACAACCATGGGGCCCCATCTCAAAATTCGCACAAGGACACTTAAAACAATACAGTGTTTTACAACGAGGCTTTTCCTTGAATTAGGTGGTACGGGCAATGTGGGGGTGATGTTGTAGGTGTTCTATACATAGTTCCCAAGGTAGACAAGATTGAGCGCAACAAGCTCAGGAACCTGTACACCCATACACCAGTAGATTGCCAGTTGAAAGGCGGGCCCAAAGAGCCGAAGGTCAACCCTCACCCCGGAAGCACAACTAATTAAGTAAAGCGTATCAAGACCTAGCTATATATGATGCTAGGGTCCCAGAACATACATATGCAGCTACCTTGAATACATAAAGAGTTACATAGTGAGTATCAAGGGTAATGAAATGCCAAGAGAACTCCCAACTCACAGGCCGGTCAGTTGCACGGGGAAATGTGCCCAGCAGCGGCCTGCAGTAGTGAGCGTTGGCTTCATTAGTATAACTGATGAGGCAGGTCAGCTGAGGTGAGTCAACTCTACGGCATTAACTGGCCAAACCTGAACATTCTGAGTCGTCTGGTTTAGTTCGTGTGCTTCCCTTTCTTGTCGACTTTCTTCTCTTGCAATTTTTTTATCTCGACTCTCCCCTTCGACTCTCCTCTCTCTCTCTCTCTCTCTCTCTCTCACTCTTCTCTCTCCTCTCTCTCTCTCTCTCTCTCTCCTCGAGAAATGCAAATTGCCTATACACTTCTAAACGGGGCGACGTGATAAAAAGAGGAGAGAAGGGAGGGAGCGAGGCATGGGGAGATGAAAGAGTAAAGGAGAGAGAGGAGGAAGGGAGGTGCAGGCGAGAATTAGCGAGGTAAAAGATGTAGAAAGGAAAAGAGGAAAGGGAAAGAGGGAGGAAGCAGAGGGGGGAACAAAAGAGAGAGAGAGAGAGAGAGAGAGAGAGACGAGAGGAGAGGAGAGAGAGAGGAGGGAGAGAGAGAGAGAGAGGGGCGAGAGAGAGAGAGAGAGAGAGAGAGAGAGAGAGAGAGAGAGAGAGAGAGAGAGAGAGTGAGTCGGAGGGAGGCTGGGAGAGCATCATACTGGCGCCTCAACCCACACACCCCACACCGTTCATCTCATACATGATGCAGTGAGAGGACCGCAGGCCGGCGTGGCCTTACACACACCCTTAGTTCAGGCATGACTCGTTGGGTGACCGGCCCTCGACCTGCTCTTGCATGGTAAATAAAGAAAAAAAATGTGAGAAAAAATAAACTGCAAGACCCCCTCCAATCTTACAGCAGAGGTGTGAGGGAGGGCTGTTGCCATGGTGATGTGATTGTAAGGGGCTGTTGCCATGGTGATGTGATTGTAAGGGGGCTGTTGCCATGGTGATGTGATTGTAAGGGGGATGTTGCCATGGTGATGTGATGTAAGGGGGCTGTTGCCATTGAATGATTGTAAGGGGGCTGTTGCCATGGTGATGTGATTGTAAGGGGCTGTTGCCATGGTGATGTGATTGTAGGGGGCTGTTGCCATGGTGATGTGATTGTAAGGGGCGTTGCCATGGTGATGTGATTGTAAAGGGCTGTTGCCATGGTGATGTGATTGTAAAGGGCTGTTGCCATGGTGATGTGATTGTAAAGGGNTTCTGAGACACTCGGCGCCTGGGTAAAAGTGCTACCAGTTTTTTGAAGGAACGGGTTCTAGGCTCATTGAAACCAACAAGGGACCCTAGAGCTGCCAGCTTTCTTTTCCAGCGCCTCAGCGTGGCGATACAGAGGGGAAATGCGCACTGCATCCAGGGTTCCTGCCCGCCATCTGAGGAGCTGGAGGAACTCGACAACATATGATAAATATCTTTGTAACCTATATGTAACTTCTTTTTTGTAACAAAGTTCAAATAAAGCAAATATATATGTGTACATACAAAAGAATGGGGGTGGTAGGAGAAGAAAATATTAGTGTTCAGTGAGAAACCACAAGGTCTCTGAATACGTTTTATTTTCTTCTCCGAGGCTATGGGTCCCCACATTGGCACAGAGGTGGTACCCTCACAAACTTTATATATATAATGGGATTAAATTTAGGAAATTACAATATTACCAGATATCAGCTGAACAACGTTGAAGTTTGGATGCAAAAATGCGAAAAATATATGATTGAAAAACAAAAGTTGGAAAAAAAATTACGCAAATGTGTCCCCCATAATCTGTACACCAGGTTCTCTACTGAAAAAAACTCATACTAACCTTTCCAATCAACCAACACAATGCTTAGCCTTGTTGGCAAGGAGTTTCTAGAGCGCTAATCAGGTTTATCAACAAACACACAAGAGGCCACCAGAGCGACTGGAGCTGTGCCCTTTCTGTCGTCTAAGCAGAGATGGAGGACACGATAAGCAGCATCTGAGTGCAGTGCTAATCAGAACCTTGCGGCAAGTATCTTGTCATTTAAGTGGGCAAAGTGAAAGCAATCCACGACCACTTGCAATCAAATTACGGAGTTTGAACAAAAGAATTTCACTCTGTGGACTCTCAAATTATTTTACCAATTACATAAACATTGATTATAATCATTTAAAATACCCGAGCAGGTAGATGTGCGTTACCCAAGCTGGGTAAAGTGTCATTTAGAGAATGCTTGAGAGATGGTGTGTTGCCGAGCACACATTGTGGTTGCTACCCAGAGTACAGCATGTGATGTGGGTGCAACATGAGTCTTAAAGAGTGTTCACTAGATAATGTTTGCGGGTGACGTGCTCTGCTGACTACTTAATGGCTAGCGCTGCAGAGAGAGAGAGAGAGAGAGAGAGAGAGAGAGAGAGAGAGAGAGAGAGAGAGAGAGAGAGAGAGAGAGAGTGAGAAACACTACTGTCTAAATATTTTCAAATCACAATAAAGATACATTGATTTATTGTAATTAAACAGTGACAACATGCATATATTCCCTATTTGACACCTCCAGTCTGCCCTCCTGTAATCAACTAACTTTTCCTCCGTAAATTATCGCCAGCCCATCCTCCTGCAGTCACCTCCTATCCTTTTTCACTCGTATCCCATCTATTTCCTTCGTCCAGGAACTTATTATATGAGTCCAGGAACACCCGGGCCACTACACCCCCTATCTTGGACGAGCAAGGCTCTGGTCATTAAAGAAGACAATCCAAGCACACGCAAAACGGTAATCAAAGCCCTCGCAACCTACGGATTCTTAACTCGCCCAAAGTGTGAACAAGGAGGTGTGACCTCGTCTTAATTGGGTTGTCAGGGCGGGTTAGTGTGATGGTAATCGCAGAGGTGAGGAGATTGGTGGGTGTGAGGTTTAATGGTTCTTGAATGCTAAACACACACACACACAACACACACACACACACACACACACACACACACACACCACACACACACACACACACACACAACACACACATGTGTAGGGGCTTGATAGCTGTGTGGACAGCGCTCTGGATTCGTAATCATAGAGTCCGGGTTCGATCACCGGTGATGGTAGAAACAAAAAGGGAAGAGGTTCTTTCACCTGAGGCCCCTGTACCTAGCAGTAAATAGGTACCTGGGAGTAGACAGCTGTTACGGGCTGCTTCCTGGGTGTGTTTGTGTGTGGAAAAAATAATTAGTTAGTAGTTAGTTACAGTTGATTGACAGTTGAGAGGCGGGCCGAAACCGCAGAGCTCAACCCCCGCAAGAACAACTAGGTGAATACACAGTACACACACACACACACACACTGCACTAAACACAAACACACAATCACAATATATTCACTAATAAACATGGACACACAGGTTTCAACCAATAAACTTTCCACCCTTCTACTCTTACGATCTATCCCATAATGATCCCGTCCCTTCCAGCACCCTTCTTCACCCCTCCCCCCTCCAGCTTCGTAGCACCAGCAAGCTAATTACACTTCCTTGTAAACATGTAATTCCAGCCAGGAACTAAACCTCTCGTCTCTCCACCTCCATAACTAATAACTAATAAATCCAGAATCCGACTCCCAACAGCAACTTATCATACAAGTGTAACAGAGGTCAAAGATGAATGTGAAATACACAGAAGTGAGCGAGCTTTAGGGATGATTCTACATAGCAAGTGATCTTGAGGTTCAATCCCCAAGTGAGACCCAGATGTAATTGTAATCACAGAAACAAAACTGCCAGATTTCTTAACAAATGCCATGTTCTCCCAGAACAATCTTATAGTGAGGACAGGAATGAAATGAAAGAACTTAGGGGTGTCCCTGCTGATCATAAAAGATGTTATTATGTTAATCACAAGTTGAAAAAGGTCTTAGAGACTGCATAACGGTCCTCATGACAATGAAAAGATCCAATATAATAGTGTGATTTAAAAAAACATCCATTAAATGACAGACGACTCAAACTGGAGAACAACCAGAAATTTGGAAGAAAGGAAATTTAGTGACATTATTCAAGAGAGACTGATCGGATGCACTAAATTGCAGGTCTATGTCCCTTACTTGCATACCACGTAAGATTCTGGAGATCGCAAGGATGAGGCTAATAAATCACCTGGGTAACTGCGACTAGGCAACGCATTAACAACACGGGCTCAAGAACGCCAACTCGTGTCTTGCAAAGCTGCTGGAATTAGGCAGCAGTGACATGGAAAGTGCTCAGATGAATAAGAAGTCTCACAACAATAGAAAGAAGCGAGTGACAAAGAGAGGAGAAATTTTAGATTTCAGAAATTTCAGAAATTTCAGTCTGCTTATTATTCGCTAGAAAGACTCTCCTGTCTAAATGCTTCAGCCAATTAACAAATTAAAACAGCTGTGAGCAAGTAAGTAATTATCTGAAGAAGGCGCTGAACCAGTAGCAATATAAACAGTATCAAAATGTTACAGGTATCAAATAATAGAGTCTATTACATGTACTCATAATCTGAAAATTGAATTAGGAATTAATTACAACATAAAGTAGAAGCCTTAAGCTTATAAGATGCTAACTACGGAAAAAAAAAATCGTCATCATCTCACCACAAACGTACTCTCTGTCAACACAACACTATTTACATTATCTTTCGGAATTGGGCTTAGGGCTTATCATCCTCTGGAGAGCTATTAGGGCCAACACAAAACAAGTTCAAGTTATTCAGACTAAACTACTAAAGGATATAAAGCACCTTAGGCTATTCCCACCTTCCTAGCTGACCAACAGCAAGTATACCTTGTTGTTTAACATTCGCTACCTGGAACAAAAAGTTCCAAGTAGCACGGGCTATGGTGAGCCCGTAGTTACTATACACAAGTATACCTTTATCCTGAATATAGACCAAGACTAAAGTCAACTCTGAGTGTATATATGTCGAAAAATGTGGTACACTTATCGATGTCATTATATCCTGTATATTCTGGCATCAGCTGCAGCTTGATACCAAAATTACACAGGTGACTGATGACTTAATTCTGAGTGCTCGGGCAATCAGCCGATTCATTTGTTCACCTTCCCCCCATGGTGTAAGCTGCAGACGGAGGGGTGACTGTGCAGTCTTGCAAATTATTGATGAGTCGTACTTTTCGCCCTGATTGCAAAGCTCGTGAAGTGAATCAAGCAGTAACACAAAAGATATCATCTAATGCTCTCACAACCCGCTTTTAAGCATGATTAAAGGTGTTAAATAGTGATAGATCTTACTTCGAACCCCTTGGTGTTCGAACTCCTTGCTTCGCGTTATGAGAAACTCGTTTGTGGTGTGTGTGTGTGGGGGGGGGGCTTTGGTGCATTCTTTCGTTAGTGTCGAGAGAACCTTGGTGTTCGATTTGACTGACTGTGGTGTCGAATATTAAGCCACAAAAACCATAATAAGACAGACTGTAACGAAATTGAACAGCAAACCGTGTTCACAAACAGTCAAGTCCCTTAATCTATAGATTTAACCACTATGAGGACACAAACAGACAAATCAAATTCATCAGTGAACTTAACAGTTGTAATGAACATCATCCTATTTAAAAGTGTACACCATCAATTTTGTCGGATGATGACAGTGAGACTCACTTCTTCTCGAGTCAGAAAGTTTGCTTAGTATGCAGTGAAGTGTTTGAAAGTGAAAACGAGTACGTAAAAGAATTTCAAGCGGTCATGCACGGAGATCAGTACAGAGGAAGGGGTTTAAACTCAGTCACGAATACGTTACATATATGGGAGGAAGGACTCCGCAAGAGTCATGAGAACCTTCTTAAGCAGACAAGGAGGATAGTTTAGATGTGTCTTGTAGGTGCGTTTGCTTATTATTTTTGTTTACTAATAATGGGTAAGTTTAGTACATATTGGTGTGAATATTGACTTCATGTGTCTACAGGATCGAGCTGTTTGCTCTGCCTTCCTAACCCTCGATGTCTGCTTAATGACTACCAACCAGTTATTTCGCTATCATATTCTAATATATATTTCTCTTGAAGACATGTATTCAAGATGCAGCCCGTAACAGCTGTATTACTCCCTGCTACCATTTCTGTAGGTGATCAGGGCCATTAGGTGAAAGAACTCTTTCTGCCTTGACCAGCAATCGAACCTGAACCCTTACGAATATGAACCAAGAGCAATGGCCACTCGGCAACGAAGACCTGTGTGTGTGGTGTGTGTGGGTGTGTGTGTGTGTGGTGTGTGTGTGTGTGTGTGTGTGTGTGTGGTGTGTGTGTTATGCTGTGTAAGTGGGCATGAGCCTGTGTATAAATGTGTGTTTAGCGCCTTATTAGTAGGCTACATGTGTTCGACAGCGTGTNAACTCTTACAATTTTCTTATTATTTATGACATTTAAGAAAGTATTTTCTTGGTGTGAGATTCCCAATTATACTGGCTATTAGCTCTCTTTCACAATCTACAGTTTGTATATTGTTTTCCTTGATACCTCGAACCTGTCTTTTATTTTTCTAGGCAGAGCACCTTGCACACCTGCAAGCCTTTAAACAGTATTTTTATTTCTACTCCAATTAGAAAGTCTATTTATATGTTCCTGTTGCTTATACGTTACATTTGCTACGTCGTCAAAACCAGAAGCAAAAAGCTTCAGGTTCAAGAGTTAATACCCTGTCAGCGGACGAGGATTCACAATAACGTGGCTGAAGTATGTTTACAAGTACACACACTAGAAAGTGAAGGAACGGCGACGTTTCGGTCCGTCCTGGACCATTCTCAAGTCGATTGTGTCAAGTCACAATCGACTTGAGAATGGTCCAGGACGGACCGGAACGTCGTCGTCCCTTCACTTTCTAGTGTGTGGTCTGGTCAACCCTGTCAGCCTATCCAACGTCAGTAACCAATCATGACAGGCCACAGGTTTTGTCTATACGCAAAAGCAAGTTGACGACAAGAGAGACAAAATAATAATATTAATAAAATCAGGGATTGTTATCTCCAAGACATCATCATCTTACTGAGGATGACCACGCCACTGAGAACGACCACCCCTGAGGAAAGCCATCAGCATCAACAACTTCTTCTGAGGACAATTATCACTGAGTACAACCTCCCCTGAGTACGACCTCCACTGAGTACGACCACCATGTACTAAGAACCTCTCCCACCATTATGTTCCAGCCCAACACATCGCATAAAACAAGTTGCACTATTTACAACTCAATAAATCACCCACATAACCGCACTTTCTTCTTGCTCTGCCATTCGTAAACTGAGGGTGTTACAATTCCTTAAATATCTTTGGATTTACATATTTCATAGTCGCAAAATAAATATATGTATAAATATATATATATATATATATATATATATATATATATATATATATATATATATATATATATATATATGTCGCAAGGGGCCAATAGATCGTCTGCAGCCTCCTGACTTCCTGTGATTGCTTTGCTTTGCTTTGCTTTGATCTTGAAGATGCTTGCTTCCTTGCTTTGATCATGAAGATGCTTGCTTCCTTGCTTTGATCTTGAAGATGCTTGCTTCCTTGCTTTGATCTTGAAGATGGAAGAATGAGCTCGAGTGTAAGCTTACTGTTAGTAGTTAGTTCATGTTGTATGATGTATAGTGCTTCGGCGATGTCTAATCTTCTATTGTCGACGTGTGTGTGTGTGTGTGTGTGTGTGTGTGTGTGTGTGTGTGTGTGTGTGTGTGTGTGTGTGTGTGTGTGTGTGTGTGTGTTTGCGTGCGTATGCGTACGACAGAAGTTACTTTCCGAAGCATATACTGCTCTGCATGCTACTGATTATGAATATATGTGCGTGTATGTACGAATGTATGAGAACGTGATTTGTATGAGTATGTGTGTGAATGCTTGTATGAGAAGCTGCCTGCTTTCTGAAGCACCTGCCGCCGCTACTGGTGCTCCAGAGGCTCCGTGCTCTGAGTGCTCTCACCGCTCCAGCACTCACGACTGTTAAATATTGTCCAACTTAATTAAGCTTTTTCTCCAGCTTCTGGGTGTGCGCAAACGCTTGCTTAGAGAAGTGGTCGATAAATACCTTAACGAGCAGCACCGTCTTCACCCGCAAATGGCCCTGGAAGCCAGTAATGGAGTCTCCACTAAACTACATCACGGTATAATGACTTTAAACTTAGAAAAATGTGAAACTTTCTGCCCAAGATTTTTTTTGTCTGCAAACATCTGCTTGAAGAAAACTTCCAAGAACTAATGTGGCTATTAACGACCGTATTGTTGAAGGACATTCGGGTGGTGATGGTTTGAGAATATAATTCTTATCTTCATGTCGATTAGAAACTAATCTTAAAATCCGTTTGTGAAATACATATCAGATTGGTAATATATTTCAAAACAATTACTCAAGTTATGGCTTATTTATAAAATATTACTGGGAAGATATGGCTGAAAACCTAACAGTATATACGAATTAGATTTAAAATTAATGAAGGGGAACATATATTTATTATACAAGTGAAAATATTCTGATGCATTCCTTGAATTTATATATATATATATATATATATATATATATATATATATATATATATATATATATATATATATATATATATATATATATATATATATATATATATATATATATATATATATATATATATATAGTTAGTGGATCTCTTGTCAGATGGGAAGATCGTCAGTAATTCTCAACTCAGCGTTTAATGAGCAACTATTTACTATTTGTTAATTACTCACCAGCCATGTGGTTCTTTGTATATATGTTTTCTCAAGTGACGGCTAATCGAGGTTTGCTAGGTAGTTGGAGTTTTCTAAATTCCCTAGTATTGGGGTCTTCTAAATTACCTAGTATGTTGGATTTTCTAAATTCCATATCATTTACGGGTTTCTAAATTCTCTAGCATACGGTATTTTCAAAATTCCATAGCTTTTAGGGTTTTCAAAATTCCCTACCTCGGTGTTCATCAACTCCTTCACATGAAACGTCTGATCCTCTTACTAATGTACTAATACTTACATACCTCATAAACCTGTATGAATATGTCTTAGACTACTACATACAAGCCCAGATCGAAACTTTGAACTTAACAAACATTTCAGACTTTTGTTACTGGAAAAGCTCTCTCAATAATTGATTTTATTTTAAATATTGAAATTTGTATTGTTAATGTACAATAGTGCTAAATAAATATATTTAGGAAGCCATGGAAGTCGAGTGTATTCTTAAGAAACTGCAGTTCATGGTGAAGATTTGTATGTGAAACTGTTACTAGTGGAGTGACCCAGGAGTCTGTACTGAACCTCACCAGTTTACCGTATGGATAAAGAGAGTTATATGCGAAGTTAACTACTGCATTAGCAGATTTATAAACTCAACATTGACAAAGGACGATTGATACTTAAATTGAAAGAAAGACTGGCAAAGTAAATCAATTGCAGATATATAAATATTATATAAATATTATATAAATATTATATAAATATTATATATATATATATATATATATATATATATATATATATATATATATATATATATATATATATATATATATATAGAGAGAGAGAGAGAGAGAGAGAGAGCCTCGTTACCTAACGCCCCGTAACTCTGATGCTCTTATTGGTCGCCCGGATGGTATCACAGTGAACCCCTGGAAGAATGGCAAGCAGTTGGTATGGGACTACACGTGCGTATCAACCCTGGCTAACACCTACATTGAACTCAGTGTTGCACAACCAGGTGGCGCTGCCACCCACAGGGAAGCAGCCAAATTACGTAAGTATAGAGAACTGGATCACCACTACAATTTTGTCCCCATTGCTTCTGAGACACTCGGCGCCTGGGGTAAAAGTGCTACCAGTTTTTTGAAGGAACTGGGTTCTAGGCTCATTGAAACAACAAGGGACCCTAGAGCTGCCAGCTTTCTTTTCCAGCGCCTCAGTGTGGCGATACAGAGGGGAAATGCGCACTGCATCCAGGGTTCCTGCCCGCCATCTGAGGAGCTGGAGGAACTCGACAACTTATGATAAAATATCTTTGTAACCTATATGTAACTCCTTTTTTGTAACAAAGTTCAAATAAAGCAAATATATATGTGTACATACAAAAGAATGGGGGTGGTAGGAGAAGAAAATATTAGTGTTCAGTGAGAAACCACAAGGTCTCCTCTGAATACGTTTTATTTTCTTCTCCGAGGCTATGGGTCCCCACATTGGCACCAGAGGTGGTACCCTCACAAACTTTTTATATATATAAGGGGATTAAATTTAGGAAATTACAATATTACCAGATATCAGCTGAACAACGTTGAAGTTTGGATGCAAAAATGCGAAAATATATGATTGAAAAACAAAAGTTGGAAAAAAATTACGCAAATGTGTCCCCCTTAATCTGTACACCAGGTTCTCTACTGAACCAAAACTCATACTAACCTTTCCAATCAACCAACACAATGCTTAGCCTTGTTGGCAAGGAGTTTCTAGAGCGCTAATCAGGTTTATCAACAAACACACAAGAGGCCACCAGAGCGACTGGAGCTGTGCCCTTTCTGTCGTCTAAGCAGAGATGGAGGACACGATAAGCAGCATCTGAGTGCAGTGCTAATCAGAACCTTGCGGCAAGTATCTTGTCATTTAAGTGGGCAAAGTGAAAGCAATCCACGACCACTTGCAATCAAATTACGGAGTTTGAACAAGAGAATTTCACTCTGTGGACTCTCAAATTATTTTACCAATTACATAAACATTGATTATAATCATTTAAAATACCCGAGCAGGTAGATGTGCGTTACCCCAAGCTGGGTAAAGTGTCATTTAGAGAATGGCTTGAGAGATGGTGTGTTGCCGAGCACACATTGTGTGTTGCTACCCAGAGTACAGCATGTGATGTGGGTGCAACATGAGTCTTAAAGAGTGTTCACTAGATAATGTTTGCGGGTGACGTGCTCTGCTGACTTACTTAATGGCTAGCGCTGAGAGAGAGAGAGAGAGAGAGAGAGAGAGAGAGAGAGAGAGAGAGAAACACTACTGTCTAAATATTTTCAAATCACAATAAAGATACATTGATTTATTGTAATTAAACAGTGACAGCATGCATATATTCCCTATTTGACACCTCCAGTCTGCCCTCCTGTAATCAACTAACTTTTCCTCCGTAAATTATCGCCAGCCCATCCTCCTGCAGTCACCTCCTATCCTTTTTCACTCGTATCCCATCTATTTCCTTCGTCCAGTAACACCCGGCCCACTACACCCCCTATCTTGGACGAGCAAGGCTCTGGTCATTAAAGAAGACAATCCACGCACACGCAAAAACGGTAATCAAAGCCCTCGCAACCTACGGATTCTTAACTCGCCAAAAGTGTGAACAAGGAGGTGTGACCTCGTCTTAATTGGGTTGTCGGGCGGGTTAGTGTGATGGTAATCGCAGAGGTGAGGGA
>WNGS01113158.1:28340359-28351094 GCA_020271785.1 Procambarus virginalis | reverse complement strand
CCTGGCAGCTCAACCACCCCTGTACACAGTATCCATACATAGCTCATACATACATAACATACATATATATAGCATAGTATACAAACATGTATGGCGTGCGGGCATTGAGGCGACAGGAAACGCCACATATGGTCAGATCTTGACTGTAGTCTACACCAAATAGTAATTTATTCTTGACTGTAGGCTACTGTAATTCACTGTAGTCGACACTTTTCAGCAGTTTATCCTCGATTGTTAGCTACTGTAAACTACTGTAGTCAACACCTTTCTGCAGCTTAATCTAAACTGTAGTATTCTATAGAACACTGTAATCTATCGTTGACCACTGTAATCTACCGTAGACTACTGTAATCTATCGTAGACCACTGTAATCTATCGTAGACTACTGTAATCTACCGTAGACTACTGCAATGTATACCTGCATAAGGATTAGTGCCGCATTTGGGTAACTGCAGTAATATTATATATATATATATATATATATATATATATATATATATATATATTATATATATATATATATATAACTGAAAACTCACACCCCAGAAGTGACTCGAACCCATACTCCCAGGAGCAACGCAACTGGTATGTACAGGGACGCCTTAAACCACTTGACCATCACGACCGGACAAAAGGAAGTGATAGCCGAGGCTATATGAACCACTTCCCCGCCGGCACTCGGATGGTAATCTTGGGCATAGCATTTTATCAAATCACCTCATTTTTTGGGGGCAACACGTGAGGAACACAAATGCAAACAAGCCTGAATGGTCCCCAGGACTAGATACAACTGAAAACTCACACCCCAGAAGTGACTCGAACCCATACTCCCAGGAGCAACGCAACTGGTATGTACAGGGACGCCTTAAACCACTTGACCATCATGACCGGACAAAAGGAAGTGATAGCCGAGGCTATATGAACCACTTCCCCGCCGGCACTCGGATGGTAATCTTGGGCATAGCATTTATCAAATCACCTCATTTTTTTTGATGCCCAAGATTACCATCCGAGTGCCGGCGGGGAAGTGGTTCATATAGCCTCGGCTATCACTTCCTTTTGTCCGGTCGTGATGGTCAAGTGGTTTAAGGCGTCCCTGTACATACCAGTTGCGTTGCTCCTGGGAGTATGGGTTCGAGTCACTTCTGGGGTGTGAGTTTTCAGTTGTATCTAGTCCTGGGGACCATTCAGGCTTGTTTGCATATATATATATATATATATATATCTATATATATATATATATATATATATATATATATATATATATATATATTATAAATATTATATATATATATATATATATATATATATCTATAATATATATATATATATATATATATATATATATATATATATATATATATATAATTTTATATCTGAAGGATTTTAACCGAATTTCAGCTTTTATACTAACCTCATTCAATCCCATTTAACCTTTCCTCTCCTCCCCCATTCAATGTATTCACCCCATTATTTCTCCCCTTCCCCCCTCCCCCCCCCCCTTATGCACTTTTCTCCCTATACTCAGTTTTAATAACCATTACAATTTCAAATTTACCACAAACATAAATATACCTAACGGACAGATTAGCTTCCAAATGCTCCAATTAAATACAAGATCAAAATCCATGTATCATTCCCACTGGTTGGCTGGCGAAGTGGACCTCCCACGCCGCAACATACTCAATAAGATACGCTTACAATAGACTCGCCGTCATGTAAATGAGGAATGGATGTCAATTAGCCGACGAGATGAAACATATTTGTCTTACATAAGTTTCTTGTTTTGATAGCTGGACTGAAGCTGGAGGTGTAATTGGTCTTTAGCAATGACCAAGGAAAATGGGTAGCCTCGATGAGTAGGGTAGATTGTAGGGAGGGTAGTAAGGGAGCCGGTCGGCCGAGCGGACAGCACGCTGGACTTGTGATCCTGTGGTCCTAGGTTCGATCCCAGGCGCCGGCGAGAAACATTGAGTTTCTTTCACCCTATGCCCCTGTTACCTAGCAGTAAAATAAGTACCTGGGTGTTAGTCAGCTGTCGCGGGCTGCTTCCTGGGGGTGTAGGCCTGGTCGAGGACCGGGCCGCGGGGACACTAAAAGCCCCGAAATCATCTCAAGATAACCTCAAGATAACCTCAAGGGCAAGATGGCACTGTAAGGTAAAAGAGTAGTGTGGGAAACGAGAATAATCATAGTAAATTTTTTAATTATTTACATTTGTAAATGATGATTGTATATATCTCTTGTCCTACGATTTCTGTACCACTGTCAACAGCTTCTCTCTCCCCCAGCCCACGAATCATCTTACAGGCTGTCACAAGGGGATAATACAGCATCAACATCACGGCAGATTATGTCAGCAAGTCAGCATCACCAATAGCTCTCTCTCCCCGCACTTATCAGGGATAATCCGACATAATCAGCTTCCCCCAGGCTGAAAACCTTGCGGTTTTCACCGACCACAGAACGTGTTGCACAAACCACACTCATTGCTGGGAGTTATAGCCTTGTTTTATTGCCAAGAAACCTGAGACCCGATATATGCTTCTTTGGTAAGTGCTTCCTGTTGTCTACGAAGACGTTAAGACGCCGCCAGACGAGAATGATGATAATTGGTCATAATTACGAGAGATGATGCCAGGTAAAGTAATTGGAGATGAAGGGAATCTTTTACTGATGCAGAAAACGAGGGTTATCTAAATAAAAATATGACGAAGAGCAAAATTAATACTAAATAAACAGATAATGAAGTAAATGATAGACATTGGAAGACGAGAGGCTAGCGGAGGGTACTTCTGACAACTTAACTACGGAAGGACCAGAGTGTAAATCTTATAAATAATAAATGTTGTTTTTTTTTACTTTACAGAATCCCAGCTCCACTGCAATTTAACTTGCTAAGTAGTTAACCCCCCAAAATTAACATTCTCGGTAAAACGGTGTTGAGTTAATATAATCAGGACGGTGCCTTAGCTAATTACATCCTCTCTATACCCTTCCCTCTCACTCTAACACCAGCTGCCCATTAAACTACAATTCAGTGCTGAAGTTAAGCTGTAAATTGTGGGGTATTAAGTTCAAGAATTTGTGATGTTTCCTGCCTAACACATGTTGATGTATCAGGTGTTCTCTGTCTCACACATGTTGATGTATCAGATGTTGCCTGTCTCACACATGTTGATGTATCAGGTGTTCCCTGTCTCACACATGTTGATGTATCAGATGTTGCCTGTCTCACACATGTTGATGTATCAGGTGTTCCCTGTCTCACACATGTTGATGTATCAGATGTTGCCTGTCTCACACATGTTGATGTATCAGATATTGCCTGTCTCACACATGTTGATGTATCAGGTGTTCTCTGTCTCACACATGTTGATGTATCAGGTGTTCCCTGTCTCACAACAGTGTTAATAGAGAGAAGGCTGAAGGGTAAGGGGTGGTAAGAGAATGACTCATCATAAGGTGTGTAATGAGTGACATTTAACCAAAAGGGGGTTAATGGGGGATAGGTAATTAGTGAGAGTTAGTGATAAATAATTCTTGGATTGTTAATGGGTGATGAGTTGTTAGGCAGAACTAATAGAAGATAGCCAGGGTGGTTAATGTGTACCTGGCAGCCTGGAAACTAGTGAATGCAAGGTAGTTAGATCAGATGATGGGTAATGGGTAATCAGTGGGGGGGGGGAGTGTGTGAGTGGGGGGCGGGATGAATTTTATGGTGGTGGTTCGAGACCCAATGCGGGTTTACATAATGAAAGGATCCAGAGAGTGTACAATGGGTACTAAAATCCTAGCAGCCAGTGGGTGGTGACTGGTATTGTTTTATGGGTGAATGGTGAGCTGTCAGTGGGTGGTGGGAAGTGTTAGTGGGTAGTGGGCCGGGAGTGGGTAACGACTACCACAGCAGGAGCTCAATCAACAATACAGCAGCTCACTCACCATCACACAGAAGAATCACAACACCACAGAAACCCACACAACTTACATCACTGTATATCCAAACATCTTTTAAGCATCACTATAGTACTCACAGGTAACATCATGAACGACAGCTGTATCCAGCACCCCATTAATCGTTGCCCTCAACATCTCAGAGTGTTTCTGAATTAGTGTTTCGTAAACATGAACTCATCCCACATGTATCTCAACTAATCTCATCCATCCCTAACCTCACCTTTGTTAGATTTACAGACAAAAACTTTCAGGCTGTATAAAGGTTTAAAAATCTTCAAGGTGTAAACAAAATTTTACAGCCCCTCTCTAGACAAAAACATTATTCATACTGAAAGTCTACTTGCAACTTTATATCATTAGACAAGAAAATAGCGCCCTATTCCTAATATTTATGAATCGTTTATGGTAAAGCCACATATAATGAAAAGTGTAAGTTGCAGTAAATGTGAAATAGTGACACATAGCTTAGCATTAAGAAGAAGAATATGACAGCATCTTTAAGCTCTACAGAACGTTAAACTGACGACAGCCGAACCTTATTGAATAAATACGATTTGAATAAATAAATATAATTATTGAATTCGATAAATACGATTTAGGAATAAACAAATCAACAAGAACATATTGTATTTGTTTAGCTCGCCCAAGAGTATAAGTGGAGACTATATATAATTTGTACAAATGAGTTTTGGATTAGATATTGGACTGATTGTGAATGTAATCGCGTTGAAAATTATATCAGCAGAGGTAGGAAGTTATACAGATTATGTTACCCATTGTGTCTTAGTAACTTGTCAGTTCCACGGCCCAATTATTACAATTATTTGAGGGATAAATATGGTAATTATTTGTTATACATTATTCTATTTAAGTGTTAAATAATTTGCGTGTTAAAAAGGATGTACTTAAGACATCCAGGACAAGCGCTCTTCAGCACTTAAGACTTACTATCCCAATCGTTCGGTCTGTTGTCAGGATTAATTAGGCATTTACGTGTCCACTTAAGGAATCTGTACATCTTTCCTTAATCATAGTGGCTTTGCATTCATTAAATGACAAATATTCATTTGTATTAAGTATTTGAGCTCAGATGCGCTCCTATGACACTAAATACTTTGGGTTACGATGTTCCCAAATACATAAATTGATCAATTTATTCAGACTGATACGCCATGGTCGAGGAATGATGTACTGGTTTCGCAAATGGACACGTAAGCGCATGAGGCTGAATCTAACTTTGCAGAAATACAATTTAAGGATCCTTAAAATAGCGCATGGGGCCCATTCCACCAATTCAGCCCACACCACGGTTGGTCCACGGTTGTTCAACACCCTCCCAGCGAGCATAAGAAATATTGCCGGAACAACCGTGGACATCTTCAAGAGGCTACTAGATTTATTCTTCCAAGGAGTGCCGGACCAACCGGGCTGTGGTGGGTATGTGGGCCTGTGGGCCGCTCCAAGCAACAGCCTGGTGGACCAAACTCTCACAAGTTAAGCCTTGGGCCGGGCTTGGGGAGTAGAAGAACTCCCAGAACCCCATCAACCAGGTACCACATCCCAATAGTCCCATTACTCACACACACACACACACAATCCCATTACACACACACACACACACACACGCAATCCCATTACTCACACACAATCCAATTACTCATACACGCACACACGCGCGCAATCCCATTACACACAATCCAATTTCTCACACACACACACACACACACAATCCCATTACACACACACACACACAATCCCATTACACACACACACACGCAATCCCATTACTCACACACAATCCCATTACTCACACACAATCCCATTACTCACACACACACACACACACAATCCCACTATTCACACAGGTACAACTTTGTTAGCGTACATTAATGATGTAAAAGACACCTCGAACACTGTTTACGTAGGACAAGTGTAAATCTGTGTATTTATGTTTGTAGGTTAGATTAGCATTTTAAAAGCACAACAATCACCTTCTGTGGTTGATTGTTCAATAAATCACTGAACTATATGCATAAAAGATCTCTAACCCTGTCCATGGACGATAAAAGAAAATGTATATATATGCTGGTTAGCATTGTAAATGAGTGGCCACGCCTGAGGCAGAAAATAATATATATATATATATATATATATATATATATATATATATATATATATATATATTGGTACTTTACACCAAATAGTTACTATAAATACTGTCTTTTCCTGAGGATACATTGCCTAATAGCTATGGCAGAGAATATGGAAGAGTAAGCTTTAATCTGCCAAACTGTATAAGATAAAAAAAAAAGTTTCAGGTTTGTGTGGGTAACTGGAGCAGTCACGAGATATTCTTGCACACTGCTTTAACAAGGGGAGCAAGGTTGAGGGAGGATAATTAGGTGTTAGTCGGACTAACTGCATGCAGGTCGGCGTTCAGTTCCCGACCGTCCAAATGGTTGGCCCTTATTTCTTCCCCCCCCCCTCCCCCGTCTTATCCCAAATTTTTATCTTGACCCCTTCCCAGTGCTATATAATCGTAATGGCTTTGCATTTTTCCCCCTTACCTCCTTTCTCAAGAACGTCTCTCTGCTCCCTGACTAGACAGTCTGCTCGCCAGTGTGTGAAGAACAGCGTGGGAGAGACTACCGACCACTCCACCGCTACCGTATAGACAAGCCTGTCAAAAGAACGTAGCACAGACAGGCCTGTCAAATGAACGTAGCATAGACAGGCCTGTCAACCTCCCCAGAGCGTAGCATGATGATTTCCTTCACTAAGCCTTCCCACTTTCCTCTACCACGGCCTTCTTCTCTAGCATGAACAAATCTGGGGAGGTTTTGCTACGGATTGCGGCATAAAATCAATTACCGGACATAACGAAACGAAGATTGATTACCATCCCGATCGCGTCTTCCCGTCTGTTTGCCACACATCGCGTCCGGTGGTAATTGATGGCGTCCCCGGCCAGGTGAGAGGACGGACAGAACTGAGAGACAGGTAGGCGTTGACGGTGACAGAGCAGCTCCCCAGTGTGGACAGGGGCCTCGCTGGTTGACCACAACACAGGACGGGACTTACACCTGGCGGACGGTACAAGGCCCGCCAGGCCTGATTCTTCAGAGGGGCAGAATTATATTTTTCTTTAAAAGGTGTTAATGAACTCTTAAGGATTGGCTAACTTCCTGGTATAACTGCTTAGTTGAGTCTTAGTTCTACTTAAAGGATTTTCTTTTATTGTTTTGCATAACTTAAAAGATCTTAATGAAAGCATTAATTTTTTAGATAACACTTAAAGGCTACTTTATATTTTTTGAGCACTTAATTAAACGTGTAAAAACAAATTAAATTGTATTTTTGCTAATTATATGATCAAGGATCTAGTATTTTGACAAGTAAACACAATAGCTAATGAAGTTGCCAGATATTTAGATCATTATTAAAAGATTTAATTTAACATTGTAATGCCCTAAATATAATGTGAAGTGAGTCCAGGCTATAAAATTAGCCCTATAGTTTACACAAAAATATATAATTGTACTAATAGATTCGTGTTATTTTTTTAATATATCACGTCGTATATAATATATATATATCACGTCGTCAAGTTCGATTTACTTATTCCACCCAGCAATTTATTTCCAAGCAAAATACACAACTCTGTTCTAGTCTCACAACCCAAACTTAAGAATAAAGGAATTACATTCACAGTTAAAAATCCAAATATTTTGTCAGAACCAGAAACCAGCGAACCCAAGAAACATGCGTAAAAAAAAAAAACATCAAAATTGCGGCGGTTTATTTCATACTAATTGGTTCCATTTTTAACAGATAAGGCAATGCCGTTAAAAGTATGCGGTCTAATAGGGTGAGATGATATTTACGAACGAGTGATGCTGATGGTTTGTTGCGATAGTCTAATGTTGTTTGTATATCCGGTGGGCTGTTGCTGTTTGGCTTTTGTGGAGCTGTTTCCAGAATGTGAATGTAATCGCTTTGAAAATTACAGGCTTTTTTGAAAAATGAAAGGCTTTTCTCCCCTTACGGGCTTAGGGAAGCCTGGGTAAGTACTGCCTTTTTCCTGGACGTTTAAACCTGGAGGATACACAGTGTTGCAGGAGCATTTAACGAGAAGCATATCATAATTGACTCTAGTTCAAGTATGTTTATTGTGACAAGAAAAATACATCTCAAAGGGATAGAGCAGCTTAGGCTATTTACATCCCACAATAGACTCTAATTGGTGATCAGCACGGCATGCTCCTTATTAAAGAGCATTCCGTGCTATAAAATATGATGGGGGGTCGGTGGTTCGTGTTCCCCTAGTGTCCAGGTGAATGAAAAAAGAAAATTATGTTAATTTCTAACCAGGAGCATACGTACTAATCTATAAGAGCGTATGCTCTAATTAAAGAGCGTATGCTCTGCGTTAGAGCATACGCTCTAACGAAGAGCATACCGTACTAATCACTAACAAAGAATGTGTCCAGATAATAACTTTTCCGTACGAATTCCTCCTTCGTCCTGTATACTAACTCATATCCGGACAAATAATCTTCTGTATTAACTTGTATTTCGTCTTGTATGATAAATTCTGTCCCGGACAATTAGTTGTCTGCTGTAAACACACTCCTTAATGTTGTCCATGAATGTGAGGGAACAAAAAAACACTCGCTGTTTACTATTTTAAACTTTGCCGTCAAAGACAAACCTCTTCAGAACTGTGCTGAGGGGATGCGTAATGGGCTGCAAACTTGCACCAGAGCGCATGGTCATTAAGGGACAATGGGTGAACTACAAGCATTAGCTTCCTTGAAGTAACCCGCTGCTTGCCGTGGGCGCCCTCTGCCTCCTATTTCTTCTTCTTCTTCATCCTTTTTTTAAGATTGCACGATGATAATGAGAGAGGCAGAGAGAGAGAGAGAGAGAGAGAGAGAGATTTGTGAAACTTTATTTTGTTACCTTCTCACTGTTTCTTTTTCGAAATAAAGAGAACGAGTAGAATAAAGCGTGAATGCATGTAGGAAGTATTACACATTCTCCAATATTCCTTGTGTGGCCGCTTGAATCTTCCCTCGTGGCTTATACTATATTCCTCGCTAAGTTGAGAGAAATTTACTAGTTATATCTGGTGAGTTTTTGAAAGAGAATAAAAGTCATTCACGGAAATCGTTGCGGATTCTCCCTGAGTTGTGTGATTTGTAGACGTTAAAGTCCGAAGTGTAATTAAGAAAACACCTTTGAATGCTTTCTTGTCTGTCTAAAGTTAGAGGACGGTCTGTGTTATGCATGGTCTGGGGTATGGGATGAGCATAGGCTGGTCGGGGTAGGCTTAACCCTGGAAACACAGACCATAATTGTCTCTATTTTTCGCTCGTTACAACTTGTAATAAAGTTGTTACATCTTGGCTTAACGTGTTTATGACGTATTAGAACGTTGTTACAACTTGCTATATTGGTTGTTATAACTGGTTAGGAGGTGTTAAAACTTGTTCGAACGTTGTACCAACGTCGTATTTTCGGTGTGTGTTTGGCGGGAAGTTGAATACTTTTAGAAACGTATTATGTATCCCTCCTCCCTCATGCTATTCTCGTGAATTCTGAAATGAAATCAGGATTGTCATTTGCGTAGAGTTTCCAGCGAACTTTCATGAATAATTGGTAAAGATAAGGTGAATTTTGGTTACAGTGATGAAAATAGTGAGTAGGGAGGAGTGTTATGGTGATGAAGATAGTATATACAGGAAAGATAGTATGTAGTGACTATGTAAGAGGAGGTACAAGGGGGAAATAGAGAGGGACAATACAGATGGATAGATAGATTAATGGATGGATAGAAACATAATTGAAAAAGTAGATAGATTGATATAGATCGATAGATGAATAGAAGAAGAAATTGATAAATAGGTGGATTAATAGAAAGATGGCTAAATAGATGGACAGATCGATGGGTGGATTGATAGACGGATGGATAGATATAGGTAGACAAATGGAAAGAATATATATATATATATATATATATATATATATATATATATATATATATATATATATATATATATATATATATATATATATATATATATATTATATCCCCAGGCAGAGAAATTGGTGCTGCTGTACCGCTCGTACAGAGTCATTCACCTGATTAATCACATCTCGCCTTTGGACCTATAAACAACTAGGTTCTAGCACGACGCTTGCATATACATTTACCTTCTACCTGGCCATTTTATCTCCCAAGAACCATACCAACCCAACAAATGACCTGACGTTAAAAAAAGGCCTCTTAGTATTAAAATTAGGCTGTTTCAGCCCAATCACAGATGGCATTTTAACCTGATTCCTTCGTAAATTGTCAAATGAATGTGGTGAGTTGTACACGGCACTGTGGGGTCAGATGGTGGCGTAGGACCACCAAGATGCCCTGTAGGCTAGTAGAGCAACATTCCATAAGCGACAGCCGATGTGATAAACATGAATCAGGGAGCCAAAGAGGCTGAGTGTCGCCTGTAAGGCCATTTAGCAGGATACCCTCGGTGACAGTCGCCGGTACGTGTACCAAGCAGTATCTCATTAACGCGGTATATGAATAAACAAGAGTGTTGCATGCGTATGCAGGAGCATATTCAACAGAGGCTCAGGGGCGTGCAGGTGTATCTACCAGGGACGCCCTGCATGAGGCATGAATGTGTGTGTACCAGGAAAGTTTTTGGCTTGTATCTGTATACACAAGACCCACTCTGGGGCATGAAGGTGTATGTTGATCAGACCACAC
>WNGS01113158.1:28302479-28318150 GCA_020271785.1 Procambarus virginalis | reverse complement strand
CACAACATAGAGAACACATCCACCACAACATAGAGAACACATCCACACAACATCGAGAACATCCACCACAACATCGAGAACATCCACCACAATATCGAGAACACATCCACCACTAAAACGAGAACACTATCACCAGAACAAAACAACATTCCTCCTATCTTTTGGTAAGTTAAATTAACTCCACCCAAACAGAAAGAATTACGCCGAGAGGAACAGGGCCTTGAGGCTCAACGGGACCGTAGGGCTTATCCAGCTGACGGTGTGTGTTTGGGGAGGGGGTGACCCCTAGTCTATCACCTATCCTTTGACCACCAAACCGCTTCTAGCATCACAGAAAGACGGTTCGTACCCATCTAAGTAGGGAATGCGTGTGTGTAGACGGGATTGGACGATTCAGGACGCACAGGTGAGCACATACACGCACTCATAACCTGTCCTCACACTTAATCCATGGCATTTTATGTGTTTGGTTTGTTTTAAAATCACAGGTTTAAAATTCCGACGCTTCGGTGGAATTAATAGCGTCGGTCTAATGGCCCTAATGGTCATCAGCCTTGCTGAGTTAACTGGGTTGTTTGAGGTCCGTACGCTTGCAGTTTGATTGACCGACTTTAAATTTTGAGGCATTTTAAATCTTGAGAACTATCAGCTTGCCGTAATTAAGGAGGGGCTGGTGCCCTTGCCACTCCGAAAAACATCTAACCTCCTAACCGAACCGAACCCGAACCTAACCTGAAACGTACGAGCCCAAGCAACCCCCTAACCTATCTCTCGAGCCAAATGCATGGAAAATGTAGATACTTGTGAGTATCACACGAACTCCCAGCAATCATTGCTGGAGAGGGAGGGAGGGAATTATCAGGGGGAAAGCGCCAAGCAATTACGACTATGTAGCACTTGGAAGGGGTCGGGATAAGGATTTAGGATGGGGCGTGGGGGAAAGGAATGGTGTCCAACCACTTGGACGGTCGGGGATTGAACGCCAATCTGCATGAAGCTAGACTGTCGCTCAACCGTCCAGCCCAAATGGTTGGATCATAGCTGGGAGAGTGGAAGTGACTTTAAAAGACCGTCTGCACAGTACAAGTCACAATAACTGGGTTGAACACATATATCACATGTGTGGGTTTGTTAAGTGTCGATGTTCCGGTCTTCCTGGGCCCCTCATCAAGTCGAAACTGAGTCTTTATTACGATGTGCTAATTTTAGCTCTATTATCATGCTTTACTTCTCCCTTTCCCCTTAACCCCTCTTTCCTCTCACCTTCTTTCTTGACTTATTTAGCCTCCCACACCCACTCCTGCTCTATGGGATCACTATAGCCCGTGCTACATGGATATTTCGTTCTGAGTAGCTAAATCTAAACAACAACAACCACTCCTGCTCTTACGGGCTATTCATGCCCGTGCTACCTCTAGGGTTGCTTAATCAATCACTCCTGCTGTCTCACGACTTAACAAGGGGTCCAAGATTGGCCAAGACATCGCCACTTTCATATCACATGTGTTGAGTGGGATATTTTTCACTATTATTTCAAAGCCACTTTCCCTAATTTGGTTAATTCCTGTTTCAGCGCCGTGTGTACAGGCATTACTGTGACAGGATCGTCTGTCACCTTATAACAATTGCATGCAACAATCACCTGTTAATACTCCGGAAATTAGATATTAGGCAGCGTATTGACGATGCTTTATCATGTTAATTTGTATTCAAGCTTAATGAGTTACAGTGCTTGAAGACAGAGAGAGAGACGGGGTGGAATGGGGGGTAGAAAGATTAACACTTAATCACTACACAATTGGAAACGTTTTTGAGTTCCTATCCTAAGCTCTTTGAAGAGTTCAGATCCTGAAACCCAGTGAGTCCTCCAAATTATCCCTAAACTCAGGGCGTCTTTAATTCCCTAAACAAAACGAATGTTCTCAAACTGATCCATGTACACCAGTAAAGTTCTCAAACTGATCCATACACGCCACGAAAGTTCTCAAACTGATCCATACACACCACGGAAGTTCTCAAACTGATCCATACACACCACGGAAGTTCTCAAACTGATCCATACACACCACGGAAGTCCTCAAACTGATCCATACACACCACGGAAGTCCTCAAACTGATCCATACACACCACGGAAGTTCTCAAACTGATCCATACACACCCCGAAAATCCTCAAACTGATCCATAGATTCCAGATACCACTTTCCTCTTTTAAAATCACAGCCAAGAGGTCTGGCCTCAAGTAAAATGTTCTCAGTGATAAATTTACCTCAAAGACCACAAAGGTTTTTCTCCTTTTTTATCAATATCTCCTCCCCCTTTTTATCAGAGCGTCTCATCTTACAGTCTTTATCATGCATTTCTCTTCTCGCCCTCTTCCACGTCCCGCTTTCTCACATTATCTGTGTTGGTTCATCCACCCATGTAATATTTTATCTTGATTTGATCTTGCAGTGGTGAATAGCGGAGAGGTTTGTGAGGTGAGTGTGTTTGTATGGGTTGTGGTTCGAGCTGTTGCTGTACATTTAAGGCTGGGGTGTGAGTGCATTCTCTCTCTCTCTCTCTCTTTATTTTTATATTTCTCATTTTAATTAGTTCTTCTATCTAATTTCATGCCATCTATATTTGCGTCTGTCTCACTAATGCTATGCTCATCTCTCACTCTTTCCCCCAGCATTCCTTCTCACCCCTCCTTCCCTACCTCCTCCATCCCACTTTCCCTCCCTTTGTACCTCCCTTCCTCACCGTTCCGGCAGCAATGCATGCGTGTACCAAGCAGAGGCGGCGAGCAATGATCCCCCCTCCCTCAGAGAGGTCACTCCCGAAGGAAGACCTTTTCAGATCATGCCGCCCTTTTAATCTGGAGGCATTGTGTTGACGCCCATTCTTCTCCTTCTCTCACCCCCTTTAACCATCCTCTCCCCTATTCTGTCTTCTTCCATTTTCATCACGGCTTCCCATCATATCCGTTTTCATCACCTGGGCGTGCTCCTCATGGCACGTTACATTTCAGTTGATTTCGTATATCTCGTTTAGCAGAGATTTTTTGAAGAGCGTCTGGAGGCGGGGAATTGAACGAAGGTAAGAGCACCCATTCGCTCACCTTACCGAAGGGTCTCGTAACAGCGACTTTTATACATTGTGTTTATTTCTCTCTCGCTCTCTACCAGGATTCATTGTGTTTTTCTCCCTCTCCTCTTTATCCCTTCCTCCTCTATCTATCAGATCTCATCAGGGGTGGCAGTACGCGCGAGGAAACCACAATAATAGGAGGAGGAATTGGTGGAGAAGAGAAGTATGGGTTGGGAAGCTCTCCTCTCACGCAGGTTTGCCAGTTCCTCCAAAAGGCACTACGGGCCTACATAGCCCGTGCTACTTGGAATTTTGCTCCAGGTAGCGAATCTTTAACAACAACAACAACAGCTTCTCTACTTCACTATTTTCTAAGGAACTATTTCCCCTCTATTTAACATTTTCTTCATTCAGTGTAACTACAAATACATCCATTTCTATATTGTATCTTCTTCATGCAAGGTAACAATGTATGTTCAGTTTTATAGAGCATTTGCATCCTAAAATGTAACTATTGGTATATATTCATTCATTTTTGTATTGCATTCATTCTCAAATGTAATTATATATGTGCAGGCGATGAGTCACAATAACGTGGCTAAAGTATGTTGACCAGACCACACACTAGAAGGTGAAGGGACGACGACGTTTCGGTCCGTCCTGGACCATTCTCAAGTCGATTGTAACAATCGACTTGAGAATGGTCCAGGACGGACCGAAACGTCGTCGTCCCTTCACCTTCTAGTGTGTGGTCTGGTTAACTATATATGTACTCGTTGTATATAGCATCTATGTTGATATGTGAATCAACATTTATAAATGAATTCTACAATGTAGCATAATCATGCTAAGATTCTAATCATTTATTCGTGGTGAACATAATTCAGCTATCACATCCAGATCTGACCAAAATTACTGAATTTGTATTTAAATTAACTCTTGCTGAAGTATATATTTTAAAATGCTAAACAATGCTTTTACAAAATAATTTAAAAAGGCCCCATTAGAGCATCTTGTCGAGTTGAAATATCATATTACTACTATATAGTACTTTTGTCATGGAATTTATCAATTGATAATATTCAGAAATTTTTTAATTTCTGGTATATGTGATATTCTCACTCCTGCTTAAAACACATTTATATATTTTTTTACAGATAGGTATGTCTTCAAACTTGTGAAATAAATTTTAATGAAATCTTATGTATTTCAGTCTAGATAATTCTAATAGGTTGTTACCGAATCCAGAATATGAGTTTCGTCGTGAAATCTATTTTGCTATTTGATTTTTAGGTAGTAAATTTTGGGAAAATTGGAATGAACACAATTTATGTAGATGCAAAATTAGTTTTTTGTCCAAAAAACAAAAACAATTTTGGGGTGGCCCTTTAAAGAGCATATATCTGTAATAGAAATCTATATTCTTGTACATATATACAGCATGAATTTTTTTAAATCATGGAATCATATGGTTATTCAAAAGTGTTATTCCCAATACCATTTTTTTCAAAATAAATTTGGTCGGAATTTAGGACACCTAAAGGAAGTGTTACAGTCACCTAAAATCTAAAGTTTAAGGAGCCTTGAATCCGAGGTTTTATGCCATTATTGAATCCTTGCACCACACACGCCTAAAATGCTAGCTTTAAAGGTAACTCAACATGAGTTATTTATTGCCGTGGTGCAAGTAACATTTAAATAAGAGTTTTACAATGAATATGTATATGCATTTACACAACAATAGAACTTAACTGGGATGAATAAGCCCTATCAAAATATCACTAGATGTTGAAGACAGTCACCTGATTATCAGTGAAATATATATACACCGATTGGCAATGAACCAACAAAGAATTACCTTGATGAGCCAGGTTCCTGATTACCAACTTGGTACCTGTTGAGTACCAAGTACCTGATTTTCAGCCAGGTACCTTATTATGAGCCAAGTACCCAAGTATCAACCAGTTCCCACTTTATACGGGAGCAAGCTGCTGCTACCAACTCCCTTCTAGGTCGTGTTGCGTTTATCAACCACTGGAGTGAGAAAATCCACTAGGTCAGTGAGGTGGGCGCGAACCTGCAATCAGGACAATGCCAAGCCGCATACTCTACCACTTCACCACCGCTGCGTGTAGTGGTAGAATACTTTAATCCTGGACATTATCCAGGTCTAAAGTAAACTTTCTGTGTATTTACATAGGGAAGCGGGTGTACACTTCTCTGTGTACATCGCCCTGTCCAGCTGATTATTAATTTATTCATTACGACAAATAATCAAAGAAATAAATATATTAAACAATACTTTCTTGAGTTCATGGACTTTAATATTTTTTTGACTGACATCAGTTATAGTGAACATAATCTACACTTATTTTGTGTATATATAGGAAAGGGATATGTATGGTCAACTAAATTTCGATTGTCTTAGGCAACAATTCAGAACCAATCATAGGTGTCATTCAGGTGTTCAAACACGTCGGTTGCTTCAACTTGACTGCGTCACCAGACGCATCTTCGGCTGCGTCAGCTTGACTGCGCCTCCAGACGTATCTTTTGTTCAGATGAACAACGAGACACAAATACTCTCAAAAACAACATTACCGACTCTTTCCTTCTCAGCATCTCTAGCGAGCTGCCCGTTAGCACAAAAACGTTAAACAAATTGCCTTAACCCAACCGTTCTGGGCCTCTTGTAACAACGCAAAAACAGCAACCTGAAAAAAATTCTGCCGGATAGATATGTAAACCCCCTCCCCCCAACCCCCATCACCCCCCCCTTACGCCCCTGTGTTTGTTTAGCAACCAAAGCTTCATATAAAGCGGCGGATAAGCCTAAACTTCCTTTGTTGTTAGCTAAAAACCTGATCGCGGTTCAGCCTAACAAGATCAAAGATCAATAATATACTGTTTGTGGGAGCGACAAATTGGCTCGTTAATTAAGCTTATTTTCTATATTATTCGAAGCTATTCAATTATGTGGAGAGTTATTAATTTATTGGTACATGGTACACGTACTTACTTGATGTGTAATTTTAAATAATTTCCACATTGGATGCAAATAATTAATAATTTGAAATCGTTGGATAATCTAATTATTAATATGTCAATAGCTAAGTGGGATTTTTGTTTATCGAATCATTGGATTTTTTTTAACACAAAACTATTCATTTGTTATTGGTTCTACGTTATTTAGCAGTCATTTGAATTGTTAGCTAAATGTCATTAAACAAAATGTAAGTGTGATTTAGACTGTTGTACACGTGTATACTACTTTAGCAACTGTTAGCCAAATTACTTTACTTTATTACATATTTTACTTTATATTACTTTTGCAACAATGCAAAGAAAGCAGAAAGTAGTGTTGCTTCAGGTTCTTTTCTAAGAGCATTGCAAATCTGTAGCCTTCAGTGGTTAATATATTGAAATCAGCGAAAAAATACACTCAGCTCAATAAAGCAGGATATCCTGATTGAGTTCTTGGTGAAGTTTTAAAAGTTGCCAAAGCAAATTTCTACCAGATTGACTCCATTAGGCAGAGGAGATCGCTTTCAAGAACAGCTTGGTGGTCGTTCCCTGTAGTTCAAACACAGAGCATGCAGCAAAGAATTTAAACAAAATAGGACAAATAAAATTTATTTTAAGTTACCGAATTAAAGTTGGTAAGGAATTAGTAAACGTTTAACAGAAAAAAAGATAAAACTGAGGGCATCGGAGTCCAAGATGGGTTGCAATGATTTTAATAAAGTTTATTAAAGCCAAGCAGGCAGAGAGAGATCTATAAGACAGAGACAGACAGACAGAGACATGTCTATAAACGCATATACCCGAACACAAGAGATCTGTCAGATATGGCTTAATAAGATCAACATTATTCAAGCACGTAAGTGAAACCGATCGCAAAATAATGTGGATAAATCTTGTATAATATATCCCACAAAACTGTGGCTTAAAAAAAATCTTTTTATAAATAATAATTTAAAATTTAATATCTCCTCCGGGTAGTGATTACGAGATTTAGTGAGAGATTAAGTAACAAGATTATTACATAATGCTTACTCTTCTTCCCCCAGACACGTGACTTGATAACATATAAGCAACTACTGCTGTTACTCTCGGTTAAGGGCTCACTATAGGCCGTGCTACATGGACATTTCATTCTGAGTAGCTAAATCTAAAATAACAACAATAACGACGTTATTGTCGCTCTTGGTGAAGAGGGTCCTTGTTTGCGACCGAAATTTCCAGCCTATGTTTCTTGTATTTTCTAAATAGTGGGCTATTATTCCACTGTTTAGTCCGCTTTTTTGCACTTTTGTTCTACATATATATATGTGTGTGTGTGTGTGTGTGTGTGTGTGTGTGTGTGTGTGTGTGTGTGTGTGTGTGTGTGTGTGTGTGTGTGTACATATCCATTCAAGTTGATAATAACATATTGTTTGATTTATATTGCACTAAAGACGAATTCAGACCTGTAGCCACTGGGTCCAGTATCTACTTTGATTTACGAATTCCTTCACCCACGAATATATATAAAGCTTATCGGGTTTACAGCCTCATAAAAACCCAAGCTCGGCATGGATGATAAAATCCTAACTCAGCTTCCCAGAGACAGGAAAATATCACGATAAAATTATTTCCACTTTTGATAAACACAAATTAATATATATATATATATATATATATATATATATATATATATATATATATATATATATATACTACTTGGATATATATACTATATATATATATATATAATATATATATATATATATTATATATACTACTTGGTCTAGTATGCAAGGTTCGATTTGCCTAACAGGCAGAGTAATTTTTGTTCCTTCAAATTTTAGAATTTGAAAGTAACAAAGTAACAAATTCTACAATTAGAATTTTTTTAAATTGGCTTAATTGTATTAATATTATTATATTATATTAAGAGTATGAATTACGAACTAAGGTATGTTAGGTTGGGTTGGGTTAGGATAGTTTAGGTTAGGTTAGGATAGTTTAGTTTAGGTTAGGCTAGGTTGGGTTGGACTGGGCTAAGTTATTCATATTTCAATGTTAGTTTTAACTCTAATTAAAAAAAAATAAACAAAATCATTTGTAATATAATGGAAAGCTTTATCATTACATAAGAAACAATTAAAAAGTATATATTTCTGAAAAACTCTTCTTGTTACGCAAATCTGACCTTGTTTACTAGGCCAAGTAGTGCGTTATGGCTATTATGTACAACATATTACATATGTAATTTTTTAACAGTGTACACATACAGCCTCTATGATGCAAATGATCCAAAATTTTAATCTCAATGTTCTTTTTTGATAAATCACTGGGATCATAATGTGAAAAAAATTTAATGTGATGTAAATGAAGAAATTGGACAAGATAAGGCAGTGTTACTCCATTTACTAATCTGAAGAGACAGGTTCATTAGATAGAGAGAGAGAGAGAGAGAGAGAGAGAGAGAGAGAGAGAGAGAGAGAGAGAGAGAGAGAGAGAGAGAGAGAGAGAGAGAGAGAGAGAGAACAGTTGGTGAGAAAAAAAGGCTGTTTTCTTCCGTGGAACAGAAGAAAATTCCTGATTACAAGAATCAGGAAATGTCTCCTGATTACAAGATGAAATTAGTTTTCTGTTTTGTCTTCTGATGTTCCGATTATTCTTATTTAGGCAATACTTACTGTTATGAAGATGATTGAAACTGGAACAAGGGTAAATGGAGCTAATCAAAGGATATGAACTCAGATTTACATAGTCTTTAATTTACACTGTCGAAACTCAGCACTTACTAACAACAACAAAGCTCTTGCACAGACTACGAAGCTCTTGTAGAGATTAGAGAAGATGAAGCACAAACTAACGAGGCTAACGGATGAGGTTGCCAGAGAGATAACGAAGCCCAAAAAACAAAAACAAAGCAAAAAAAAGATTAGCCTGACTGGCAAACAATCAAAGCCGTTGCACCCTGCCGTAAGAACCACAATTAAAATGAAATATCTCACGAGATAAAAGAAAAAGTCTTTCTAACCTTTATCAAATATTAGACTAGTTATGCACTTGCTAGAGTGCAATGACTCCTTCCTTAACTAGATTTTCCATATATGTTACCGAGGCCTTTGTCACGTCATTTCAAACGATGCAAGGATCCTAAGGGTCAGTGTACTCACATGCTCAATGAATCACATTAACAATTCGAGAGCGTTCTAAGCTAATCTAAATTTCGAACACGTAATGCCCGCTCCCAACTGCAGTGTTCGGTGACAGATTAGATAATGGTGAGATACATGTGTACTTTCTCGAAGAATTTGGGTTAGACGAAGACAGCACACAGTAGTTACATAGATAATCTCGAATATGAACTTATACTTGAGTTGCATATAGAGTTTACTCTGCAAGGGAGTCATCTGACCGAACAGTATCAGATAACAGATGGTTATCTTGAGGTTATCTTGAGATGATTTCGGGGATTTGATGTCCCCGCGGCCCGGTCCTCGATCAAGCCTCCACCCACAGGAAGCCGCCCGTGACAGCTGACTAACATCCAGGTACCTGTTTTACTGCTAGGTAATAGGGGCATAGGGTGAAAGAAACTCTGCCCATTGTTTCTCTCCGGCGCCCGGGATCGAACCCGGGACCACAGGATCACAAGTCCAGCGTGCTGTTCGCTCGGCCGACTGGTTCCCAAGCACTTCCACCATGGTGCTTATGCCAGTGAAACAGTCCATTCTTGTACGTTCTATCTGTAGTTACTATGAGCACTGCCATTTTTAAACCACGGCCTGTTTAAAGCAATCGATAGATATAAAAAAAATGCTGAATTTCCCACAGATATAATCATCATTTTAGCTTTTACGTAAAGATAAGAAATTCTCAAACGATTCCTTCTCTCAACAAAGAAAGATCTCAAGATGCTAGCAGGGCTATCTACACAGGGTAAATGACTATTATGTATGACATGAAACTTACCCAAACAGCTCTATTGCAGATTTTAACCTGCAGCCGCGGGTCATATTGCGAAGAGGAAAGTGACTCAGAAAAATATATTGGAAAACACATTAAACAAAAGTCTTATGAACTTTTTTTTATGGCATATATTTCTTAAATGTTCTGATCTAGTATCTCTTGCAAGTCTAAACAGGATGCAAACATGCACAGGCAGGTGTTCCTGCCTCTGATCAAGAAGGGTTCAAGGCAAAGGTATTTACCATTTTGTAATTCGCCATTTATAACATTTTCGATTGGAAGAGATAAGACCAAATCTCCACCCCTCTCTTTCCTGGGGATTTATGAACGATAAATGTTCGGCTCCTCTGATATTTCTGGCATTATTAGTTTCTTTAACATATTTATTATTCTTGTTATTATCATTATTGGTATTTACATCTTAGGAGGTAAGCAACTTTAAATTAGGAGAGCGTCGGTGCTTGCAGATGCACCTGAGCAACTGGTCTAGCAACAGCTCTGAACGTCCTAAGGGGGCTCACACACGTAGGTAAAAAATGTAAAAAAAATTAACCCCAAGAGCTTCTGACTCTCGTAAAAGTTGAGCTACAAAGCTTGAAGTATGTAGCACAGCTTGAAGGACGGTAAGACCCGGCGCCGCCTCCAGCACCTCCAGGCGTGCATCTTAATTCACATAAATATACGTTCGTATATACATGTGTGTGTAAAATCTTGAATGGTTGAAAACTACACACACACACACACACACACACACACACACACACACACACACACACACACACACACACACACACACACACACTGTGGTGGAGGCAGGACTCCATACACAGTTTCAAGTGTAGATATGATAGAGCCCAGTTGGCTCAGGACCCTGGTCACCAGTTGATTGACGGTTGAGAGGCGGGACCAAAGAGTCAGAGCTCAACTACCGCAAGTACAAATAGGTGAATAGAAATAGGTGATTACACAAACACACTCACCCACACACACACACACCCACACACACACACACACACACACACACACACACACACACACACACACACACACACACACACACACACACACACACACACACACACACACTTTAGTGTGTGGAAGTGATGTGGTGGAGGCTGACTACATACACAGTTTCAATGTAGATATGATAGAGTCCAGTAGGCTCAGGAATCTGTACACCAGTTGATTGACAGTTGAAAGGCTGGCCAAAGAGCCAAAGCTCAACCCCCGCAAGCGCAACCATATGAGTACAACTACGTGAGTACACACACTGTTATTCACTCACTCATCTGAGGCCGCTCCTAAGGCAGTTGTATCGATTAAACAACTCATAATAAGGCACCAGAGCAGGAAACCAAGAGTCCTAATCGCTGTATGTTCAAAAAAACCCTCAAAATTTCATCATAATTAACTAAATGAATTTTTGTACCCCCCATATGAAATCATGATATTCTCCTCGTTAGAGTTGAAACTTTGTAAGAGTTTGAGCCAATTGGCAACCGAGACTTGAGAAGCGTATAATCAATACAAATTACAGCGAAGAATCTTTTCAAAACACATTGGTGGCCCCCTGTTACCTGCATTAATGCGTAGAGGTTTGATATACGCTTTTAATAGACGCGAGGTTTGACCATCTTGGCAAAAAAATTCCCCCTTCCCCTGAGGCCTTTGACGGCGGTAATTTTGAGGCATTTGAAGTGCCACTAGGAGTCCCTACCATCCCCTGATGCGTTGAAAGGGGTAAAAGGTTTTGATTCTTCAACTATCAGCGGAGCTTGTTGAAGTGTTTGGTACAGTTAGGAGGAAACCGATCATCTGAGGGGATTCACCACCGGTTAAAATGAACCTTTTCTGAAGAGCAGGGATAAGCGCCTTAGTTAACCCGGAACCTGGCTAAGTGAGAGAAGGGTAGTTCACAAGGTGGGAACAAGCGAACTACACTAGATGGTAGAAAGGGAACTTGGCTTGGGGGGAGAATGGGAACTTGATTAGGTAAGAATGAGAACTTGACTAAGTGAGAGAGGGAAAACTGGACTAAGTGAAAAGGAGGAAACGACTAGGCGAGAGATACGAAACTTGACTATGTATAACAGGGAGAATATATCTAGGACAGTCTAACAGTTTCTGCTAATATATCACGACTAGAACAAGCTGATAGACAGGACCTGCCTAAACAAGTGAACTTCCGTGTTGTAATCACCACTAAACTCATCTACTCAACCAGACATCAACTCTGACATCGTGAACCATTTTATCCGCCCAATAACATTTTTTTAGGATATCAATTACGTGGTTGTGAGTCTCTAATTTACCAGGGAAGAAGGGTCTGTTGTAATGGAATGTAATGCCTTGTCAGGGCATTGATATCCTGTGGGTGTCATCACTCTTCTAAGGGCCGAAACCCTCTTACCTGCAATTACCTGTCAGTCATCAGGCGTCCTCACTAACTACCTGTCACTTGAACGGAGGCTAATTGATTTTCTGACAAAAATTCAATATATTTATGCTCTTTGATTACGTGGGTCGTGTCGAAAATTCTCCGAGATGAGTGTGGAGTTAAAGAAGCAGTTGTTTCACTAAGCACCGAACTCTATGTCTTGACGTCTCGTGAAAAAATGAACTACCAATTTCATGATGACTGGTTAAGCATTGAACTCCCAATTGCATGATGGTTCATTAAACACAGAATGACCAATAGCGTGATGATTTCTCGTTAAACTACCAACTGCCAATAGCGAGACGGCTCGTTAGATACCGAACTCCCAATAGTGATTAGTCGCTAAACGCTGAACACCTGATATCGTAACGTGAACAAAATCTCTGAATTCTCAAAAGATTCTTTGTCTCACAGATCAAAAAACGAGACGTCCTGACAAAAAAAAACTGAAAAAAACAGAGGATCTCTCCGAGCCCGTCTTCTCAATTAATAGGTCGCGTTATTTACGTTATGAAAACAAACAACAGAAATGCAACCAATTGTAACAAGTAACGGCTCACAAATATCTACGTTTTCTATGGATCAGAAGCAATAGGTTAGATAGGTTGCTTGGGTTGTGCGTTCATGGTTAAGGAGGTTGGATTTCTTACGGAGTGGCAAATCATGAGAAGCTCCCTCTTTCGAGCTGCCTTTCACAAACTGACACTTCGACAGATCACCATAATTATTACTACGTCTGCAACCTGTGCGACTCTGAAGCCATTATGCAACAGACGAGTCATGATGAATTGAGCAATTTGTATCTGTGATGCTCTCCTGTACATGGGTTATGGCATGCGATCCACTGATCCACTACAGGATTGGAACCAATGATCTACGTCAGAATGGGTTTCTGGTCTGGAAAAAACGATTGATGGGGTTTCTAGTCTGAAAGGCGATTGAAGAGGTCCCTAGTTTGCAGAGGTGATTGAAGAGCTTCCTGGTCTGGAAAGGCGATTAAAGGGGTTTCTAGTCAACTGAGGGACCTCCAAGTCTGTAGGAATATTTGCACTACACTACAGTATGATGTTTGACTGCAAACTCGAGCAAGCTCTAAATTAAGGATTAAACTCGAATAAAAATATGAATTTGACAGCATTTTTTTAAGGTTCTTAAAACGACGTGTGGAATAACGTCGTTCACACAATAAAGTGTCTTGACAGGCCTCATTTGTATTGTTGTAACCAAGTTCTTTATTGACTGAAAGAATAATTACATAGACGACGAGTCACAATAACGTGGATGAAGATATGGTAACCAAACCACTCATCTGAAGATGGAGAAACGATGATGTTTAATAATGGTGCAGGACGGACCGAAACGTCGCCATTTCTCCATCTTCTGTTGTGTGGTTTGGTCATCACAATCACATATTCATCGATTATACAACATTCACACAAACGGAATAACTTTCTGGCCATGAAATACATGCCTAGAATATGAACTATATCCAGAATAAAATATATATTACCCGACTCTTTCCATTATTATAATAACAAATGTATGTCCATTTCGCAAGGGATTACTTATGTTCATTTTGCACTTCAAATGTAATTTGACGGTCATTTTCATAACAGGTTATCATGTTCTTATGGAGGTTCTGGGGGTTGTGGGGTTCAATGCCTGAGCAGACAGTATTAATCAGACAATGTAATCTACTTACAAGAGCTCAGCCTTCTGAACTAAAATCCCACTAAATCCTTAAACAAAATTAAGACTGAATGAAATGCAGTCTTTAAACCACGACAAAATATCGAACAAAATGCATTACAGTCTTTTACAGTAAAGTTTATATCTCCATTATTGAAATTGAAATTGAAATAAGTTTATTGATGTAAAATACACACAAAGGGATGAGGTAGCTCAAGCTATTCTCACCCCGTTCAGTACATCGTGTTAATACATACATAGACACACAATCTCCATTATTGGTTAAGACTTTTCACTATTTTTAATTTTAAGTAAGTGGAACATTTCATAGCTTGATTGTAATGTATTTGGAATTAAATTTATCTTAAGGATTATACTTTATTCAAAATATTATGTAGAAACCAGGATGAGATTGGCTTCATTAAAGTGTGTATTTGGAGCATTAAGATTTGTCGTTCCATTGTCTGCACGACAGAAGCGGGGTGCTCAGGGGAGTCAGAGTGAACGAGGAGTGTGCAGGAGAATCTTATTGTACAGAGGTATCTAAGAGAACAAAGAAAGCAATTTCCAAACAATGGAATAATTACGTCACAGCGACTTAACGAGCTGATAAAACCACCTCCAACCCATAACAATTACTTGCATCAAACTTCCGGTATCATTACCTCCTCCAATCGCCACGTTCAGAACTCGAATCCTCAAATTATCGCTGCCGATGAACTCCGTCCATGGCACATTAAAGCTTTTATTCAGCACCAGACCATTAAAATTTGCGTCAAGGTCGACCAACTCGCGACTTATTCAATTGTCTATGAAAGCAAAATTAAAGAAAGGGGTATGATAGGAAAAAGCAACATGAAACCTGCATTAGATAAACCAAATAATACCTTTATATGCATTGAATATTCCTTTGCGAGGCAGTAGGTCCCTTGGCCAACTAGAAGTGGTTCCTTCCTATATATATATATATATATATATATATATGTGTGTGTGTGTAATAGTAGATATTCATTTATGTACGCAGTTATTGCGTACATAAATGAATATCTACTCTCATGGCTTCATGCGTATGTAGGAGCTTATGAATGATTAACTGCAATAAAATGGATCCCGGTTCGAGACCCATACATCCCAGGTGAATGGAATTAACTGCAATTTTAACCTGAAACAAGTTCTATGATTTGTTCTTCCTGTTTTCGGAGATCGTGTTAAGGGTTAACATTACACCTACAGAGTTGCATGAATCTTGACACGGATTTTTTTTACATTTACAAAGCAGTTCTACGAGCTCCGAAGCACTACGAGGATGTTCATAAAAAAACAACCTTGAATAGTGAAGCTTTGAAGCTCGTCAACTTTTAATAGATTTATTTTGATGAATGATATACAGGTTCCATAAGAGGTTCCAAAGTGAAGTTTTGAAGCTCGTCAACTTTTTAATAGATTTATTTTGATGAATGATATACAGGTTCCATAAGAGGAAGCATAAATGGGTGATAATTCCAGGTC
>WNGS01113158.1:28279248-28301479 GCA_020271785.1 Procambarus virginalis | reverse complement strand
GTGTATGGATCAGTTTGAGGACTTCCGTGGTGTGTATGGATCAGTTTGAGAACTTCCGTGGTGTGTATGGATCAGTTTGAGAACTTCCGTGGTGTGTATGGATCAGTTTGAGAACTTCCGTGGTGTGTATGGATCAGTTTGAGAAACTTTATGGTGTACATGGATCAGTTTGAGAACATTCGTTTTGTTTAAGGAATTAAATTAAAGACGCTCTGAGTTAGGGATAATTTGGAGGACTCACTGGGTTTCAGGATCTGAACTCTTCAAAGAGCTTAGGATAGGAACTCAAAAACGTTTCCAATTGTGTAGTGATTAAGTGTTAATCTTTCTACCCCCCCATTCCACCCCGTCTCTCTCTGTCTTCAGGCACTGTAACTCATTAAGCTTGAATACAAATTAACATGATAAGCATCGTCAATACGCTGCCTAATATCTAATTCCGGAGTATAACAGATTGGTTGTTGCATACAATGTTATAAGGTGACAGACGATCCTGTCACAGTAATGCCTGTACACACGGCGCTGAAACAGGAATTTAACCAAATTAGGGAAAGTGGCATTGAAATAATAGTGAAAAATATCCCACTCAACATGTGATATGAAAGTGGCGATGTCTTGGTCCATCTTGGACCCCTGTTAAGTCATGAGACAGCAGGAGTGATTGATTAAGCACCCAAGAGGTAGCACGGGCATGAATAGCCCGTAAGAGCAGGAGTAGTTGTTGTTGTTTTAGATTTAGCTACTCAGAACGAAATGTCCATGTAGCACGGGTTATAGTGATCCCGTAGAGCAGGAGCGGGGTGGGGAGGCTAAATAAGGCAAGAAAGAAGGTGAGAGGAAAGAGGGGTTAAGGGGAAATGGAGAAGTAAAGCATGATAATAGAGCTAAAATTAGCACATCGTAATAAAGACTCATGCAGGCGATGAGTCAATAACGTGGCTAAAGTATGTTGACCAGACCACACACTAGAAGGTGAAGGGACGACAACGTTTCGGTCCGTCCTGGACCATTCTCATCGACTTGAGAATGGTCCAGGACGGACCGAAACGTCGTCGTCCCTTCACCTTCTAGTGTGTCGTCTGGTCAACATAAAGATTCAGTTTCGACTTAATGAGTGGCCCAGGAAGACCGGGACGTCGACACTTAATATCACATGTGTGGGTTTGTTATGTGTTCAACCCAGCTATTGTGACTAGTACTGTGCAGACGGTCTTTTAAAGTCACTCCACTCTCCCAGCTATGATCCAACCATTTGGGCTGGACGGTTGAGCGACAGTCTAGCTTCATGCAGGTCGGCGTTCAATCCCCGACCGTCCAAGTGGTTGGGCACCATTCCTTTCCCCCACGCCCCATCCTAAATCCTTGTCCCGACCCCTTCCAAGTACTACATAGTCGTAATTGCTTGGCGCTTTCCCCCTGATAATGCCCTCCCTCCCTCTCCCAGCAATGATTGCTGGGAGTTATTGTGATACTAACAAGTATCTACGTTTTCCATGCATTTGACTCGAGAGATAGGTTAGGTGGGTTGCTTGGGCTCGTACGTTTCAGGTTAGGTTCGGGTTCGGTTCGGTTAGGAGGTTAGATGTTTTTCGGAGTGGCAAAGGCACCAGCCCCTCCTTAATTACGGCAAGCTGATAGTTCTCAAGATTTAAAATGCCTCAAAATTTAAAGTCGGTCAATCAAACTGCAAGCGTACGGACCTCAAACAACCCAGTTAACTCAGCAAGGCTGATGACCATTAGGTCCATTAGACCGACGCTATTAATTCCACCGATGCGTCGGAATTTTAAACCTGTGATTTTAAAACAAACCAAACACATAAAATGCCATGGATTAAGTGTGAGGACAGGTTATGAGTGCGTGTATGTGCTCACCTGTGCGTCCTGAATCGTCCAATCCCGTCTACACACACTCATTCCCTACTTAGATGGGTACGAACCGTCTTTCTGTGATGCTAGAAGCGGTTTGGTGGTCAAAGGATAGGTGATAGACTAGGGGTCACCCCCTCCCCCAAACACACACCGTCAGCTGGATAAGCCCTACGGTCCCGTTGAGCCTCAAGGCCCTGTTCCTCTCGGCGTAATTCTTTCTGTTTGGGTGGAGTTAATATTAACTTACCAAAAGATAGGAGGAATGTTGTATTTGTTCTGGTGATAGTGTTCTCGTTTTAGTGGTGGATGTGTTCTCGATATTGTGGTGGATGTTCTCGATGTTGTGGTGGATGTTCTCGATGTTGTGGTGGATGTGTTCTCTATGTTGTGGTGGATGTGTTCTCTATGTTGTGATGGATGTGTTCTCTATGTTGTGGTGGACATTTTCTCTGTGTTGTGGTGGATGTGTTCTCGATGTTGTGGTGGATGTGTTCTCGATGTTGTGGTGCCAGTGTTCTCGATGTTGTGGTGCCAGTGTTCTCGATGTTGTGGTGGATGTGTTCTCGATGTTGTGGTGCCAGTGTTCTCGATGTTGTGGTGCCAGTGTTCTCGATGTTGTGGTGCCAGTGACCATGTTCTTGGAGAACAATTGGCTTACATCTGGCACCTGCAAGTTAGTCAGTCCAAGCCGTTGTTCATTGTAAGTGATCATTCCGCCTTAAATTTCAATCAATATATATATATCCCAAGGCTGCCTTTATTTGGAATCTGAATCTATCCAGACTGCTCCTTAATGCCAGTTTCAGCTGGCACTCTCACCACAGTGGAGCTTGGGCTGGACGGTAGGGCGACGGTCTCGCTTCATGAAGGTCGGCGTTCAATTGCCGATCGTCCAAGAGGTTGGGTATCATTCCTTCTCCCCCGTCCCATCCAAAATCCGTATCCTGACTCCTTCCCAGTGCTATATAGTCGAAATAGCTAAGCGCTTTCCCATGATAATTTCAATTCACCGAAGTGGAGCCAGTCACTGAAAGCATTACATTATTTGTTTTTTATTTTTTCAATTAAATATATTTTTCTGAACGCGTTCAAGGAACGTATATATATAACAAACACAACAAACTTTACTTATTAATACACAAATTTATTTCAATGAAATTCTTACCCCACAAAAACTCAGCAGGAAATAAGCTCAATACAAAACTTTACACGTCAAATATAAATGTCAAATTTTGCTCGAAACGCTATGCGTGCTAATGGCTTTACAAGAATATAAAATCAACATCATTTCTATGTACTCTCTTAACCCCCAGTGTACCTTCTTCTATATAAATAATTACAAAATTAAATAAATACATTAATTAATTAATATCCGTCATAAAGCCTTGGACTTTGTAACCGATTCATCCTTAATCACATCCACCATATAGCTATGGACTTTTTAAATGCTGCTATCCTTTCTTAAGCAAGTCCACCATTGGACTTGATTAAGAATCCATTTTTCCAATTCACCCTTGTGGCGAATTCAGTAACTTAAGTCGCATATTCTTTCTCTCTCTCTCTCTCTCCATCTGAAAAATTTGAATTTTGTAATAGGTGTAAAATTCCATTACACAGGTACGAGAATCCAAATCACGCAGCTCATTTGCATACACTCGCATATCAGCAGGTATGTAATTATTTAAATGACATAACTTTTTTGTTTTACTATATATAGGAAATATTTTATTATTATTGTTTTTGAATTGGCTTTGGTTTGATAATTTTGTATATCATTAAAACAGAAGATACACTTAAGATATAAGTAGTAATGTTATCTTTTCTGTACTGTTTGTTTAAGTAATGTTGATCTTGTCTCTGCTACTTGTTTAAACAATGTTGAGCTTGTCTCTGATGTTTGTTGAAACAACGCAGATGATACATCAACTGTTTGTAGTTAACTCTACTGTGGCGTTAGTCATAATACTGGAGATTTAGTGAACACATTTAGTTCTCTTAGCTGCTAGTTTAACGAGATGTTAACTAGATATTTGAGCTTTTGAAGTGATCGCATGTTCTATTTTGCTGTCAAAACCAGTTCCATAAATTAGGATGTTTTAAATCATTTGTTAAGTATACTCTTCATGGGACAGTAAACTCGTATCTTATAGTTGATTCTCCTGTTTAGATCAAGTTTAAAAGTTTGATATAAAACGCTCCATTATATCTTAGATTTTACCCTCTCCTCAGATAGACAAATTAGTATTATTAATACAAGTTTGAGTATTGTATATTTTATATTTTGTTATTAATATAATTTCGTTGAATGGTGATGTTGGTGTATGATGCTGGTGGTGGTTCATCGAGGTCGTATAGTGACTCGAATGGACGAATCACTATACGAAAATTCGAATGGACGAGCGTTAGCATTATTTAAATCTTTTTATAACTTTACTGTGCTCTAAATATACTAAATTATCTCATTCTTCAATAAAATTTCTGCCTTTACTGATCTCTTTTGACGTATACTGAGCTCTTTACAAAATCTGAATTCTTTATTGAACTCTATCGATCTTTACTGAATTGTTTCAAACTTTACCGAGCGTTGTGACTTGTGTGATCTCTTCTACATATATTGAGCACTCTACTAATATTGCTATTTCCCTATCTTTACTAATCTACTTCGCTGTTTATACGTTTACGAGAGCTCTCTCTCTCTCTCTCTCCACTGAATTTTCTACATATAGTTTTTTTTTACTATTACTAAAATCTCTCCATATATGCTGAACTCTCTATATATTGATACCATATCTTTACTCACTGTTTCTCACGTGGCAACTGGTTCTACAAATCAACAACCCTGTTACCGAACCAGTATTTACCCAGAGCATTCTGAAATCTAAACTTATCCAGTTTATACCTGAAAAAACAGTGAGTAAGCTCTCACTGTTTTCACTAAGCTGACCCCGTTGTCGTAGTGCCAGTAACCAATAACTCTGTATTGACAGCAATAAAGAGCTCTAATGGGCTCTGTATTGATCTATCTCAATCTTTACTTAGCTCTCTCAATCTTTACTTAGCTCTCGCAATCTTTACTTAGCTCTCGCAATCTTCGTCGTCGTCTCCGGACTCATGTCTTTCATATTAAAATGGGAAACGGGTAAACGATTATAATGGTGCTGGGAGTTGTTAGTTTCTTTATCTAACAACTTATGTTAGATATTGTTATAAAGAATAATTATGAAAACGTTATTAGCTTTACTTATATCAAGTTGACATTCTATTTTAATACATACATACATTACACACACACACACACACACACACACACACACACACACACACACACACACACACACACACACACACACACATATATATATATATATATATATATATATATATATATATATATATATATATATATATGCAATTGACAATCACAAAACACTGATCATTATTGTGCGGAAAATCCACAGAGAAATGTAAAAGGAAGTGAACGTTTCGGCCTGATTAAAGCCGTTGTCAACACCACACTGCTTGAAAGAGTTTGAAAGAAAGAGTTTGGTGTTGACAACGGCTTTAATCAGGCCGAAACGTTCACTTCCTTTCACATTTCTCTGTTGATTTTCCGCATATATATATATATATATATATATATATATATATATATATATATATATATATATATATATATATATATAGTTTGTGAGGGTACCACCTCTGGTGCCAATGTGGGGACCCATAGCCTCGGAGAAGAAAATAAAACGTATTCAGAGGAGACCTTGTGGTTTCTCACTGAACACTAATATTTTCTTCTCCTACCACCCCCATTCTTTTGTATGTACACATATATATTTGCTTTATTTGAACTGTGTTACAAAAAAGGAGTTACATATAGGTTACAAAGATGGTCAAAAATGGTCAAAGATGGTTACAAAGATATATATATATATATATATATATATATATATATATATATATATATATATATATATATATATATATATATATATTGTTGTGTATCCACTGGGAAAAATAAATGAAAATTCCGAAAGTTTCGTGTTTCACTCCATTATCAAGGAATTTCTGTATTCTTGATAATGTGGTGAAATATGAAAACGTTCGGAATTTTCGTTTCATTTTCCAATTGGATCCTTACGCATAACCGAATCACGTGTTTTTGCTATTATTCTTGTGAGAATATATATAAATATATTTTTCTTAATAAATTAAACAGCATTTTGTTTTTAAAGTAACAGGTGGGTTCTTTAATTCCTACGATTTTTTTCTTCGTTAACTTCTTAATATATATTTGATTCAATATTAGATAAGGACTATCACTACTATTGTTAAAATTACCAGAATTTAAACAATGTCCTAAGCATTTATATTTGTTGAGTCATTATTACCAAAAGTGGTACAGAAGTAAGTTGTACAATAACTATTTGTGACTTTAGAGTATATACTTTAGAGTATATTTATTGTGGATCTCCGAAAGTGTTAATTCAGCGGTATTAGATGACGTGATTAATAAATAGCTTGAAGAAGTTCCTTCAGGATGTATCAGACAAACCGGATTGTAATGGATATGTGGGCCTGCGGGCCGCTACAAGCAACAATCTTTTAGATCCAATTATCACAAGACAAACCTGGACCCAGGCTGGGCTTGGGGGAGAGGAAAAACTCAAAGAATAAATTCCAGGTAAATCAGGTCGTGTACACTTAAGAGTTTTATGAGAGTTTAAAGCCAGTCACTATAAATTATCTGTTTAATTTTAAATTTCAGAGCGATGCTTGACTCATGGAGACATCCTAACAAATTTACAGACAATTTAGCATAATTTTATTAACATTGCTTGATTTACGATTTGCAAAGTTGGAAGCATTTGCTTCAAACTTTGCTGAAATTTTAATTTCAGTATCGTTAAGAAGATATTTGTTTCTGTGCACTGCACCTGATTTTAATTTCTTGGTACTAAGAGCCCGTATTCATAATCCAGTTTAGTTTTACAGTTCCATAAGTATACATTGCATAGCTTTGTGAATTATACTTTTCAACAATAAGACAACAAATACACTCAAGAATGCAGATAAAAATATGTCGGTATTCTAACATGAAAAATTATTAGACAAATACCAGATACACAAAGTTATGTTTCTCAGTAAAAAGATCTTGATTGAGCGCTGCTTCTCAGTATTATGACCTATACTGAAAGCTATGTTTCTCAACAGACATACATGAGAGCTTCTCAGTATTTTAACATGTTCCTAAGCCGTATGTGTCTCAGTAAATGGCCTTACATTTGGATCTTCGTGTATCAGTATATAAACCTACACTGAGAATAATGATTATCAGTATAAGAAAAGAGTATAGTAAAATGTATTACTCCCTGGGGAGTAATACTATTACTGGCAACCACAGGAGCCTACTGATATACCAACGAGTATACTTTAGTGCTGAACATTGCTTAAGCTTAAGTTATACTCTCAGTGAATATTCGCAGATATAAGGAATACACCGTTTGATGTATATAGGTCTATAAGAACATAAGATTAAAGGGAACTGTAAAAGACTTATTTCCTATTTATATCCACTCAAGATCATTAATATATGTTTAACCTACGCTTCAACAATCCTACGATCCCATATTATAGAATGAAGTAATTTGTTGTTTTGAATAAAATAAATCAACCAACCAATTTCAAAATCATTATTTACCCAGGTCTATCCAGAATCTAAACGTATTCAATTTAAATTTTTTGTTTCGTGTTCTATTTTGTGTTGAAATGTTTAGAAATAATCGATGCAATAATAGATCTGATGGTGAGAACTTAGAAATCTTTGCTTAGTGAACAACTTTCTATATTTTATTTCAAGATTCCGTAAAGAAAGTATAAATTTTCTAAACTCTGAGTCACCTATCTTCATCAAGACCAAGGAATGGAAAACATCAGTATTACTTCTTTAATTTTGACTAATATTGGTGTTTAATTTTGTTTAATTTTTACGTTGGACCCATTATTCTTACGTTAGACCCATCATTTTTACGTTGCATCTGTTAATTTTACGTTTGACGTATTGTTTTAATGTTAGACGTGTAAGTTTTCGTTGGACCTATTATTTTTGCATTGGACCCATTATTTTTACATTATATTCATTTTACGATACATCTATTATTTTAACATTATACTGATAGCTTTTTTCCTTCTTTTTAAAGAGTTACTGTTTGTAAATAAGTATTATACAAGATTTGGTCGATGCTAAACTTCTCCAACCGTTTCTATTTTGTTCAAGTTTATTTGCTTTGGATTCATTAAGTTCATTTTTGACTTCGTTAAGTTGTGATCTGAGTGGGTTTGAGATGAATGTGTGTGATGTCTTTGATTAGTTCTTATGTGTCCGTGAAGATAAGATTGGTGGTATAATCTTCCCTATTCTCCTAAGTTACCTGTTGGTTTGAACGCAAAAGGTATCACAAGCTCTTAATAACTCTCAAGTAACATCTCTAATACTTCAGCCACTTAGTGGAAAAAATAAGTAATTACGAAGAGAACAAAATCCCCTAACCAAACTGTTGACCAAACCACACACTGGAAATGAAGAGACCTATCCTAGGTCTAACCAAACTATATCCTAGGTCTAACTATTTACAATCTTATAAATTTTAAATATTTATTTTACTGAGAATAAAATTTCTGGTTACACATTGATTTTTAAAATTTACGATCGCGTCAGTTAGATGGAATGCATCTGGGACAAGCATAGCCAGAGAATGGGTTAAAAATAACAAATTTACACTACGCTAAAAATAACAAATAATTGCCAACAGAACTAATCCAGCTAACCTAACCAACCCAAGGCCTAGTTATGCACAAAGCTACAATAACAATAATAATAATAATACATAACTAATAAAATACAGTTGTTGGTTACACAGTAATAGTATAGATAAATCTCCCAAGCCCTTTTACGCTAAGCCACTCTACGCTAAACCCCTTCTACGCTAATCCATCTCGTGTCGGATATAGTGTAAGTATCCAACATTGTGACACCATATCTTCCATTACTGCAATAGCGTCACTGCATTACAAAAGTGTCACCTCCCCTCTCATTGCAATTTGTTTGTTACCCGAGATACCATCAAAAAGGTTTCAATGATAAAGGAGTCAGAATGTAAACATTTCAAATGTTTTCTCAACTGGTGTAAGCAGTGCTGGCCGCGTCCAGGCATTCCCAGCCGCTGCTGCTGCTGCTGCTGCTGTGCTGTCCACAGCAAGGCTCTGGAGAGTGGCAGCGGTCAGGAGCCAACAGTCATATGTCAACGCCCTTGCTGAGTTAACGTTGCTTATAGGGTGAGAGAGGGGAAAAAACCCGCCTCCGAGAGACTTGACAGCATCGAATATGGCGAATCGAATACTCTTCACGTCACATCACCAGAGGATAAAGTTGAGCACAAAAGGGTTTGATCCCTCTTCTGCGTCTCTCAGCTGTCGTCTCCCATTCTTCAAATGTTTTGTCATAGGGAGTTAAATGGTTCCTTAAATTTAGCTCTCATTTGCCAATATAATCAATAATTTTAAGGCTTTAAATGCTGGTCTAAACGTTTATGCAACAAGAAAACTTAAAAAAAAAACATTTTGAGCTAGTTACATGTGTTTTAAGGCGATCTTCGGGTAAGTTGAGAGCAATGGATCAGGAGTGGGAGTGAGGGAAGGACAGGGGGGACATGGCAGGTACCCCACATTGTTATCTGGAGGCAAGAAACGCTTTGTTCCTTTTTGTTCACTGCTGTCTGTCAACTCTCAACGTCCGATATTAGGACTTTTTTTCTCATTTTCCAACCTTTGTCCTTGGCTTTCCTCCTCCCCCCCCCTCTCTCTCGCTCTCTCTCTCGTTCCGTTCTCTACCCATGTTCGTTATTTCGCCGCGAAAGGAAAAATCCAATATATGGTTTGGGTGGTATTGTGTGGGCACTGATTGACACCTCGACCAGCTAGACGCCAAGCAACATGGGCTCTTGTTTTGTTTTTCTTCACTTTCTAAAAGAAATACAGAATTTGTTAATATATTTACAACTTCACCCCCCCCCACACACACATACATACATTGACGCACTCATGTACACATTCAGACAGATACATACACACCCATACAGTCACACTCGTACACATATAAACCCCTGTACGCACACATACACCCATATATACACACATTTGGCCATGAATGCACACATACATGTACATACAAGCACCTGTACTCACGCATACATCCACATACATACACACGAGAAAGGAAGGACACACAGAAAGTGAGAAGGAAGTATCTGAAGTACATAAAGACAATTTTAAATAACTTTCAAGCTGAAAATTGACCTGGCTCAAAAGCTGTGAGCCCTCAGAGAACAAACATCTCCACATCAGTACCTCAAAGAAGTAGCAATAACTCCTCAAAAGCGAGTGCAACTACTACCGTAGTTGGAGGTCATCAAAAGAAAATGTTCATAACCAAACTTCACCCTTTATACAAAGGGACCTAACAGCCATTAAGGAAGTATTGAGAAGTTCCCTTAGTTTACTTACTAGTTTACTATTGAGTAAACTAGGTTTACTGGTAGTTTTTAGCCTTCCTCGCTGGGAGTGGAAGAGCTATCAGACCAGTCAAGGTGGTGTCAGAATGCAAGAAAGATGGAAGACAAACTCCACATACCAACATACTCTAATTACCTACATACGAGTAACACCACCACCGTGCTTCCCTACGAGTAACTAGGTGCCTTATCTAAAGGTGACTCGTAGAACAATCCAAACAAATCAGTTTTTTCTCGTCACTAAAAATAGCTAAAATAATGGCAAACTTGCATGAAAAACATATATATGAGTTTTACAACAAATTGACGAAAAAAAAACAAGAGGGATGGGAAACCATCTTTTTTTTTTCATTTTCAGACAGCACTCGACACTCTCCCACAGAAGAGAATCTATATATATCTAGAAAAAACAATCGGGAGTACTTGAAGCAGCTCTGAGAATGGTAAGGGAATCTCTCACTGGAAGGAAACAGAAGTTTGCACCAAGAATGAAGACATCACACACCCTTGAGAACTGCAACGAGTGTAGACTCACAAGAATGGGTACTAAAGATCCATCCTGTTCACAAGAATGCATCAGTAACCTGACGAAAGAACTAGGTTTCATAATATTGATTTTGGTTGATGACACAAAATTAATAAGTGGAAGACAGAGGGACTGTGATATACCGCAGAGGGAGCTATTGACTCCATATCTCGTTTCCAAAAGCGTAACTTTATTGAAAGTTATGAGGGAATGAGAACCTGTTTATACAAAATAAGAAATAAGGTCTTGCCAGGATCCAGATAACTTTCAGGAACTAGAACAAAGGAGCCTTCCGAATGCAACACGCCACATACATAAGGTCCACTAGTGTCTATGTAGTCTCCACATGGAACACCTACTAGGAAAAAGCACAAGAGAAAACACTAGCAAAGGTCCAAAGATCAGTCACATCGTGAGTTCCTGAGCTAGAAGCACTCAGAAAGGCTCTCTGATTCAGTCCTGCCAGAGCCAACAGCTCCGATGCTTCAGGCACAAATACACATAAATATGTTAACACAGCAAGCATTTAATATATCTAAGCATCAGTGTCATTCCCTTCATTACCAGGTGTAATCCCCCATTACCCGCGAAAATAAGCTGTTAACGTTGGTATTAGCTTCCCAGCTTATTTATGATAACATTTGCTTTAATGATGCTTCAGTGGATTAATGTAAGTTGATTAATACAATATGGTAACAGTTGATTAATACAATATGATAACAGTTGATTAATACAATATGATAAGTTGATTAATATGATTACAGTTCGTTATCATATAATTAGAGATCATTAATATAACAGTTTCTTGATGCAGTATGATAACAGTCCATTAATGTATTATGATAACAGTTCCAAAATTATTGTTACAATGATTAAAATATGTTTACAGCTCGTTATAATAAGTTTCTTCAAAATATGATAACAGTTCCTTAATATAATATGATATAAATTCCTTAACAAAATATGCTAACACTTCCTTCCTTCATTCCTTCCTTCCTTCGAGAAGGAAGGAAGGAAATGCCCGGTGCCCATGGATATGAAGAACAGTAAAAAAATATATACATCTGGAGTAGGGGGGGAGAGGAAGGGGGGGGGCTGACTGTGACAATTTCCTTATTCTTAACCCTCCCCTCCCCCTGAGGCTGAGCCAATAGGAGCGTTAGCAGATGCCCATGATAATCCCCTCCTTTCTCTCTCTCTCTCTCTCTCTCTCTCTCTCTCTCTCTCTCTCTCTCTCTCTCTCTCTCTCTCTCTCTCTCTCTCTCTCTCTCTCTCCCTTCTTCCACTCCTACATCTCCTTGTTTCCTCCTATACTCTGCCTGCATGTTTTTTTTCAATTCTTGAACTCACCTACATGGACCTGCTTTTTATAGCAGCTGAACATTCTAGCTACTTGGGAAACCTTTATTTTCTTGAAATGGATCATTGTTGCCTTCTTCTCAATCTTCTCAGGGCAATAATACGACGGATAGGCCTACATTATATATTGACCTTTTCTCTTTTTAAAGTATTTTAAGAGTACATTATATTTTATCAAATATTTCATTATACGTTTGCAGGACTTGGCAACGAGATGACTGATGCTGAGGATAACTAGTGTCACTTGGTAGTGAATTGTTAGGTTTGTTTGTATTTATGACCCCTGAATGATAATGAATATGAGCAGCATCCTCACTTTCCTGTGTGGCAGTGAATATGAGCGCGCACACACACACACACACACACACACACACACACACACACACACACACGAGCACTCACACACACACACACACACACCTACATACACACATATATATTTATATATATATTTATAGGGTTGTTTCCATACAACCACAACATTCAAAGCCAGTTGTAACCATGCAACCACAACAGGAAGACCCGGGAAAGCCACGTTAAATGTCTAGCACACTTTGTCTTGTTTCAAAAAGCCGAAGCGAACGAAACACTTATCGAGAAACGTTCGAACTTGTACGAGGATAAACGAGCCATGTACTGAGGTCCAGAAAACTGTATAAAATAAATACAGCGAAATGTGTATTTATAGACTCGGTGAATGTATACTAAGAGTTCACTCTTGTCCCTGGATTATGTCCAACGCTTAAAGTATACATACGGGCTGGTGAATACGCTATTTTAGTGGTCTTAATGACCTTCCAGAGGTTGATAGGCCTTAAGCCCAAAACCGAACCAGAGACAAGGGGCGAAACGTGCCAACTCAAACAGCCACAAGATTCGCAAACCTCTTACAACCAAACGCTCCACAATTCGCGGTCTCTGGCTCAGTCGGAGGATAAAGGAACTCAATGCGTTTGTCAAACGACCAAATTAGTTTGTATTTTTGTTTTCCCTCAGCTGTCCATCGGCCTGACATCTTTATTAGGAAAATCCTTAATGTATTGCCAGTGTCGGGAAGCGTCTTCCTTAAATAATCATTATGTTATCTTTTGTTTCTTAATGTTATCTGAAACATTCCGGTGTTCCTCCTGAGTTAATTAAACTATTTTCTTATCAATAAAAGGGAAATAATGTAATGACCCTAATTCATTTTCGGCATTAAGGTGCTTTATTGACACATAAATTTTAATATTCGTTCTTTCCTAATAGGAACCCCTTGACCTACCAACTGCTATTAAACATTCTGGAGGATATTCTCATTAATTAATCGGCTAGATGTTTATTTTTAATTGAGCAGATTATTAATAAAAATAATAACAAATATAATACAATAGTTAGAATTATAATGCTTTGAATTATATATATGGCAATATTTATCAGTCTGTTGATATTCAATAATTTGTTGTTTAGGATATCTTACTCCAATTTCCATTTAATATAAAATTATTAAGTTGAAATAAAAAGCAATATATTATATGCATTTGCGTAAATGTTAAATTATTCCCTTATGAATTATTACAGAATAAAGATTATAAATAATGTAATAAACAGTGTGAATAATAATTCAACTTTAATAATAAACTAAAAAAAATGTATTATAGAATTATGCCTATATAAAAATAACTATATTTACTCGAACTGAGAATAAGAAATGTAACGTTGAATATATATATATATATATATATATATATATATATATATATATATATATATATATATATATAGATATATATATACATGTTGTCTCAAAGCAATTTCTATATAAATGAAATTTAGATTTAAATGCTTTATTCCTACCAAATGATATATAAATCAAAATTGCACTTTTTTTTACATAAATTTCTAAACCATTTTGCTTGCAATTTGATGTACATTAGTATTTCACTGTGCAGCAATAATAGCAACCATTCAGTAATTGAAAACAGCAGTAGAAATAGTAACAGTAATAATAGTATAATAGTAATTACTAGTTACTAATAGTTAGTTACTGATAATAGAAACGGTAGTAGGTCTAGTAACAGTATCAATATTGTCAATATTAGGCAATAGGCCTAGTACTGATAATAGCAGTATTTTTAATAAAATTATACAGAATAATGCAAGTGTGGCTTTACTGGGGCAAGATGCGACTGATGGATTTTATTTAAGTTTATATTACTAATTTAATTAACGTTTCTAGACATAAAAGCGAGTATCTTAATTGTCGAATGTTGTGCTACTGTCCCTGTTCACCTAGTAGTAAATAGGTACCCGGGAGTTAGGCAACTATTGCAAGTTGCATTTTGGGAAAATCGAGGCATTTGGGGGGCCTCAATACGCCCATCAGGCTTCCTGTCCCCAACAATGGTAGGTTAGTTTGAAACCACAGGTGGCTGTTCTCTTTCACAATTGGTTGTACTCATTCACAAGTGGTTGTACTCATTCACAAGTGGCTGTGAATGAGTACATTTATCGGTTACGGCAACTTGCAAGAACTGAAATTACCTGAAGCTAACCAAGCCTTCAGAAATAGCATGGTCAAGTTGGGCAAATCTTGTCATGCCTATTAGCAGGTAGTGAAGAAGGGTGAGAAAGGTCTTTGTTGTGCACAAGCTTGCAAGGGACAGAACGTGATGTGAATAATTTGTCTCCGTGCCCAAGTAAAGAGGCTTGAGATCATGATTTATTTTTTTTTAGCCTGTAAATCACTGACCAATAAAGCATCTAAGTATGAATATGAAATTAGATTATAGAGATCTGCAATGATTACGTGTTATGCTATTATTATGACCTCTTGCGTAAATAATAGACAGATTTGTGTTTATTATTCACGAGAAACATTCGTCTATCTATATATATATATATATATATATTATATATATATATATATATTTATTAAATATGACCGAAAAAGTAAGATTAATAATTCTAACACGAATTTTCTCAATTTTCCTTATGTTTGTTTTTACTGATGACGGTAAATTAAAAATCAATTCTCCAAATTCATTCTTTATTTCTTAGTCTGACGCGACACTTGAGCGCGTTTCGTAAAACTTATTACATTTCAAAGACTTCCTGAACCGGCTTCCTGAACCTTGCAGGTATCAACCTCACTGAGGACCAAGTCACTCTCCTAAATCTGGGTATAAACTGTCACGTTATGTCCAGACCAAGTGCGTTGGCCCGGAAAGTGGAGTTGGAGATCCTGTTGGACGACATATTTGACCTCGAAGCACAAAAGAAGGTCACCACCAAAGACACCTTACAAGCTGAAATTATCGCAGAAGGAGGAAAGAATCGAGGCAACTACAGAAGTACCATACTGACCCCCGAGCTCAAAGCGGCAGCCAAGAGCCTTCGTGAGAACAAGGAGATAGTTGTCAGGAGAGGCGACAAGTCGCCAATATACGTCATCCTTAAGAAAGACGAATATCTGGCGAAAATGAACCACATACTCTCTGACCAAACTAAATTCCAAAGGGTAACGAAGGACACTACAGCCGAATTGAAAACAAAGGTCAACAAGTTGATTGAAACTGTGAATGCCAAGAAATCCGGACTCCACCTGCCAAAGATTATTGGAGAATATAAACCTGGATATGCGTATGGAAACGTCAAGACGCATAAGCCTGGAAACCCACTTCGGCCAATTATCAGCCAGATACCCACACCCACGTACAGACTGGCGAAACGACTCAACGGCTTACTGACTCCTTATGTCCCGTGCAACTTCAGCCTGAAATCCCCGAAGGAATTTGTTGACTTACTGCGGGGAACACGGGCTACAGGGATAAGAGCATCGTTGGACGTAGAATCACTGTTCACCAACGTACCTGTGGATGAAACAATCGGGATGATAATGGACCGAGTGTATCGAGACCCGGCATGTACTCCCCTTGACATGCCAGAAAATATCCTGAGGAAACTACTCCAAGCTTGTACTAAGGAGGCACCCTTCTTGAGCCCGGATGGGCACATGTATAAGCAAGTAGATGGGGTCGCTATGGGTTCTCCCCTAGGCGTCCTGTTTGCAAACTTCTACATGGGTACTATTGAGGAAAAAGTCTTAGTCGACTTGAACTTGAAACCGGCCATATACTGCAGGTATGTTGACGACATTTTTACACAGGTACCTGATGTCAGACATCTGCAGGAGCTGAAAGAAGCGTTTGAGCAGAATTCTGTGTTACGTTTCACTTACGAGATGGAGAAGGATGGGAAGCTGCCCTTTCTAGATGTAACAGTCATGGAAAGGAGCGGAGGTTTCCACACTACAGTCTACACTAAGGAAACAAACATAGGAATGTGCCTAAATGCCAACAGTGACTGCCCAGATAGGTACAAGAGGAGTGTTGTTAACGCTTATGTCGACCGTGCTCTCAGCCACAGCTCAGAATGGAAGCAAGTCGACGAAGAACTCTGTAGAGTAAGGCAGGTCCTAGTCAACAACGGCTTCTCCAATGGTTTCATTGAAGACATCATAAGAAGGAAAGTGAAACGCCATGCAACCTCTGAAGATACAACTAACACAACACCTATACCCCCTATTAGACTATTTTACAGGAACTTCTTCTCCACAGCTCATAAAACGGAGGAAAGGGTCCTGAAAGATATTGTTAATAGAAACGTTATCCCTACAGACAAAAATCAGAAGATACAATTGACGATTTACTATAAAACCAAGAAAACTGCCAACCTACTCATGAGAAACTCTCCAGACACAAAGCAGAACGCTTTGAAAGAGACCAATGTCGTCTATGCCTTCAAATGCCCACTTGGGGACTGTAAGCCCCAAAGAACTCAATATATAGGCAAGACAACAACATCTCTTTCCAGGCGATTAACGATGCATAAGCAACAGGGCTCTATCAAGGAACATATAATCTCTTCCCACAACCAAACCATCACCAGAGAAATCTTAACAAACAACACAGAAATCATTGATAGATACAGCGACAACAGGCGGCTTGACATCTGCGAGGCACTACACATCAAGAAGTCAACACCAGCAATCAACAGCCAATTAACGCACTACTATATTCTACCCACTTCAAGACTCCGCTCCAATATAGAAACATCAAGAAATACGGGCCAATAGGCCTTCTGCAGTTACAGATCTATTCTTCCCTTATACCCATTGTTTCGTGTTCTGTGTTTGTTCTCACCTCACCCCAAACCATTGTAACATGTCACCTCACCCAAATGCAGGTATTTAAACTCTGTTCAGTTATAGTTGTTCTGTGTGTGTGTAACTAAAGTCTTTGAAAATGTAATAAGTTTTACGAAACGCGCTCAAGTGTCGCGTCAGACTAAGAAATAAAGAATGAATTTTGGAGAATTGATTTTTAATTTACCGTCATCAGTAAAAACAAACATAAGGAAAATTGAGAAAATTCGTGTTAGAATTATTAATCTTACTTTTTCGGTCATATTTAATAACATATGTCTACAGGAAAGACTGCTACCAAATATACTATATATATATATATAATATATATATATATATATTATATATATATATATATATATATATATATATATATATATATATATATATATATATATATATATATATATATATATATATATATATGTTGGTACATGTTACGTCTTGGTGCGTTACGTCGTTAAAGAGACGCTAGATCGGTGTTGCCTTCCGTACTTTGAAGACTCTGTTCGTGTCTGTTCCATCTCCCTGAAACGAGTTTTTTACTTAAATGTCTTCCCATTCCTTCAAAACGTAATTAACAAACGTTTAAGAAGACAGATAGCAATTTACGAATATCAGGATATCAATACCACGTATCACGTAGATATACCTCGTGGCTTCTTGTAAATCCACGAGGATAACAGAAAATGGGAACTTTATCCAAGCTGTAAATTAGTCACGTGTTATTACCTTCTATGCACTTTATGCAACGGAGAAATCCTGCAGCTTACTGTTAGAACTGCATTGTCCCGTTAGTATTCACGCACCACCTGGTAGAAGCATTTTCAGCATCTCGGAAATTTACTCTCCGTTCCATTGAGTCATTTGTCCGTTGATAAAATCTTCGGTGAATCTAACTCCTTTATTAACCTCACTCATCTTACGTCTCTGTGCCCTCGTATTGCCCTCTTCAGTGACATCTATAGGAACTCATGACTCTTCTGTGCCTCAGAAGATGCTATACTTACTTCCGGGTCTACGGTTCGATGTTTGACTAAAGACCTATCGACCTCTGGAGGGTTGTGAAGTCCTCACATTAAATTCTGAATAACCAAGGATACTTTAATCCAGGACTAAAGTAAACTCTGGTTGGGTATAGACCGAGAAGCGAGTTTACACCTCTGGGAGTATCCCTGGGTTTAGCGGCTTCTCTTATGGCTTTCAGTATTCTATGTGAGTGAGAAATACGGATCTGCGCCGTCGGGTCGCAATCGAAAGGTACTTGGTTCGATTCCCGTGGCAGTAGACAAGCGTTTGGGTAACGTGCCACTCTTCATCTAACAATTAATAGATTCTCGGGAGTTAGAAAACTGTTGTGGGTTGCGTCCTCGGGAAGGGTCGTAGTTGGCCAAGAGCGTCCTCAATAAAGCCAGCAGGCTTTCTGTCCCAGTCTCTGGGAACTCATGCTGTTAGGTTAACAGAGGCAGTAAATGAAAGGAAACAGGCACAACCACTTCCGTCCCGCCCGGGAATCAAACCAGAATCCCTAAATGCGCGTGGAGAATGAAGACAACATGGGAGAGGTAGTGGACAGATGTTCAATCAATTACGCTGTTTACGATTAAATACTGTACAACCACCTTTCAAGGGCCCCTTCAACTACTTGGTGATTTATAGGGAATAATTGATTGATGAAGAATAAGCCACCCAAGAGGTGGCACGGGCATGAATAGCCCATAAGTACACTGAAACAAGAATGATGTGGTTGTTTTAGATTCAGCTACTCAGAACATATGTTCCAAGTAGCACGGGCTATGGTGAGCCCGTAGTGGACTCACCTGGCACTGGAGCGGGCTGTAAACCTGAGCCATGATTGATAGATGATGATTGATAAAGATTAAGCAACACACAAGAGGTGGCATGGGCATGAATAGCCCGTGCTCATCAATGTATAATCATTGATTGATAAAGATTTGGCCACCCAAGAGGTGGCACGGGCAGGAATAGCCCGTAAGCGGTGAAGGAATAATGTTTGTTGTTGTTATAGATTCAGCTACTCGGAACAAGTTCCAAGTAGCACGGGCTATGGTGAGCCCGTAACTTACCTGGCACAGGAGCTGGGCAAGAAGCACGGGCTATGGTTAGCCTCGTGGACAGGAGATGTCTCCCAAAGGAATAATGATGTTTTGAGCATTAAATAAGGTCTTGGTGGCATGACCAAGCCTCAGGTGAGGTGATTATGCAATACAGATTTCCTACAGCTGGAGATAATGTCGTCTATTTTTATTTAGTAAATATTACTGAAAGTAATATTATTTTTCTATTCGCATATTATAAAAAATTATTTAATACTTTTAGAAATCATAAATGTATTTTTTTCATACTATGTATTATATTTTTGTTATAAATCTCTCTTCATTTACGCTAACTCACTAAAGGTTCAGTGTCCCTGCCCCTGGTGAAGCTTCGTGCTGTTTATATGCCGCATTGCCATTTCAAAATTGTCTATTTAGGATGCTTACGAAATCACAGCTAAATTAATTTAAGTGGCTTAGACTTGCTATCATGTGGAGTAATTTAACCTAATAACTTTCATTTCTTGATTTTGTACAAATATTTGTTTCCGTGCATCTTGAGGATGGGTTGCAAGTCTGTAAAAAAAAAAAGATACTTGTTTACTAAAAAGCGAAAAAAAAATAATTATGTAAAAAAGCCTTCTAAGTTCGACCATCTGAAGTATCTTCTCTCAGGTGATAGCATCACCTCCCAGCATCTTTATCTCCCGTAAGATCTCCGTAGATCATTACCTCCGGTAACCCCTCCCCCCCCCCCCCTCCCCTGGTCTACCCTGTAGCAAGACACCGACAAGTTGATCTAAATGATTTTTGCTCAGGTGCTGTTTTGTGAAATTGGATTGTGTTTTTATTATTGTTTTGATATGTTATGCAGGCTAGTGGTAAATAAGTTTTTGCTGTTGTTTCTCACCTTCTGCCTGTCTCATCCCAAATCCTTATCCTGAGCCCTTCCTAGTGTTATAAAGTCTTATAGCTTGGCGCTTTCCCCCTGATACTTCTCTTCCCTTCTCACACTTGCATACTTTTTCTGTATATATATATATATATATATATATATATATATATATATATATATATATATATATATATATATATATATATATATATATATATCATTGATAGATACAGCGACAACAGGCGGCTTGACATCTGCGAGGCACTACACATCAAGAAGTCAACACCAGCAATCAACAGCCAATTAACGCACAACTATATTCTACCCACTTCAAGACTCCGCTCCAATATAGAAACATCAAGAAATATGGGCCAATAGGCCTTCTGCAGTTACAGATCTATTCTTCCCTTTAGCTTATACCCATTGTTTCGTGTTCTGTGTTTGTTCTCACCTCACCCCAAACCATTGTAACATGTCACCTCACCCAAATGCAGGTATATATATATATATATATATATATATATATATATATATATATATATATATATATATATATATATATATATATATATATATTCTCAATTGTTTTTCTTAGAACCTCATTTAATATCTGATTGGTCTTTCTTCACTCTCTGGTACTCTGTTTCATGCCCAGATACTGTCTGGTTTTTGAATCAATTTATTTGTCAAGTTTTCTCCTCTTGCTTTTATTTTGGGGAACATCCTCGTTCTCCTCTTCCTGTGGCCAAGATGGGCGTGGGGAACCCTCCACCACCACCTCCTCCTCCTCCTGTGACCAAGATGAATGTGATACTCAAGCAGTTTCACTACTTTAGGTAAAAAATTAGATTATAGTATGGCCGGTGGTGCGAACGTCAATCACCCCGCTGTGTTTACAAGAGTTTGTGGAAATGACTACGATGATTTCGAAAGCAATTTAAAGTGTCTTTATATTTTTGTTATTTGGTGTAAAAAAAAGTTAACAGCAGAAACCGCAAGTGATGATTGTAACCACATGTGTGTGTGTGTGTGTGTGTGTGTGTGTGTGTGTGTGTGTGTGTGTGTGTGTGTGTGTGTGTGTGTGTGTGTGTGTGTGAAGAACAGCTGCGAGTCAAATTGTGCAGTAAACGGATATCATGCTGATTGATGTGGTCAACGATTTTTTTTTTTTTTGAGGGGGATGAGGAGTGGGGGGGGGGGAGGATGAGGCAAAAGGAATTTATTTTTTGCCTTTCCTCTCTTTAGTTAGCTTAGCATGTGTCTTTGTGAGTATGACTACTAAAGAATACCGAGGTAAACTATTAGTAGTAGTCCTAGTTTACCTAGTACTAATACTAGTACTAGTATTAACGATGTGTGTAGTTCTGCTTCATCTTTAAGAAACACAAACGACTCCGGAAAACTCAGTCAGAAACAGCATGAAATTATCTAATTATACTGATCAACTGTGTTGAAAATTGGGAATATCTCATCAATAGAATATAGCTCTCCCATTTTCTTACTGAACAGATCCAGTCTCTTCCGACATTAGATTTAGATGTAGATTTAGAAGCTTTTTTGTGTGATTTATACGAGTAATTTCAACTGTTGGTAAAGTAAAGAGTTAAACAGTATTAAAATCCTTACAGCTTACGATTGAAGTTGTAAGACGTATATTTAGCATAAAATTAGAATCTTAGGAATAAATATTATTAGCCACTTTTAATTCAACAAGAGTCAATGATATTTATCCTAATAACTGATTTACATGAAGTAATTTTGTAAAAAT
>WNGS01113158.1:28243949-28258836 GCA_020271785.1 Procambarus virginalis | reverse complement strand
GGTGTGGGGGGTGTGTGGGGTGGTGTGTGTGTGTGTGGTGTGTGTGTGTGTGTGTGTGTGTGTGTGTGTGTGTGAGCGTGTGGGCGTGGGTGTGGTTTGCGATAGTGGAGATCGAAGGTTCGCTTCTCACTCACTCACAGGGCATGGCGTTGTCCATGCCCTGTACGTGGTCGAAAGGACCCGGTTCAGTTTCCGGCTGAGGCGTAAGCTAACGAGCAGAGTTTCTTCCACTTGATGCCTCTGTTCACCTAACAGTAATAGGCACATGGGAGTTAGCTGCTATGAGCTGCTTTCTCCAGATATGTGCGTGTAAAATATATGTAGTACATATGATAGCAAAAAATGGGATGGAAATCAGTACCTCCCGACGGTTAGAAAGGCGGGGTCCAAGAGCTAAACTCAAACCGGCAGCCACAAACAGTAAAAAATAAATAATAAATACAAACACACACAGATGAGTCACTAGAAAGTCAGAAAGAACTTTTTCAGTCTAAAAATCGTAAATAAGGGGAAGTGTCGAAGCCAACTTGATACACAGCTTTGTATATGAGAATATAATTCTCAGAAACCATTCTATGGTGTCTTAGTAATGCTCCTGAGACCCCTTCCCTATTGTGAGCATCCTGCCCTAGATAATAGATCGATGGCGTCGATCTATTTCACGTTTATTAAACCAAGCGACGAGTTTCGACACTCAGCCCAAGAGCGGAGAGAGAGAGATGTGTCACCCAGAACTGCTCCATTGGACTCTCCTGGTTGACCTGTTCACTCCATGCCTTCCTAAACCTGCAATTACACCTTATGGTGCCTTAACCTTAATAAGCATGTAATGACAAGCCGTAAATCTACGAGATTGTGTTAACAACACAACACTATCAATTACCATTTTTTTTAATAGGGCCATCTCCGGATACCTCATGCTGACAAATAGGGGCCCCACTTCGGATGAAACATGCGGATCAGCACACAAACATTCAGCACACAAAGGCATATTACTCACTAAACTGCGCATCTCGTATTATTTCCTGTTATCTGCGCTCACCCACAGAGCCGCTTGAAGACACCATTTAAAGAGAACAATGATGTAATTTTAATATATATTGACCATATACTGGTTCTGGCACCAAGTTCATTAAGATAATGACCCGGGTGTGATGCCTGGTGCATTTTAGAGAGTAGTTGCGGATTGAAGTAACGCCCCGTGTTGGCAGCTTTAAGAAGACGCTTAATAATACCTGCAATTCAGTGCAATTCTTCATGATCAATCATACACTTGCCTCTCAACTCTGCCTACTTATAGCAAACAACACTTTCTCTTAGCTATCTAATGTATCATTTCTGACAATTTTAGAGTTGTTTTTGCGTCATAAATTCCACTGTGTCATTCTTGGCAATTGTGTAATTTGGGGGGCATAAATTAAACTCTGTCATCACTGACAACTGTGTAATTTGACTCGTTATTAATAGCCCCCCATCATCTCTCCCATATTTGTAATACACGTAAGTATGCATTCTGATAAGATATACAAATATGCCGTACAGTATCAAACTTTGAGCAATACTGAATCTTCAGAGAACCAATCACGAAGAGATAGTTTAAGTCAAAGTAAAAAAAATTAATAACTGACTGCTATTAAGGCGGAAGATTTGCGCGTTTTCTCGTAGTTACCAAACTGACCGGCCAGAAAAGAGTAGGAAAGGGAGGATGAGATAAATGAGAGAGAGAGAGAGGAGAGAGAGAGAGAGAGAGAGAGAGAGAGAGAGAGAGAGAGAGAGAGAGAGAGAGAGAGAGAGAGAGAGAATTTACATATGAAAATATTATTGTGTGTTGACTTCTATATAAGTAGTTACATGACGTTACAACTTGCTCAATATCACGAGTGGAAAAAGAAAGTTTGGATATTAGTCAGGAGATCTCAAAGTTTAAGGTCGGTTACAGTGTCTTCTGAAGTCTCTCTCCGGTCAACTGTAACCCGGGGAAGGGATGGGACAAAGGGCCGAGACAGGAAGGTACAGGAAAGAATACATTGATCACCTGTAGCTTGTATCAAGCCACCGAACGCGGGAGTGACAACATGTTTGTGAGACAGATTAATTGTGTAATAATTTATGTTGGTCCAAAATTGTATTGCTCTCTTTTGCCTTATGAAATTAAATACAAATATTTACCACTGATATGTAGTTTTATTTAGCAAATCCAACCCAAAGTTTTAGTAAACAATAGTTTACACTTATAATTGGTACAATTTACATAAAAAATGATCGTACTTTAATCACAAAAGAGTAACAATACCAGCTAACACGTCATTATTATTGGGGTTTGGGCTATGGTCGGGAGTCTATTGTTTCTTCGTGATTGGTAAAAAAAAAGTTCAAGATAATCTGGCTATTTTGATACATCTGTATGATGTCTCATACTCAATTTGCAACTTGAAGTATCTTATGAATAGTTTGCAACATTGATGTATTTTATTCTCAGGTTGCAACATTATTGTCTACTATGCTCAGTTTGCAAGAATAATGTGTGGAGGTGTGCGTAGTTTAACAAATTAAATTAACATTCGTAACTTGATTGCATCGACAGTCATTAAATTTAAGATTGTAATCACTATCATCTCTTGATGATGCAACGAAAATTACACAACATTCGCACATCCATCAACATCAATTGTCATTATACATTGCTCGAATTTGTTGCAAATGTCTCACTGCATAAGGTAGAAAAAAAGTCTTTGGAACTTGAGCTCTTTTAAAACGTCTTTCTGTTAATTAAACGTAAAAAGGAATTCTTGGACTTAATTTGCACAACTCACTAACAACATATCAATAGCCTTCATGATATAGCATCTTTTAAACAAACATTTAACGTCGAAATGAATAAATGTGTATTCCAAATAATATTCAGGTATTTCCAAATAATTCTATATTTAAATGCTATAGATAATGTGAATAAATGCTAAGAAAATAACTTACACAGAATATTATTATTCATAGTCGCGTCTATCATGCCGCTTAGTAATATACAATAAGCATGGGAATTCTTTTTGAATGATATCAGATTTTCCAATCAGATGTGATTGGATCCTACTGAGTAAGATCCCGAGGTTCTGCGATAGGCTTTTCATCGTAGTCTATCATTGTTTCAATCTTCGATTAAAGTTTTTATTAAGACTTGAATTCTAGAGGAATATAATTAATACTCATAAATTAATTCAGGACACTAAGACTTATTATCCTACTCAAGCTCAGCTTGAAGTTTGACTTTTAAAACTATTTTTTTTTATGAACTACTCATAGAAGCACATAATTTATTTCCCTCACCTTAGACACATATATGTAAACAATAGGATGAATTTCAGAACTTTTGATAGAATATTCAGGAACAGAAAATGAAGTCTTCACGACATTGTGAACTACGTATGTCAGACCAATACTGGATATGCAAGCCAAGTGCAAGTAAAAGTATAGAAAGTCCAGAGGTCTGATATGAGACATGTTAATGGACAAGTTGGGCTTAGTTATGAGGAAAAGCCAAAGGAGGTACGCCTCACAATGTCTGAAATGAAATTGGACAGACGCAACTTGATCACAATATACAAGCTTCTGAGGCACTGACAAAGTACATGAGTGCAAACTAGTAGTCCAGATGACCCATTCGGATGGAAACTAGAAACTATGATGATCCAATGGACTGGAAACAATTAGTGATCAATTTGAACACGATGACCAAACCACACACTGGGAGACGAGGAGACAACGACGTTTCGGTCCGTTTTGGATCATTATCAAGTCGATTGTGATGGAAGTGAGGAAGGCACGCACTCCCTCACTCATAAGGATGACAAGAGTGAGGTGAGGAGCAGGCAAGAGCAGGTAATTTGAGTAAGTTGCAAGGGGAGACTGATTCATTGTTCAATTTCTAGCAACTATTTGGCTAAACTTACACAAATGTACTTTTACACCAAAAAATATATATACTGACATTCTTAAAAAAATTGAATAATAAATATACACCCTAACCTAACCAGTCCAAGGCCTAAATAAGAATCCTAGGGCCTAATATACGTTACATTAGGCTCACTTTAGTACATAAATTTGCTATATTAGGCAAAGGAGAGTTTAGATTTTTTTCGAACCCTCAACAGAATTCATATTACATAGCTTACGCTATGTATTTTTATTGACTGCAACAAGTAACCAGTAGCTTCCCAGGTAAGTACATGTAGAATATTACATACAAATGAGTACACACTACAGTCACTTAGGCATGAGACAGGTAATAAGAATTGAAATGGAACAACATATCATAGCTAGAAAATATGATCAATTAACAAACACCATCCCCATCTCTGTCTACAAGACCCAGACAGTCCCCTTCCCTATCCACAATGATGCATCCCATCCGGCCCATAACTGGCCACTCCCTGTGTGAGCGATAACACACCGTACTGTATATGTAGGAGAACACAGCTACAACATACATATATACATCTACAACTCTTTCCATGTAAGGCAGACGAGAATGCATGTATCGTTTACCTTTATAAAAGCACTATAATCAACTTCTGCGGTTGAATGCTGTACAAATAAGGTAATTAAATAGTCTCTAAAGCCGATGAGGTGAAACTCAGGAACTAGCATTCGACTCTGCTTCCATATTTATACGAACTAATTTAGCCGTACACACACACACCAGACGCCCCTTAGATCCCACTATTATACTCACCTCGTTAGCGCCTCGTTCATCATACGAAGGTGTTTCGTTAGCGCTGATGGGTGCTACTTTGCGTTATTTATCTATTGTATTCATTAATCAGTGTTATTTAGCGGTATCGCTTGCCCATCATCAACACCACACTGGCGAATAACTGGCGTTCCTTAAGTGGGACAGCGAGGGAAATATTAGTCAGAAATATTCCGTTAATAGTCATAAATCAGCATTATTATCGAGATCTCTTCTTTTGTATTTTTTGAGAGTTCTATGAGAGAGTAAACGATCATCTCAGGTTCCCAGAGTTATGTTCCGTGTTCTCGGGACTTAACTGTATGCTAACGGTATCCTAACAACCTCATTTGGGTGAGAAGAGAGCTATTATTACCTTTATTTTGTTTGTTATTGCCTATAGAGCATTCTTTGGTTTACTTGTATATTTCTTTCTATTGTACTCCTGGGTGTGTGTATAATTATCTGTTGGTTTGTGTATATTTTCCTCAAGGTGAATTGACGGCAGATAATGCTTCTCGGTGTTTGTGCTGTATAATGCTGTTGACAGAAGAGAATGACTGAGTCTTGAGAATGTAGAACACACCTTGAGCTCAGACTTGGAGGTCAGGCAGCTATATTTCCTGCACATCTTTACTTTAAGTATCTGACAAAGTCTTACTTTAAACACTAAATGTATTTATTATTTAATCTCTCTCTCTCTCTCTTCTTTTAAACAAATTCAAGGGCGCAACAGTGAATTATTGTTGATCCTAGACAAATACTTTGCACTAAGATATGTTATCTTGCATCAATACATCAGAATCATGGTCCTAGAAATTCCTCTCTTTAGTGAACTTATTATTTTCATCTGGTGTCAACTTCAATTAAATTCCGAGCTACAATTACGAGTTCCCGAGCCTTCATTTGAGCGAGTGACTTGAATTAATTATATTTATTGTTGATAAAACAGGTTCCAACGTCAGCCGAGGAATGAATTATCACTGATTAGAGTGATATTGTACACACCCAAGAGGAAGGAAGGGATCTATCACCAGAAACCGCAAATCGTTCCGACTATATTGCATTGGGAAGGGATCAGGATAAGAATTTGGGATGGGACGGGGGGAAGGAATGGTGTCCAACCACTTGGATGATCAGGTATTGAACGCCGATCTGCATAAAGGAGACCGTCGCCCTACCGTCCACTCATGCAGGAGCTCTCACAAGTCAAGCCTGGCCTCGGGCGGGCTTGGGGAGTAGAAGATCTCCCAGAACCCCATCAACCAGTTTTGACATCAAGCAGAGTCAAGCCAGTACGAATCTATACACTTGGAAGGATATGAGGACGAGGACCTGGGAACGACGGAGGTATCTTCGAGCGAATCAACAAGAAAATATAGATCTCAGGTGAGAGAAATAAAAACTCTTCCCAGAGTTTTACGAGTTATCCCCTCATCACTTTGCATCTCTCACCGGAGTCTTAAAGTCCTGCAAGAGACTTTAATGGGGGACGCTGGATACAATGTTTCGTTAATAATGGGTTGAACACTACAGACATCTTTATTCAAAAGACAGAGGCCTCAAGTTATTCCGCAATTAGACCAATATTTGTATTTACTGAGAAGTCTGAGAGTATAGATTAAATCAAATTAAATTAAAAAAATTACAATTTGAGAACAAATTTACAAATGAGAACAAATTTACAATTTTAGAACTAATTTACTTTTTGAGAACTAATTTACATTTTGAGACAAATTACAATTTGAGAACAAATTTACATTTGAGAACAAATGTACAATTTGAGAATAAATTTACATTTTGAGAATAAATTTACAATATGAGAACAAATTTATGTTCGTGTGCCAAGGATACGATCAAGTCTATACTTATAGTTTTCTTATGAGTTCGAATACTTGCAAAAATGTATATTTGCGACAACTTATATTATCAAGCATACTTTTGACCAGGTTGGGTCAAAAATATGCTCTTGAATTTACAAGGGATACTTTTGACAGAGAATAAATTTTATCAAGAATAATTTTTATCAAGAATAATTTTTATCATGAATAATTTTCTCTCGAATAATTTTGAATAGGGATACTTTCCCTCCTTCTCTACTGGAATTCTATAACTCTTGTTGGAAAAAAAGTAGTAAAAAAATGTGATAGAATTTTACCTACCCGTGCGTATATAAAACATCTTGGCACAATGATATCGACCTTATATGCAATTTTATGATCTAAAATAGAGAAACTCTAATATCATATATGATAGTCGATAGTCATTCAGCTATATCTTCCGTAAGGAATCAACATTACCAGAACCNCAACAGGCGACAACGACTCGCACGGCAGAACGAGACACAGCAGCGGCGGGCAGCAAAACAAGACGCAACTGCAGATTCAACAAGAGGCAACAAGAGCAGGACCATGCGATAGTAGCAGCAGCAGCAGAAGAAGCAGCAGCAGCAGCAGCAGCAGAAGCAGCAGCAGCAGCAGAAGCAGCGCAGCAGCAGCAGCAGCAGAAGCAGGAAGGACAGTGTTCCACCAACAAAAGATGCAGTCAGTGGGTACAATAGCCACAAGGAACGCAAACACTAAATAATAAATAATGATTATGTTAGGAGCAATGATATGATATCGAGACAACATCTTCCTCTGTCTCGCCGAGACAGAGGAAGACAGAGGGGAGCCGGTCGGCCGAGCGGACAGCACACTGGACTTGTGATCCTGTGGTCCCGGGTTCGATCCCGAGCGCCGGAGAGAAACAATGGGCAGAGTTTCTTTCACCCTATGCCCCTGTTACCTAGCAGTAAAATAGGTACCTGGGTGTTAGTCACCTGTCACGGGCTGCTTCCTGGGGGGTGGAGGCCTGGTCGAGGACCGGGCCGCGGGGACACTAAAGCCCCGAAATCATCTCAAGATAACCTCAAGAGGAGTCTCTCAAGAGCCAGTCAGCTGTCATTATCCTGCGTCTCTCAAGAGTTACTAAGACATCTTATATACCTGCCTCGCTGAAGAACCACTCAGCTGGTGAACATCTTCTATCAAGAGGCTCTCATCCTCCCTGTTTCTGCTTTTGGAAAACCACTCAGCCACCATGTACTAGCCACTTCTAAAAGCCCTGTAACCCACATTGTCGTTGCCACTCTCGACAACCAATCACCAAGCTTGTTACAGCATTTTATGAGTCACCGAGACCATTTTCTCTTGCGTCTTTGGACAGCCAATCAACCAACATGTACTTGGCTGAAATGCCTGAATTCTATGTATGATTTCTAAACTTGATTTACATACATACATACACACACATATGAGAGAATATCTTTTTGTCTGTACAAAGTTGAAGGCCAGATGCTTGGGGATAGCTTTACCTAAATTTGCAGGCAGACACGGTTTGGGTACGGGACGGACATAGGCTGCTTGGGGTTATCCTAAGTTATATGTTTTAAGAAATATTAGCAATTTCTTAGTAATTTTCAAGTAGTGTGAAACCAAAAAGTCATGTAATCAATGGCGTGTGATTAACGTGGAGTTGTTGCTGAAAAGAAACATGAATGTAAAAGAAGAAAGAAGATAGGAAAACAAAGCATCCAAACCAATACCTTTGGTCTCAGGGCTTCTTAAAAGGGGGAAATGTAGTTTGTACTGTGTGTATGTACATACATTACATATATATATATATATATATATATATATATATATATATATATATATATATATATATATATATATATATGTATATGTATATATACTTGGAGCCTCGAACAACCACCAACATATATATTTACATACACTCGGACCATTGGACGCACGGCAAACACACTCAGTATTTACATACATGAACCACCTCACACTCGCGGTATCTGCCATACATGAATCACCACTCACTCTCCTAGCAAGAACTGGGCGGGTCATCAGAGGCTGCTCAACCACCTCCAGGAGTATGTGATAGAATGTTACCGTTCCCTCTCGCTAACCTGTGCACACAGCTCACTCTTACTCCGGTTACACCCAATATTTAACATCTAAAAGAGTACAGTGGGAAGAATAATGCTGTTTTCGTTATACAAATAACAGAGAAGGCAAATGCAATAACAGATGGGGGGAACAGCAAGGTCTCAATTAGGTCGAGGAGACTATGCCTGCTCTGCCCCTCTAGCCATACAATAGGAATGAAGAGGGCCCACACATGACAACAGAAAGAAGCGTTCTAAAGCAGGCGATGAGTCACAGTAACGTGGCTGAAGTAGTTAGATCAGACCACACACTAGAAGGTGAAGGACGACGACGTTTCGGTCCATCCTGGACCATTCTCAAGTCGATTGTCTTAACTTGAGAATGTCACAATCTCAAGTCACAGTCGACTTGAGAATGGTCCAGGACAGACCGAAACGTCGTCGTCCCTTCACCTAATGTGTGGTCTGGTCTAAGCGTTCTAAAGCTTTGCCTTCCCAAGATAGCTTAGCTAGAAGCAGCATCTTCATCTTTCCTCGTGAACATCTCTTCTTGCTCTCTTGACGTGCAGATATTCTGCCCATTCTCTCCATCTGACACTCCGTAAACAATACATCTGTTTTGCCTAAACAGAGACATTCGAACTGAAGCAACACAGCTATCGAGGACGACCGCAAGGAAAAGGTCAAAATTTTACGGCGTTTTAATTTGTTTTTTAAATATATAGCAATTTTAAAGATTTAGTCTATTCCGTAATTGTTTATTTTCTTAGAGTTTTAGATTCGTACTGGAAAGAAAATTTAAGACAACACAAAGCGAGAGAGAGAGAGAGAGAGAGAGAGAGAGAGAGAGAGAGAGAGAGAGAGAGAGAGAGAGAGAGAGAGAGGAGAGAGAGAGAGAGAGAGAGAGAGCAGAGAGAGAGAGAAAGAGAGAGAGAGACTAACTTAAGAAGGAAAAAGGTGGGGTGGGTCAGGCCCATTCGATACTTTGGCCCAGAACTAGAGGGCTGCCATATCCAGCACACTGCATTATATAGTGTTATATGGCTACCACTCCTACCACTCTGAGAGAAGGGAGAAATTACAGTGAACAAGCCCTGCTGTTCAATGACAAACTCTACAAAACCCTATACAAGTATCAAATACAAAAATTCCCTTTGCACCAACGGAACAAATTCATTAATTACACCACCCAAAATATATAACTTCTCACAGATCATCTACATTTTCTCTAAGGACTGGAAAGTCGAAATATACGCCAGTGATTAAGCTCCAATTAAGCTGACTTAAGGTGAAAGACTTCCTAACTCCACACCCTCCACCACTGGGAAGACGAGGATGGTCTGTATGTATTCTTCAGCTTTGAATATATATACACATTCCTCCCAGTTACATCGTTACAGCTTCCTTTCTTGAGAGATAATGAACACGAAACTTGAGCATCATTCTCAGCAGCTTGCAAGGGTTGAGTGCTAATGTTGCAGCTAATTTTTAACATGAATATTTTATTAGTTTTTTGTTTTGCTCATTTTATGGAATTTAATTAAAATTTCAGCTATCTTATTATTATTTATTTTCGGAGATAACTTTAACGTTATCTTAGGCTTTATATTTAGAGTTAAATTCAGTGGACTATTTAAAGTTATCTTTAACTCCGTCTTCAGAGATATCTCTGACGCTGTCTTTTAGTGACATCTCTGACGCTATCTTTAGAACTATCTTTAACTCTAATTTTAGAATTATTACTAACGAAATCTTTAGAGCTATCTCTAATGATATCTTGATAGCAATCTCTAACGATGTCTTTTGAGTAATCACTAACGCTCTCTTCTGGAGCTGTTGCTAATTCTATTGATATCTCTTCTATAGATCCATAGACATATATCTATATAGATCTATAGATATATATCTACAGATATAGAGATATCTCTAACGCTAACTAATACCTTTAGAGATATCTCTAACACTATCTTCAGAGCAACCTCTATTGAATTTTTAGATCGATCATCAATGTTATCTATAGATGTATCTTTAATACAATCTTTAAAACTATATCTAACGTTATCATCAGAGCCTCATAATCTTCAGCGCTAGTTCTAACGCTGGCTTCAGAGCTACAAACATCTACAGTAGCTATAATATCTGTATCTACAGAACTACAAGTATCTACAGTAATTGTAACATCTGTAGGTACAAACATTTCGATGCTTCTTGCTGAAATAATAATATTATCCATGACTGGAACACAACTAAAACAAAGTTATTTGTGAAGACATGTTCAATTAATTACCTTCTTTTTCTTCCCCCTCTTCTTCTCCTCCTCCTCCTCCTTCCCACACCTCTTTTCCATTTCCACCCGTTCCGCTATCCTTCCAGCATCTCCCCATCCCATCTATCTCCCCGCCTCCATCCCTCCTACACCACAATCCATCCTCCAAACAAATAATCGCCTTCGGGATTTGCTGCTATATTAAGCAGATAATTTATGATTACCAAGCTTGATTTAGACAAGCGATGTCTGCACTCTCAGAGTGAAATCTATGCACTTTAGTCATCCAGACTTCCTCGTAAACGTGTCAGAGCACCTCATTATCTAGTTAGCGGTGCAAGCGAGATTAATCTTCGCTGGTATCGCCGTCTTCAATTTAAAAAATGCAAAAAAAAAAAAGATATTAAGATGCAAGGAGGAAATCTTTTTGTGGCTTTATCTGTTGAGTTTATTAGAATCACGATGTTATATACGGTTTTGAGTGTGTGAGTGCGGCCGTGTGCGTGCATGGGAGGGTATATGTTAGCGTGCGTGTGAGTTCTTATGTCCAACCTATTAACTTTCAATCGACTGGTATACAGATTCCCGAGTCTATAATGGTCTCTATTATATCTGCATTATATTATATATTTTACATCTATTATATCTGTGTGTGTGGGGGGAGGGGTGTTTGTTAAATGGTACGAGGGGTTCATTTACTATTTATACCTGCATTATCAAGCTCGTGGGGCCCGCCTTTCTAACCGTAGGTTGTCTAATGTATTGACTCCTGGCCAATCTATCATATGTACTACATATTTCTCTCTCGCGCATACATACACAGCCTCGGTATGCAGCCCGAGGCAGCTGTCTAGCTCCTAGATACCTATTTACTGCAAGGTGAACTCTTTCATCAGGTGAAAGAACTCTTAACATGTGTTTCTGCCTTGACTAGGAATCGAACCCACGCCCAAAGGACTATGATAGTGCTGTTTGCTCGGCTGCAAGGTTGTGTGTGTGTGTATGTGTGTGTGTACTCACCTAGTTGTGCTTGCGGGGGTTGAGCTCTGGCTCTTTGGTCCCGCCTCTCAACCGTCAATCAACAGGTGTACAGTTTCCTGAGCCTAATGGGCTCTATCATATCTACACTTGAAACTGTGTATGGAGTCAGCCTCCACCACATCGCTTCCTAATGCATTCCATTTGTCAACCACTCTGACACTAAAAAAGTTCTTTCTAATATCTCTGTGGCTCATTTGGGCACTCAGCTTCCACCTGTGTCCCCTAGTGCGTGTGCCCCTTGTGTGTGTGTGTGTGTGTGTGTGTGTGTGTGTGTGTGTGTGTGTGTGTGTGTGTGTGTGTGTGTGTGTGTGTGTACTCACTTATTGGTGTCTGCAGGATCGAACATTGACTTTTGGGTGACTGTGTGTGTGTTTATGTGTGTGTGTGTGTGTGTGTGGTGTGTGTGTGTGTGTGTGTGTGTGTGTGTGTGTGTGTGTGTGTGTGTGTGCGTGTGTGTGTGCACGCGCGCGCGGGCGTGTGTACGCGTGAGTGGTGTGTGTGTGTGTGTGTGTCTGGCGTGCGTAGACGTGCGTGTGTGTGCCTATTTGTCCTCCTGCGGTCTGCAAAGTCAAACAAGGATGCAGCAATCAGACCAAGGGCGCGTGTTGACAGACCAGGCTGTTCCTGCCCTGCCTGACACAACAACTGCCGGAGCTTGAGTCAAGTGTTGTAGCCATCAGACAGATTAGACAGCGATCAGTTGTACAGGCGAAGGTAAAGACAGGAACCTGTTGTACAAGGGAGGAACTCTAACAACCAGTTCTAAATACAGAATGGTTGACCACCAGTAGGTAGAAATATCACTACAACTGCCTCATCTACTGCTACATCTACACTATCTTTCACCGTCACTACAAGTACTGCTTTTTGATATAACACTTCAGATATCTTACTAATATACTGCTGTTTGATATAACACTTCAGATATCTTACTAATATACTGCTGTTTGATATAACACTTCAGATATCTTACTAATATACTGCTGTTTGATATAACACTTCAGATATCTTACTAATATACTGCTGTTTGATATAACACTTCAGATATCTTACTAATATACTGCTGTTTGATATAACACTTGAGATATCTTACTAATACTAGCACCAGTAGTAGTAGTAGGCATCCAACAGTCTCAGGAGACTATGGAGTTGCGCTCTGGTTGTCGGTCTGGAGTGGCCTCTCCAGGGCGCAGTGCCAGGGTAGGTTGATACGGAGGAGAAGCTGTTACCCAAGCAGCAGGTTCTCCCGCTCCACGGCGCCGAAAGTCTCCAATGAAATTGGAATACTAGCACTAACACTTGTCAATTAGTTATGTTATTCCTATGGACGTATGACCACACCCGCATATAATTACTGGTATTTTACACACAGAAATCACAATAGCATGATGCATCAAATGAACAAATCCACAAGGGCCGTGACGAGGATTCGAACCTACATCCGAGAGGATCCCAGACGCTGCCTTAATCGACTGAGCTACGACATGGTAAAAGAATTGCAACCGGGAAATCATCCTGATTAACCAACGGATTCTTTTGACCATGTCGTAGCTCAGTCGATTAAGACAGCGTCTGGGATCCTCTCGGATGTAGGTTCGAACCCTCGTCACGGCCCTTGTGGATTTGTTATGAAAGAAATCCTTGTGGATTTCTCTATAAATGAACTCTAGAGCTGGTCTCCAGGGTTTGGCTCTATGCTGAGTCTCCAGGGATAGCCTCTAGGTTTAGACTCTATGGCTAGCCTGCAGAACGTGTCTTGGGAGCAAGATTACGTCTAAACTCATTACCAAGTGCAAGACTCCTGGGCTTGGTAATGAGTTCAGACTCAGTAATGAAAAACTCTTGGCTGTTTAGCCTCGAAGGAGAATGGGCTGAAACGTACTAAAATATTCCCCCGTCAGTCAGATATTTCGCTAATTTGGTCCGAGGCCTCGCTTTCGTAACCACCCATTTTAGATCTTTGCTTGATAACGAACTGCCGCAAGTCAGGTCCTCTATGTAAATCAGAAAATTTTTAACGGAACTTTCTTTCGGCATAATAATTTTGGACATCAGAGCTGTTTAAAACAAGTAAGTTGAGGGTTCCTTTATTTTTAATGCTCTTATCTTTTTTATCGACGGGATCAAGGCTAGTGTGCTTGTAAGGGTAATATATTCATCAGAGTACATATTTACCTCGACACTGCTTAGGTCTTGCACTACATATATATATATATATAATATATATATTATATATATATATATATTATATATATATATATAATGAAACTTAACGTGTCTCGATGTGCCTTTGTTCTTAATGTATATGATCATTTTAGACAGCCAGACTGTAGTGGGAGGAGAAGTGTCGTTCAGGTATGTGCTTAAACAACGCAAGTGTTGGTGAATCTGAGGGTTACGAGGCAGTTCAGTCCGTATATGGCGACCCCTGAAGTGGAGGAGCAGTTAAGAGTGCGTGAAGGAGATAAATGAGGAGTTGGTGATTAGGTCTGAATCTTAGATGAAGAAGATGCAAAAGGATGAGGCGAAGCCCTAAGCCGGTATGGCTATGTAGCACTTGGAAGGGATAGGTGAACAAGGAGCGGGGATATGAGGACGGGATGAAAGGGACAGTGCCCAACCAGTCATCGCGGGGATCGAACGCCGACCTGCAAATAAGCGAGGTCGTCGCTCTATCGACTTTTGGCGAGGAATCAATGTTATAATAAACAACACTCACGTAACACCAACTTTCACTATACACGACCTTCACTACACTGTCATCCCCCTACATCGTGCCTCAAAAACCCCCACACAAGTTTATTAACTCGTCTCTACGCTGCTATGTCCGCTCTCATTATAAACCTTCGCTTTCCTCCCGCGAGGTACTCCCTTGCCCCTTTAACGTCTCGAACTGATGCACCGACCTGTGTCTCTG
>WNGS01113158.1:28211882-28222283 GCA_020271785.1 Procambarus virginalis | reverse complement strand
AATCTTTCTAACAAACGAGACTTAACATAAGCTTACCCCTTCCATTTATCTTTCTTTCTCTTTCCTTTTCTTTCTCTCTTCTCCCCTTTATCTGTTCATTGTCTTCTACGCTCCCTTGCTATCCTCTGCTTATTCCTATTACCTTTCCTTCGGTGGTTATAATGGGAGCTGCCTCGTATGGGCCAATAGGCCATCTGCAGTTCTCATTATTACTACTATTCTCTACACCTTACTTTCCTCCTCACCTCTCGCTGGCCTATTTATTTCCCGTTCTCTACCTCCTCATCACAAGCGACTTGAGAATGGTCCAGGACGGACCGAAACGTCGTCGTCCCTTCACCTTCTAGTGTGTGGTCTGGTCAACACAACAACAACATGTGTAAACTAAGTCTTTGAAAATGTAATAAGCATTAAGAAACGCGTTCACCATCAACAAACAACGTAGAGGACTTGCAAACGAGACAACTCCCAATCTGCCACCTTCTCGTCTATATATACATGACCCCCTCATTGTGTGTCAGATGACACTCGCTGTTTGAATGACGGGGCAGTGCTAACGAGAGACACTTACGTTAGTCCGGGGGATGGGGGGGGGGAGTATACCATCAACACCCAGGGAGTATACTCAGTACACCATCAACACCCAGGAGTATACTCAGTACACCACAACAACCAGGGAGTATACTCAGTACACACATCAACACCCAGGGAGTATACTCAGTACAGTACACCATCAACACCCAGGGAGTATACTCAGTAACCATCAACACCCAGGGAGTATACTCAGTACACCATCAACACCCAGGGAGTATACTCAGTACAACCATCAACACCCAGGGAGTATACTCAGTACACCATCAACACCCAGGGAGTATACTCAGTACACCATCAACACCCAGGGAGTATACTCAGTACACCCTCAACACCAGGGAGGATACTCAGTACACCATCAACACCCAGGGAGTATACTCAGTACACCATCAACCCCAGGGAGTATACTCAGTACACCATCAACACCCAGGGAGTATACTCAGTACACCAACACCCAGGGAGTATACTCAGTACACCCTCAAAAACCAGGGCATATCTGTGGCTTGTATGACAGCTAAGCCAAAACCGGCTCCACCCGTTCTTTTACCAAACGCACTACATGTTGAGTACACTAGACTTCACACACTAGAAGGTGAAGGGACGACGACGTTTCGGTCCGTCCTGGACCATTTTCAAGTCGCGAATGGTCCAGGACGGACCGAAACGTCGTCGTCCCTTCACCTTCTAGTGTGGGTTCTGGTCAACATAATTTAGCCACGTTATTGTGACTCATCGCCTGCAAACGCACTACACTTTCTATTCGCAGTCGACTGGGGTCAATATTGCGGTGGTTTAAGGATGATTGTTGCATGATGATTAAGCCACCCCTTAGAGGGGCATGGGCATGAGTAGCCCGTAAAGTTAATGGAAATGTAAAAAGCCATGTTTTTGTTTATGATTCAGCTACTGGGACTAAAAGTTCCAAGTAGCACGGGCTATGGTGAGCCCGTGATGGACGCTTATAGGGATTAGTGTCGGCTCTGGTAGGTTAGGGTGTTAGCTTTGGTTTGAAGGGTTTATTTAGGCTAAGCAACTGCCGTTTTTACAGAGGGGGGAAATGGAAAGAACAGGGCTGTGAACAGATCCACAAGGGCCGTGACGTGGGTTCGAATCTACGTCCGCGAGGATCTCAGAAGCTGCCTTAATCGACTGATTGTTGTTGTTGTTTTAGATTTAGCTACTCAGAACGAAGTGTCCATGTAGCACGGGCTATAGTGAGCCCGTAAGGCTTGAGCTAGGACATGGTTAAAAGAATTGCAATTGTGAAGTGTAGTGTAGTGTAGTGTAGTGTAGTGTAGTGTAGTGTAGTGTAGTGTAGTGTAAACGGGGCTGTGGTTCATCTGTTTTGTGGTACGTAGAGTTTGTGATGGGAGACATCTCCCGCCCACGAGGCTCACCATAGCCCGTGCTTCTTGCCCCGCTCCTGTGCCAGGTAAGTTACGGGCTCACCATAGCCCGTGCTTCTTGCCCCGCTCCTGTGCCAGGTAAGTTAGGGCTCACCATAGCCCGTGCTACTTGGAACTTGTTCCGAGTTGCTGAATCTATAACAACAACAACGTAGAGTTTGTGTTGAGTCATCCTCCCAACGACTGGACGAGTGGTCATGTTGTGGAGACTCGTCACAGCGGCGCGTCAGTCGCCCATTCAAAGACTGAGAGACGAAATACCGTGTTGTTGCAACAATGGGATGAATCAATTGCTGATTACAAATTGCTGTTACCCCAGAGCGTGGAGTGAGCTGTTGCACCGAGCGTTAGCACAGTCGGCTCACCATTGATTGATTCTGGGATCGATTTCCTGTCAGGGGGAGCTATGTTCGGGTCACGTTTTCTTTTACACGATGCTTCTGTTCACCTGTCAATGTATAGGAACGTATGAGTTAGTCTGCTGTTGTTGATTGCATAATGATGGATGGTCGGTCATTGGCTCAGTGAACCTAACAGGGCTTCCAGCGCCCATCAGAGGAAGAACCCATATTCAATTCAAACTAATGCCTTCAAGGAAGGAAGGTTCATCAACCCTGTTGTGGCTGGCCTTTGGTACCTTGAATGCTAATGCAGTAATAGTGGAGAATATGTCGAATTCTTCAGTGGATCTATAAATGATTTCTTAGATATATATATAGATGCATATATATATATATATATATATATAATATATATATATATATATATATATATATGCATGCATATATATATATATGATATATATATATATATATATATATATATATATATATATATATATATATATATATATATATATATATATATATATTTTGCTGCACCCAAGACTAAGCATTTTCCTCAGCCTGTATAATCCATCTCAATTGACTCGTCACCACTTAAAACATCTGTGTAATACTGGACATGTATTAACGACACTTGTTACCTGTTTGACCCTCCAGACACCTGTGTTTCATTTACACGATATCATCAGGTATCGTCCGGCGACACTGCCACACACCTGCTCCCCGATAATTAGAGAGATGGACTGGAAGGTATAAGGACGTCTTATCCGAAAGGATCTAAACCGCCCTCTTAATTAGACCATGTTGTTCTCGATCGCTTAATTCCCCCTCTTCCTTAGCACAACTCTCACTTGTACTTATATTCTAAAACAACTTCCTTTGCATATGTGTATGTAAGTAAATATGCATTTCTTTATTTTTAAGTATAAGTGCTTTAATAACATGAACAGTTCTTTATATTGAAGTAATTGGTTTCAAATTCAAAACGTTTGTTACAAACGTTTGTACTTATCTAGTTGTGCTTGTGGGGGTTGAGCTCTAGCTCTTTGGTCCCGGGGTATTTGTCCGTTTACCTAAGAGAAAGACATAGCAACAAACATATAATTATAATTATATACGTTATTATTTTAGATTTAGAAGGTATATATGTCATTCAATTGCTTTAGACGATCATTCGCTGAGGTACAAACAGCGTCATTCGAGTGTAAACACATGAGTGTCTGTTCTGTTTACTGTTGCCACTGTTTCCTGGTGCTCAACAGGTAGCTTAAGTTCCTGTTGTTAGTGTAGCCTTTGTTATTGCAGTTAGTGTAGCCGTTGTAACTACTGTAGCCATTGTTAGTGTTGTTAGTGTAATTGTCGTTATTGTCGTTAGGGCAACCGTTAATTCTGTAGTTGCTGTTTTATTGTACGCGTTGCTACTGTTAATTATAAAGATATCTTTGCCGTTGATACCGTTGATTTCAATGCTTTTGGAATATTTCTTCCTGAGTCCACTGTTGATGCTCTTAACTGAGCAGTATCCTGAGGTGGATGTGTGTACTCACCTATTTGTACTCACCTATTTGTGCTTGCAGGATCGAGCATTGACTCTTGGATCCCGCCATTCCAGCTATCGGTTGTTTACAGCAATGACTCCTGTCCTATTTCCCTATCATACCTAGTCTTAAAAGTATGAATAGTATTTGCTTCCACAACCTGTTCCCCAAGTGCATTCCATTTTTCCACTACTCTCACGCTAAAAGAAAACTTCCTAACATCTCTGTGACTCATCTGAGTTTCCAGTTTCCACCCATGTCCCCTCGTTCTGTTATTATTACGTGTGAACATTTCATCTATTTCCACTTTGTCAATCCCCTGAGTATTTTATATGTCCCTATCATATCTCCTCTCTCTCTTCTTTTCTCTAGTGTCGTAAGGTTCAGTTCAGTTCAGTGTGTGTGTGTGTGTGTGTGTGTGTGTGTGTGTGTGTGTGTGTGTGTGTGTGTGTGTGTGTGTGTGTGTGTGCGTGTGTGCGTGTGTGTGTGTGTGTGTGTGTGTGTGTGTGTGTGTGTGTGTGTACTCACCTATTTGTACTCACCTATTTGTGCTTGCGGGGGTTGAGCTTTGGCTCTTTGGTCCCGCCTCTCAACTGTCAATCAACTGGTGTACAGATTCCCGAGCCTACTTGGCTCTATCATATCTACACTTGAAACTGTGTATGGAGTCAGCCTCCACCACATCACTGCCTAAAGCATTCCATCCGTTAACTACTCTGACACTGAAAAAGTTCCTTCTAACGTCTCTGTGGCTCATGTGGGTACTCAGTTTCCACCTGTGTCCCCTTGTTCGCGTCCCCCCAGTGTTGAATAGTTTGTCCTGTGTGTGTGTGTGTGTGTGTGTGTGTGTGTGTGTGTGTGTGTGCGTGCGAGTGTGTGTGTGCGCGCGCGCTAGTAGTAGTAGTAGTATTAGAAGTAGCGGAAATGGAACAATGGGATGAGGATAAGCTGTCAACAAAATAACCCCAAAACACCAACATTGTGTTAACTAACGAGGGACACAAATACGCCGGTTGCAGGCCACGGTGGCCAAAGGCGATATCCCACGCAGATAGCAGCAGATCAACCGCAGAAAAAATTATCCGCAGCAGCAGATGACGTCGCAAACACATGAATATCGCCAACATATGCTGTCGCAAAATACGTGATGTCGCAAAATACGTGATGTCGCAACTAACGATGATGTTGCAACACAATAACGCCGCCGTGCAGCATCTTAGACAAGAATAACAATTACTGCATCAGTCGAGCCAACAGCAGCAGCAGCAGCAGCAGACATGAGCTTCACATGCAATTGTCGTTGCAGCAGCTGTTGCCAGCGCTGTTCTGTCCTTTTTTCCTCGTTCCGGACATCTTCTCTGCACGAGCAATTTCTCGCTGGTTGGTGGCCATGGCATTCTCAGGCCTGCTGCAAATTTTACCAGCCAGAGTCGCAGTGCAGGCGGATGGCAGGTGGTGGATGAACACGGTGGATGTGTGGATGTGTGTGTGGTGTGTGGATGTGTGTGTGTGTGTGTGTTTACTCACCTAGTAGTACTCAACTAGTTGTGCTTGAGTGGGTTGAGCTCTGGCTTTATGGGGCCACCTCTCAACTGTCAATCAACTGATTCCACTCCCCCCCCCCACACACACAAGGAAGCAGCCAGTAGCAGCTGTCTAACTCCCTATGTACCTATTTTTACTGCTAGGCAAACAGGTGCATCAGAGTGAAAGAAACTCTGCCCATTTGTTTCCCCTCCTCCTCTCCATCGGGAAAATCGAACTCGGGCCATTAGGACTACGACCCCCGAGTGCTGTCCGCTCATACCTCACCAAATGTGAATGAGGACAAGCCAAAGAAACCGAATATCACGAAGAGTAGAATGGCACTTGAAGTAGAATGGCTCCTGAAGTAGAATGACACCTGAAGTAGAATGGCTCCTGAAGTAGACACCAGAGTAACAGCACATTCTGAAGGAGTAGCTGCTGATGTGCTGAAGGCAGGTGACTGGCGGGAGATGAACGAAGGGTGTTGATCAATAATGGGTGCGTCCGGTTAAGCGAGGGGAAAGGTCAACCGTACTTCCCGCTTATTACGGACACGCGACATCCGGAAAAAAGAGGGGGAGAGAAAGAGTGACTAAACTCTCTTATTATCCGGAGTTGATATGCAACAGAAGTTTTTTTTTTCATGGAAATATAAATTTCGTTATCTGGGTATAAGAGGATTAATTTTTCCGTCACCCTATGCGGGTGTTGCACCTTATCCAGACCTGTTATAAGCGGTTTCGTTATCAACTTTGTTATCAAGGCCGGGCGGGCTTGTCTTTCTGCGGATTTGCTTATCGCCTGTAGCAAGTTTTAACTGAAGCTCTTTTGTTTAATCAGATATGTTCAAGAACAGAAAAGTTCTTCTGTGACAAATGTTAAGATAAACATTGCAAATGTTTTACAAAGCAGTTACAAACATGTGGGGGAAATAATTACAATTGATGGGAGAAAAAAAAGTTGAGAGAATAACGAATTTGTTCCATTTAGAAACACAAAAAATAAAATCCGTGAACAAATTCACCCAAACAACAATTAATTATCATTCATCCGTTCACAAACACAATGAAACACTCCAAGACTCATTACACATTAGATAATGCGCTCACACACACACACACACACACACACCACACAATGCTCGGCGTACACGAGATTGGTCTACATAAGAATTGCCTTTAGAACCTTGTGTAGGGAATCACTTGAAGAACCCGGGTATTCCCACATACATAAGACCAATTTTGGAGTATCGGCTCAAGCCGGATTCCATAACTTTGTCAAGCATAAGACGAAGCTGGCAAAAGGGTTCAGAGGCTTATACAAAAAGGGAAAATCTAGTGGAGGAGGACGTGGAGGGGGGGGGGGATGTCAAAGAGGGAGATCAGAGTACCGGGGTGGAAAAAAGGGTAGTGGTGAAATAGCCTATTCGGGTGCCCCCCTCAAGGTCCGAACTACTAACCCTCACCAAGAGGCATCCCCACAACACATCTGTTTATCTCTCGAGTACCTATTTACTGTCTAGGCGAACAGCGGCATTAGATGAAAGGAAACGTGCCAAACCATTTCTGTCCCACCAAGGAATCGAATTCCCGATTTTCAGGCGAGAACGAGGGCCTACGGTCACGTGCGAGAGTCTATACACTAAAGAAAACGCTATAGTAAAAAAAAATGACAATATATATATCACCTTTGATATTAAAAGAAGGAGCTGATTAATAAGCTAGCCACTCGCCCATCTACTCAGTCAGGCACTAGAGGAGCACTATCAGGACAGCTGGAGGAGAGCCAATGTTTATATAAATTATCAAGGAGGGATGATAGACAGGCGGCCATAAACCACAGACCCCACCTACGACCCCAGCATACTCATGAGCAAGGAAAAATATAGAGACCGGCATTCGTCTGACATGCAGACATTTAGGTTGAAAACACTTTCCTCCGAATGAAGGCGATGAGTCCGCATAACGTGGGGTTGAAGTATGGATTGACAATCGACTTGAGCATGGTCCAGGATCGGATCGAAACGTCGTCGTCCCTTCACTTTCTAATATGTAGTCTGGTCAACACTTGCTCGAATTTAGGAATGATAAAAATGATGTTATCCGAACCAATTATACATCAACTACGGTGTGAAGTGGTTAGAATACTGGCCCTAGCAATCCGAGGACTACGAGTTTGAGTACCTGTGAGGAACACCGTGTAAACTGCGAGAGGAACAACTTCTGGTGTCTAAAATAAAACAAGATTTGGTATTTGACATAAAAACACGTCTGTCTCCATAAATAAATAAAAATGGAATTGAATGGAATCAGTCCAAGAACACTATATATATACATTGTAACAAATACTCTTAGATAAGAAACACCAAGCAGAGAGTCTTTTTCACCACGTTCAGCAGTTCAGATGTTCACCCGACTGATACATATATTAGAGGTTCACCTGGATGGAACATGACCTGGCTGTGACTTCACCAGGAGAGTAAGTGTCCCAGAAAAGGCACTTACTAGACTGGAACATGGTATGGGACGAAAAGAACTGCGAGAGGAACTACCCAAGCGGTATCTTAGGCCATTGTGAACGTGTATAAATTACGTTGTACAGAAATACGGGGATTCCTATGAATTCCCCAGGAGATGCCCGGACATCCATGATGTTTATGTATGTATACCCCCTGATGCCCCTCCCCCATAATACCTCTTCTGGCGGAATCTAATGAAACGAATTTCCTGTTTTCAACAATGCAGAAGTGGTTGATACGAAAAGGGTATAATCATATAGATTGCAACAAGCAGTTGCAAGAGTCTAATGAGGTATTTATAATTACCAAATCATGAATGTTGACTAATATAACTTCGCTCTATGTGAATAATAAGGATGACCTCTCTCCCGAATCTCATTAGCTACAAAATAAAAATAGATAATGCAGGTTTGATTTGCTGATAAAAATAACTTCAACCCCCAAAATATCTCTCGAGAAATATATACGTGAGAACAGACCGATGCTAATTTCTCTTTTAATCCTCAGTAAAAGGAAAGAACAACAAAATTCATTGTTTCATGCAGGTGACATAGAATACTCACAGAAGAACAAAGACTAAGAAACGCAATTCGAAGCTGACTGACTGAGGGTGTAATACTTATTTGAACTTTCGATTTCTAAGCAGTTAATTATGGCCTGAACCTAATTTCTCTCTAAAATCAAGTTTCATAGATAACCTGATTGACAGAGACTCATAAAAAGGTTAATGTCAACATACTGAATCGTCAAAGAAACTTAGCGACTAACTGCCAAAGGTGGAAGGGAGAGCAGTGTAAGTGCCACACCATGGCCAGTATTCAGCAAGAATGTACTAGTTTCACGTTGCGAAACCTGTACATCCGTCCTCATAATGGTATATTCTGCACTTGTTAAACACTTTACAAGCTTGGAAACGTCGCAGTCCCAGGATTATTATTGTTACGAAGAACGTTTTAGTGCTTTGGAAGCTCACAAACTGTTTAATAAGATGAAACAAAGCCACATCATCAATACACGAGGAAAGATGCACAGGTTTCGTATGGCAGACCTGTGAGTAAGTGAACATTGGTGCAGCGATGAGCCACATAACGTGGCTAAAGTATGTTGGACCAGACCACACACCCCCTAGAAGGTGAAGGGACGACGACGTTCTGTCCGTCCTGGACGCATTCTCAAGTCGCCACAAGCGACTTGAGAATGTCCCAGGACGGACCGAAACGTCGTCGTCCCTTCACCTTCTAGTGTGTGGTCTGGTTTGAACCCTGGTGTGTGTTTGTGGGTGTGGTGTGTGTGTGTGGGTGTGTTGTGTGTGTGGTTGTGTGTGTGTGTGTGTGTGTGTGTGTGTGTGGTGTGTGTGTGTGGATGCTCTTATGGTGTGTTGGGATGTGTGGCATAGCGGCAGGATTCTGTGTACATGTGTACACCATGATCCTGTAACCTTGTGATGCTGTGATGTAGAATATGCCGTGAACTGTTGCCTGTGTATTGAAGGATCTTGTTTAGTGTACCTTGCAAGAAGGAAGGCATTGTCTTAATGTGAACAGTTATGTTCTATGACTTGCACCTCTGAATAGGAAGATCCTAAGCAGTGTAATCTGAATAATATTTGTACAGTTGGAGTGTAGCCACGGTGAGTCAGGTAGGTTTAGGTTGAGTGTAGAATGTCTGTGGTGTGTGAAGTGCTGTGTTGGGGAAGGTTGTAGTATGTGATGTGTGGTTGTGTGAATGTGCGGGGGGAGTGGTATGTGGTGGGAGTAGAAAAGCCCATGTTATTCTGTATAACGAAGTCTGTGTATTTGAAAGCACATTTACAAACTCAACAAGGGACTATTATGTAAATGCTCTGGTACTTTAACAAGGGCCACTGCTTCCAATGACTATAACCCATGTAATTCAGAATGGAACGCGAATTAAAAACCTCGTCTCACCAAGATAAAGGTGTGAGTAAAGGGAATTTCCCTCACTAAAAGGGAAATATATTACATTGTAGGGAAGGAAATATTATCGTTCAAGAACCACAGCAGACACTATCCTCTCTGGTTTAAGTTCCACCACAGTGGGGCATCTGACTATCTAGTGCCCTACACAAACACAGCAGAACCACGCAATTAGACACCTAACCCATACGTCTGAAACAATAGAAGTGACGACGTTTCGGTCATTGTGGACCATATCAAGTCTTAGACGTACTGAAACCTCCGCACTTCTTTAATTTTCAGAAGTGTGGGTTCCGGACTGACTTGGAATTTCAGCCCGCCTCCGGAATTGTTAAAATACCTCGTCTTCACTCACATTATAGAGATAGGATGCTTAATATGACCGGAGCTTGTTGGGGTCAACAAGGTTTACTATCAAACTATACTAGTCAGGGATCCAGAAGCAGTTGACAAATTCCTTGGGTAAATCACCCGAGTGGGGGATGATTAAATATGATCTCTCTACCCGTACCACAAGGTTATTGTACTAAGGAACAACTT
>WNGS01113158.1:28159344-28191891 GCA_020271785.1 Procambarus virginalis | reverse complement strand
AGTGTCTCAGCTGCTCCTTTCCCCCCCTGACAACACCTTTATCTTGCTAAATAATGCAGGCGAGAGTCACAATAACGTGGCTGAAGTATGTTGACCAGACCACACACTAGAAGGTGAAGGGACGACGACGTTTCGGTCCGTCCTGGACCATTCTCAAGTCGATTGCGATCGAGAATGGTCCAGGACGGACCGAAACGTCGTCGTCCCTTCACCTTCTAGTGTGTGGTCTGGTCACTTGCTAAATAATATTCCAGCAAGCTGCCTCCGAGACATTCCTATGATCATAAGTTTCCATAGTCCAATATTTACTCAAGATTCTCCAATTATGAATAGTTAGCAGTTTACCTGTGTCCGTGTGACATGGCAGAATTGACGAGTTCACATTCCTTGTCAGTCATGGATGTTATTGGTGAGTGGGTTGGATGTGTCAATAATGGATCTAGCCAGATTATAATAATCCTAATAGATTACAGTGTCGTCTGAAACAGTGTTGTCTGAATTATGGGATTTAATGCCAGAGTTGTGGGATTAGTCACTCGTTTGTTTATTCATAATTATTATCTATTCTTTTATCTCTATCTTCACTTATTTTATGTTCACTTATCCTTTGTTTTATGTTTTTTATTTCTGCAAGTGTCTTCGTTATCCAACGTTCTGTCAGTTGATTAGTTTCCTTAGATTATAAATAATTTATTCTTTATATCACCGTCATTCTCTACATTCAGTTATTTTGAAGGTTCAGTGTTCTGGGTGTTGTCAGGGGAGCAGCTGAGACACTGGTGTTGTCAGGGGAGCAGCTGAGACACTGGTGTTGTCAGGGGAGCAGCTGAGACACTGGTGTTGTCAGGGGAGCAGCTGAGACACTGGTGTTGTCAGGGGAGCAGGCTGAGACACTGGTGTTGTCAGGGGATCACTGAGACACTGGTGTTTCAGGGGAGCAGCTGAGACACTGGTGTTGTCAGGGGAGCAGCTGAGACACTGGTGTTGTCAGGGGAGCAGCTGAGACACTGGTGTTGTCAGGGGAGCAGCTGAGACACTGGTGTTGTCAGGGGAGCAGCTGAGACATGGTGTTGTCAGGGGGAGCGCTGAGACACTGGTGTTGTCAGGGAGCAGCTGAGACACTGGTGTTGTTCAGGGGAGCAGCTGAGACACGGTGTTGTCAGGGGAGCAGCTGAGACACTGGTGTTGTCAGTGGAGTAACCAATACATTAATCACCACTACTGCTGCAATATCTCATGATATGAACCATCTTTCTGACATCCCGGTTACTCTGGGGAACCATTTCAGGGTACAAGTTCTCCCGGAAAACCATTTCAAGGTAAGAGTTCCTCTTTGAGAACCATCCAACTAGTTCATTGTTGTAGTGCATACGGGGTTTCCCACTTATGTCCAAAGGTTACAGCAGCGTCTATATGGGTTTACAGAGGCACAAGAGTAGCTCCCCTCCCTCGCCTGTTGGTTTACCAGAATATGGCACAGTTTACACGTTGAGTTCACGTCCTTATAGACGCAACAACGGAACCTTTTAATGTCTGATCTTTCAGACTCCTGTTGCACGGATCTGAAAAATAAAGACGTTTCGATCCTTCCTGGAGCTCCATTAAGTCTGTTCTCGTGTTTGATTGTCTTTCTACGTTGTTGTTAGTTGTTTGAATTCTTCTCCGCATATTTACTCCCAATTTCGTGTTAAATTAGAGTTCTACCAATTTGAAATGTGACGTTTTCAAATTAGAAATGGTTTGCGAGTGAGAGCAGCCGTTCGGTGCATTTTTTTTTTTTGACGAGCGAATTGAATTTAAAATTTTACAATGAATTTCCTTTCTATTTAGTCATATCTTGCCAGAGAGCGATGTGTGTAGAGATGTGTTGTAGGGAGTGTGTAGAGATGTATTGCATGAATATTTACTGAAGCTCTCCTGTTGAAAGCTGATGGTGGCGGTGGAGGGGTGATTTGCCTCTAATCTTCCCTATAAAACACAGTTGGTGTGAGGGACACATTGATTGATTAAGATTAAGCCACTCAAGAGATGGCACGGGCATGAATAGCCCGTAAAACAGACACAGAACACTCGTTTTAAACGCATGCGTGTGTGTGTGTCGGTCAATAGAGTTCGATGACATGAAGACAAATCCGGTTTTTAAAAGAAAAAACACGATATGCGCCATTCACAAAAATTCCCCCAAGGAATGAATGCAGCAACTTGCCCTCTTCTCGACGGCATACTTCAACGTTAAGCGCAGTTCTTGCAACCCATTATTTTGCTTGTGTGTAATGGGGGGGGGGGGGAGTAGCGGTCTTTATTACCTCATTGGCGACATCATCGAATAATAAATGAATTGCGCATGGCTGCTGCCCATTCTGTTAGCCATAAGACTCAGATATGCAGCTGTGTTAGTATTGGGACTCAGATATGCAGCTTGTGTTAGTATTGGGACTCAGATATGCAGCTTGTGTTGTATTGAGACTCAGATATGCAGCTTGTGTTAGTATTGGGACCAGATATGCAGCTTGTGTTAGTATTGAGACTCACATATGCAGCTTGTGTTAGTATTGAGACTCACATATGCAGCTTGTGTTAGTATTGAGACTCACATATGCAGCTGCTTTTAGCCATGAGACTCTGAGATGTAATTCTGAGTCTTCATTCAGAGAGATTCAGCATCTGCTAGTCTCAGAGATACAGCTTCCGTTAGCTCTGCGTCTAAGATGAGTCGGGCTTCAGTGGCCATGACTTAACAAAACAACAACTTGACACCTCTGCAGCCGCTGATTAGCAGACAAAGAGGAGACAGAGGTGCTGATGTTTACTGTCTTGCTAATGAGACGTCGGCTTCCTAAACGACCCTCGCTGTTCATAAGTAGTAGCCGCTGGTGTCATGAAATGCATGAATGAAATGACAGTTCGGGGAGGAGGATAACAAGGTCTAAGAGGAGAGAGAGAGAGAGAGAGAGAGAGAGAGAGAGAGAGAGAGAGAGAGAGAGAGAGAGAGAGAGAGAGAGAGAGAGAGAGAGAGAGAGATACGTTGTTTTTCATTATGATTCGTTAATGTCGCCAAACTGTTAACACAGAGAGCATCTTTATCCAGTTTCTCTCTCTTCATAGATAAGAGAAGCATCAAGCCGGAGTACAGAAAGGTGAGTAGAGGTGCAAGGTGATCTCTCTTGCTAAGAAAATCTATAGCACAAAAGATTAAGAATAACAGATGTAAAAGTCTCACTCGTCCAATCTCGTTTCATGCAGGTCGGCGTTCAATCCCCGACTGTCCAAGTGGCTGGGCACCATTCCTCCCCCCCGTCCCATCCCAAATCCTTATCCTGACCCCTTCCCAGTGCTATATAGTAGTCATGGCTTGGCGCTTTCCCCCTGATAATTCCCTCGTCCAATCATTATATCTTCCACGATACCACAGCCCCCCCCCTAAGTCTGCAGTCATCCACAGCTTCATTCGACCAGGTGTACCCTAACCATTTGGGCTGGACAGTACAGCGACGGTCTCGCTTCATGCAGGTCAGCGTTCAATTCCCCGACCGTCCAAGTGGTTGGGCACCATTCCTCACCCCCCCGTCCCATCCTATATCCTTATCCTGACCCCTTCCCAGTGCTATATAGTCATAATGGCTTGGCTCTTCTCCTGATAATTCCTTCCTTCGACCAGGTGTACAGTGTTCCTCGTGTACCACAGCAGCAGTACGACCTCCTATACAGTCTTGAATTGTCACATATATTATACATAAATAAATGTACGTCCCTCTTACGAATTGTTTTCACCCAGTCGTGTCTCCCACCACATGTGTGTTCCAAGCACTCTTGGCTCCCACACACACTTACCCTTTCCTCATGCACTCACTCCCACCTTCCTCACACTTATTCTCTGCTTCTTCTACATTTCAAACTCTAAATTTCAATTAAACAAACGCTCATTACCAGCCCATAGTCATCCATTCCTTCAACATGACCCAAAAGTCTCAGTTACACTGTTGCACTACATAGCTCTCCACGACATCTGTTTTTCTGATTCTCCTCTAACACTTTTCATTGATTCTCAGATCGTCCATTTCTACTGTTTTAATCTTTGACTTTTAGTACATCAGACCCTCGTTTCACATCAATTAATACATCAGACCCTCGTATCGCATCAATTAATACATCAGACCCTCGTCTCACATCAATTAATACATCAGACCCTCGTCTCACATCAGTTAATACATCAGACCCTCGTCTCACATCAATTAATACATCAGACCCTCGTCTCACATCAATTAATACATCAGACCCTCGTCTCGCATCAATTAATACATCAGACCCTCGCCTCACAGCAATCCATAGGACAGGGACCCCATCACTCGCCCGTGAAGACCAGATGTGATTAAATTACAGGTCCCCAAAATGATCAGTAAAACAAGTAAATAAACTTGCAAACTCACCGCTGGACAGAAACAAGATATTCCAAGCTATCAAGCTTGTATTTGTAGACATTCTCAAGCGTACAGATTATAATTTATTTTTTCTTCAGACATGCACACAATTTGGGCAGCGTGAGACCAATAGTGGCAATATTTAGGGGAAAACATACAAAAATCAGAGGTGCATCTTTATATATCGATAAATCAATAAATCAAATACAGTAAACGCTAGCAATGTACAAAGCGTCAGATCATTCTCGGACCAAAAGAGACCTGCGCATCACAATCTGTACTGACCATCCCATCTATCGATCGCTTTCAACACTACCGATATAAGGATAAAAATAGTCAATGGCACCCACGACTCAACAGATGGTTTCCCAATACGTGTCCAGTGTCGTTCACTGTTCCATTAGTTTTCCCTTCCCCCTTTACCCATTACTGTAACCTACTCGGTTTATTAGGGATTGTGTTTAGTACCTCTGTTAGGGACTATAACCATATGACTTTGTGAGAAATGAAGGGGGGTTAAAGAGAGGAGTGTGAAGTGATGGGGAAATATTCGACGCGTCTGAGTGTAATATTTCGAAAGGTGCTGATGTTGTTTGGTTAGTTTGGCGTCGTTTCGACATGCCGATGGAGCCTATAGGAGGGGGAGGGTACTCCGGCGGGGCGGAGGAAGGGAATAAAGCCAGAATGGAAAATGAGATATTATTGTAAACAGTAGAATGATTCTCCCCGAAATACATTTAGTAACGATACATGTTGTAGAAAACATTACGGATTATTATGTTAAAATAATTTGAATAGTCGTTTATATTTCGTTGCCAACAGCGCCGGCCTGTTATATTCCATCATCAAACACTTGTCGGATTAACGTGTTTGGTCTAATTGAGTTATTTCACACGAAGGACGAGACAACTACCTCCATTGTTCCTTCCAACTCACTACATTTGGTCAACGTATTCTCCACAAATTCCCCTTCCCTTCCCTCCCTCCCCTTCATTCCGTGTTTAAAAAATAACAACCACAGAGGAATTTTCCCACCAGCATGTTATATCGTTCAAACCCTGCTGTTGTCTGCATATTTATTCTAATCCAATGAGTTACAGCTACAGTTTTTATGGTGAATTAAGGTTACTGGTGCAAGTCTATTGTGTTTCCACGTGTGGTGGTGGTGGTGGCGGCGCTGGTACCGGCCTCCATGCACAATCGTTTCGACCTCTTTTTGAATCCATCAAAGGCGAAAGGTCAGTCTCTCTCTAGTTTGAACTAAGGTTTGAGTCATTCTGTTTAACTAGTGTTATAAGTCTTAGCAGACAAGCTGAAAATAAAGTTAAACATATAAATATATGGTGGTTACTAAATATGCCTTGGCAACTCCGAGGGATTATAGCCGTTCAAATCCGCAGCTGCTCCGTCTGCCCCAAATTTATAAATATTTCATATATTTTTGAGTTCTTTCATACGTGATGTTTTTAATATATCACTGAGAGGCTAATGATAAATATTATTAATTAAATTTCCTGAAGTGTGGGGAGGCTGGTGACTGGTTATTGACTGGTGAGAGAGAGAGAGAGAGAGAGAGAGAGAGAGAGAGAGAGAGAGAGAGAGAGAGAGAGAGAGAGAGAGAGAGAGAGAGAGAGAGAGAGAGAGAGAGAGGAGAGTCCGGTGCTTCAACAAAGAACTCCACTTGGTTACGGCACGCGCCGCACCGGTCACGCGCTACCTTCGGCACGAGCCGCACGTGTGTTTGGGCGGAGCTCGGCTTTCCCGCCCAGGCCCTCCTATTGGACGAATATTTGGCGGGAGGAATTTGGATTGGGTGGCTGACTGTTGATGGGTGGAGCTAATGCACGCGCGTAGGTCTTTCAGCAGAGGCACGCGCAGACGCATTCCGTTACCACCGCGGTCAGAAGGGAGACTGTCGCGCGTCAGAAAACGGCGGCCAGTTTGAAGTGACGAGGATAAAACCGTTATTACCCGCCAGTGTCAGGAAATTAAGTCGCCATTCTGGGTGTGTCCCGGCGAGCGTGTGTGTGTGTGTATTGAGCGCGGTTGTGATCGTTGGGGGACGGACACTAGTTGTGAGGAGGGGAATTATGCACGAGAAAGGACAGTGAAAGTTTGTTTAATAGTGACATTGCAAGATCGGTGACGATGTCGACGGAGGTGGCGGTCATGCAGAAGGCTCTGAAAGTGGAGGTTCAGAGCCCGGTGAAACCAGAGGTCCTGAAGCCCTCCAACACCGCCAACCTCCAAAATATCACCAACATATCAGCCAAAATTCCTTCAATCAACAACAAGGCCGCGAACTTCACCAATAAAGTCACCTCAAATGCCGTCACCAAAACAAACGACAGCTTTACTACTAAACACATGCTCGGGAGAGTCAACATTAGAATCCAACCAATCACTTCCAAGCCCAGCGTGATCAGATCCCCGTATCCACAGAGCACCAAATCTCCATTCAAGCCTCTGACCCCATCAGACCTTCTCCAACAACCAAGAACTCCCTCACCTCCCCCGCTCCAACCACCCCCAACACCCCCACCCGAACACCCACCTCCGTCTCCAAAGCCCTGGATTCCTCATCTCTCTCCGCGTCGTTCAATGCGCTCCTCGCCTCTCCATCGTCGTCCTCGACGATCAGCTTATCACCGACCAAGTGCAGAAGAAGAATTAGCTACTCAGACACGGAGGTTCGTATACCGGTGTCTAGAAGAAATGCCAGAGAGAGAAACAGAGTGAAACAGGTGAGAGAGAGAGAGAGCTGTGGTAATTGTTAGTATTAAAAGTAGTTTTATCATTATTATTCAGAAGGAAATCACGATATCGTGATATATCTGAGGGAAATCATTGGAGTAGAATCGTCTCGTGTTACCGACTGGTTCGATCCCCGTCTGCTCCAGTGATTTGTATAGCAATTTTAATATTACTGATATTAGTGTCATAATTATTATTACTCTATATTATTACTCTATATCATTAGTATAAATTTGACTGTTGCTTTAATATTTATCTTTACTTGATAGACACGTTCATTATAATAATTATTTCTTTGCAATTTAATTGCTTATGGTTTGTACCTCAACCCTTATCGAGGCTTTTCATTTCTATATACATACATATATAGATATATATATATATATATATATAGATAGATTATATATATAATATATATATATATTATATATTATATATATATATATATGCAAACAAGCCTGAATGGTCCCCAGGACTAGATACAACTGAAAACTCACACCCCAGAAGTGACTCGAACCCATACTGCCAGGAGCAACACAACTGGTATGTACAGGGACGCCTTAATCCGCTTGACAATCACGACCGGACAAGTGGTTCATATAGCCCCGGCTATCACTTCCTTGTCCGGTCGTGATGGTCAAGCGGATTAAGGCGTCCCTGTACATACCAGTTGCGTTGCTCCTGGCAGTATGGGTTCGAGTCACTTCTGGGGTGTGAGTTTTCAGCTGCACCTTCTGTTTTTAATGTTTCTGCTGCTGTTCGTACTGAGTACTGTTGGTATTGCTGGCACCACTAACACTGTTGCAACTGTTGCTAGCACTGCTGCTTCTGCTGTTACTGGTACGGTTCAGGTTCCTGCTGCAGGTGGTACTGCTGTGGGAATTGGTACAGCTGCTCGTTCTCCTGCTGCTGCTGCTGCTGCTGTTTCCGGCTGTGGTACTGTTGTTATACTGCCTGCTGAACCTATTGCTGTGGGGCAACATCTACGATGTTTCCTTCTTCTACTTATAATACTGCTATCACTACAATGTAGCAAGTACTATTGCCATCACTGCCATCTACACCTTAATACCACCTTCTTAACTACCACTACTACGGCTCCTACTACAACTACCACCACTGCTTCTGAGGTTGTTACTAGAGCAACTATAAGGAGCTGATGGCGATGCTGTCGACAGATGACGATGCTGTCGACAGATGGCGATGCTGTCGACAGATGACGATGCTGTCGACAGATGACGATGCTGTCGACAGATGGCGATGCTGTCGACAGATGACGATGCTGTCGACAGATGGCGATGCTGTCGACAGATGACGATGCTGTCGACAGATGACGATGCTGTCGACAGATGACGATGCTGTCGACAGATGGCGTCGACATGGGTATTAAGAATAAGAAATAGCAACGGCATGACGGTTCTTCCAGAAGTAAACAAAGTCAGGTGATGCAGGAAGCTCCTGATGCGTTTGCTATGTACTAACAGACTGGCTGATCAACAACCCAATTTAAGATCCCAGTAGTTATACACTAGCTTGGGCAAAGATGTTATATGTGTTACATCTCCCAAGTCACTCCTCTCTCTCTCTCTCTTGTTTGATTCCATTTCTCTTCGTTCTTCCCCTTTCTCTGTCTCGTGATCTCCAGGGGCCAGATTCACGAAGCAGTTACACAAGTACTTACGAACGTGTACATCTTTCCTCAATCTTTAGCCTTTGGTTACATTTATTAAACAGTTTACAAGCATGAAAACGTCCCAATCAACAGTTATTATTATAAACAGCCTCGTGGTGCTTCGGAGCTCATTAACTGTTTAATAATTGTAAACAAAGTTGCCAAAGATTGAGGTAAACAAAGTTGCCAAATATTGAGAAAAGATGTACAGGTTCGTAAGTACTTGCGTAACTACTTAGTGAATCTGGCCCCAGCTTCCTCTCCCTATCTCTCCTTCTCTCTCTGTCTCCTTCTCTCCCTATCTCCTCCTTCTCTCTCTGTCTCCTTCTCTCCCTATTCCTCCTTCTCTCTCTGTCTCCTTCTCTCCCTATCTCCTCCTTCTCTCTCTGTCTCCTTCTCTCCCTATCTCCTCCTTCTCTCTCTGTCTCCTTCTCTCCCTATCTCCTCCTTCTCTCCCTGTCTCCCCACTCTGGTCTAGACGGTAGCTTGGCCTCACAACATCAACAAGTGCTTTATAGTCTATGATTATTCGGCCCAGCTGATTGTTCATGTACTTCGCTGCCGAAGGATTCCTTGCTTCCTCCCTACTTCTTCTTCTGAGAATCCCCCGGTGTCTCCCGAGAACCCCTCCCCCCCCCCCCCCGGTGGCTGTTGGTGGGGGGGGGGGGGTTGTTGTGGTTGGGTCATTTCATGCATTTCCGCTTCTGCCATTTCGAACCCGTTTGCCTTCTGCATTTTCCTTCTTTTATTTTTCTCTTTGTTCTTCTTTTCCATCTTCCCGTTTTTTTTTCTTTTCCTCTTGCTCAATCTTCATCTATTTCTCCTATTTCTTCTTTCTGTTCCTCATTCCCTCTTCATGGTGGGTGCACTTGTCTTGTCCTGGCAGTATATACTAACAATTACTGTATCTTGCTGTCTAAGAATCTCTATATAAAAAACCTAATCACCCACATTTCCTTCTCAGATACCGGCTGGAGTATTGTGTATTATTTTGTGATACTAAAATATACACTTCCAACACTATGTTTATGGTAAGCGTAGCTCTCAGGTCAAGAGTCTTGAGGAGAATATATTTGTTATTCTCTGGATATCGAAATTCAGTCTAGAATCAAGAAAAATATGTTGGGTGATGTGTTTATTCTGTGGATGTTTTCAAGTGTTGTGTTCGCAATACGTGGGTTCGTGGTCTCATTATAGCTTCAGCTTGGCGTGGAGGTGTTGCAGAGTCTGAGTGCAGTTGTGCAGTTGCAACACGACCTCCTAGGGTGTGTTTGTCCTTTGGGGTGTGTTTGTTTGCTTGTTAAGGGGAGCAGTAAGCGGTTGAGTTATTTGCTCCAGCATCTTCTCTGTTTGGCATTCTCTTCTTCCTTCTTTCTCTTTGCAATTCTTTTCCATTTTTCCATCTTCTCTTTCCCGTCTTTCTTTTGTTTTAATTTTTCATTTTATTATATATTATATCGGAATATTTGCTCTGTAAAATATAATTCGTTTATTGGATATTTATCTTAATATTTCTCAGGAACAGAATAGAAACTTAACTGCTAATGTTCTAGTAACAAGCATAGTACCTGGAGGCTATGTCACCCCCTTGTTTTATACAATGATTGTGCATAGTTTATGATTAACGAGGTGAACAACGGATGGCACATTGTGTGGGATAATGACGCCCTTGTACCGTTACCAACTTGTTCTACCGTAAGAAATCATTAAATTCAGTTGCCCTAATTTTGTGTAATTTCATAATAATTATCAACTGTCTTTTATAGTGAGGGAGAGGAAAGCGCCAAGCCATAACGACTATAGTGAATGTATAATGCATTTCAGAGATTTAAAATGAAAGTATTAAGATCATTGGAAGACCAAAGCAAAAGCAATTCTGTACAAAGTGCCACGAAAGAGTGCAATGAACAAAGTGACACGAAAGAGTGCAATGAACAAAGCAACGAACCCGTACCATCAAGGTGTAGAATGATGGGTTTGTTGACAGTTGATGCTGCTTTCTAAACGCCACTTCTTACCATAAAGCTATCATCCCACAATGTCTACTCTCATCAATTTCTTTCAATGCCCTCTAATCAACAACGATATGTTTTTTTTCCTTCAAGTCCTTCCGTAAATTCTCCTAAGGCCACGACTGCCACCTGTATCATGCTCGCTGCGTCCTCGGAGTCTCCACTACCGCTGGGAGGCTTGGCATTTTAAGACAGCAACGCGAAGATAACCATCAGTTGGATTTTGCCTCCAGGGTCTGATCATATTTCTCTGTGCTCCCAGCTACTCTCATCAGGAGCAGGGGTGATTATCCACCCATCTCGCTACCTTAGTTCTGTCAGCCTGTTGTGTCTGGGTTTACCATTACCCCACAATGGTTGCCTAATTCCTCGGGTACCCATCGACGTGGCCACACATTTACAACGCTAATCAGCATATTTATATACAATTTCTCCTGTCGTTCATGGACAGGGTTAGAGATCTGTTAAACATATATTTCAGTGATTTATTGAACAATCAGCAACAGAAGGTGAAACGTGCCCAAACGTCTCGTCCTCGCTGGGGATCGAACTGTAGTCTAATCGGGGTTTTAGTGTTTCCGTTCAGTGAGTTCGATAGCACTTCCATCATGTATTGCTTCAGTGTATTTTAATGCCTTCTTTGTTAGTTTAATAGACTTCAGTGATCCAGATCCTATCATGATGTTATACATTTTAGAGCGTTTATGCTCCAGTCTTTGAGTTCTTATACCATGTCGTAGCTCAGTCGATTAAGGCAGCGTCTGGGATGCTCTCGGACGCAGGTTCGAATCCTTGTCACGGCTCTTGTGGATTTGTTCATTTGAGTTCCTTGTTTGTTCAGTTTCTTAATTTCGCTGATGCTCTGTTCCAGCTCAAAAGTGATTCTGGATTCCAGTTTGTAAACGACTCTGTGTTCCAGACCTTAAGTGATTATCTATTCCAGCCCAAAACTGATTGCATGCTCTAGATCCTAAGTGATTCTCTGGACGAGTGTCTTCGGTGATTTAGTGACCCGCTACACCCTTCTCAAGTTGTATGTTCCAGAATCTTTTCCAGTTGCTTTCATCTGACACCTACTGACTGGAAATTTATGGAAGCAATATCCGGTTGATATCTACTCTTACAGGATCGCTGGATTGTTTCAAGCGCAGTCTGGGTGTAAATAGGTGTTGCCCTGCATAATCCAAAGTTTCCAAAGTTCCATTTGTTTTTATTTTCTTTGTTTCTCTCTGGTTTTATGTTCCAGAATTTTATGTTTATCTGTCTCAATAGTTCTGTATTCCCAATTTCCCCTGTTCCAGATAGCTTCTCCTGTTCCAGATAGCTTCTGATCCAGATAGCTTCTCCCGTTCCAGAGAGCTTTCATCTTTTCAGATAGCGTTTTCCCATTCTAGATAGTATTCTTCGTTCATTACAGCATTACCCATCCCTTATAGCATTCTCCGTTCGATATAGAATGCCCTGTTCCAGATGCTTTCTTCGTTAATTTATCTATGTTTCTCCGTTCCAAGTCGTTAATGTACTCCTAGTACTCACCTAATTGTGCTTGCGGGAGCTGAGCTCTGGCTCTTTGGTCCCCAGCCTCTCAACTGTCAATCAACCGGTGTACAGATTCCAGAGCCTACTGGGCGCTATCATATCTACATTTGAAACTGTGTATGGAATCAGCCTCCACCACATCACTTTCTAGGGCATTCCATACCAGATTCTGGAATGGCAGATTCTGCGTTCCTTGAGATCAACGTTCGAGTATTTCTGGCCCTTTCTGGCCAGGTCTTGAAGAACCATCAGAAACATGGTTCCACACTCTCAGTGAGTTCCTAATCCAGGTTCTCTGCGGTTCCTTATTCCATGTTTACTGGTACTGTGTTCCACGTTTTTTCAATCGTTATCTTTTTTCAAGCGTTATCTTTTTTCAAGCACTATCTATCAGTACATCTCTATCTCTGTGTTGGCTCGAGGTCCCATGCAGTTAGTTGGTTTACTATTTAAAAACTCAAAATTGTTACGCACTTAAAAATGCTAATTTGAAGAATACCAGATTTCAATGGACCCCTTTGAGCCGAAAAATCCAATAAACTGTTTTGTTATCCCAACAAAACTCTATCCTACTCCGGTTATCCTAACTGGATTTTGGGATCAGATGGGAGTCCTGACATTATCAGACAATGAACTGGTCGAAAAAGTATTAATTTCCTGAAACTCATTCGAAATGGGCGATAGTTTCCTTTTCCCTTTACATAGTGGTTTCTGTGTATTCTATTGTAATTCTGTTAATTATGTTCGCTGGTAAGACGAATCTAGCTGAGTGTGTCTCTGAGTACAGCTGTGTGTGTGTGTGGCTGAGTGAAACTGTGTGTGTGTGGTTGAGTGGAACTGTGTGTGTGTGTGGCTGAGTGCAGCTTCCAGCGAAGCAGAGAGGAGAGAGAAACATCCCCCCCTCCACCTCCATCATCCCCCACTTCCCTCCCCCCTCAGCACATGACAGAAGAAGGTCAAGGATAACAGGAGAAAGGAACTTGAATTATCCTCCCCCTCTCCCCCACGTTCCCCTCTCCCCCACGTTCCCCTCTCCCCCACGTTCCCCTCTCTCACTCCCTTCCCTCACCCATTCGCCGTGAAATGGGTCTCTCTCCCCCCCCCACCACCTCATCTCAGGTTACTCATAGCTTCATGCATATATTCTCTATATCTATTGAGCGTTAGTCCGTATCATTCATCTAGTTTTTTTGTAAACACTGGAAATATTCTGTAAAATTTCCTGTTTGAGTGAATAAGTATACTGTAGTGACGTTTGTGCTCTGTACATTAGGGTTTTTAATATGTAATTATTTATATGTACTAATTATTTATATGTATATAATTATTTATATGTATTTTGATATATAATTATGTATATGTATTTTAATATATTGCATAATTATTTATGTTGATTATATTTGTTCTGGCCGTGTGCTCTTGGCGTTATAATGTCAAATGAGTTGTATATCAATCAATTTTCAACTTTTAACTTGTCATTATTCTTCTTTGCGTTCCCTACCTTCTCTCTCTCCACCTTGTATGGTTCTCTCTATGTCTCTCTCTCTCTCTCTCTCTCTCCTCTCCTCCTTAACCCCTCATTTTTTCTGGCTTCTCTCATCTCTACTCTATGACCTCCATATCTGCTCCTACTTCTCAGTACTCATCTCTCTCTCTCTCTCTTGCAACTCTCCAGGACTCTCCACCTCAAAGAGGACTCTCCTCCTCAAAGAGGACTCTCCTCCTCAAAGAGGACTCTCCTCCTCAAAGAGGACTCTCCTCCTCAAAGAGGACTCTCCTCAACATCACCAGACTTGCCTGTTTCACACTCTTCTCAACTCTTGACCTTGTTGTCAAGGAGAACGGGAAACCGGATGTGCTGGACACACACACACACACACACACACACACACACACACACACACACACACACACACACACACACACACACACACACACACACACACACACACACCAACATTTCAAGTGTGGTTTCAGCTCTTTCATGAAGACTTATGTTGGGTTGCCTGAAGCACCGAGCAAGAAGCCCTCGTCTGGATCAAAGAGATACTATAAAAACCGCTTTACAATCTCTCTCTCTTGTGAATCTTGCCTCTTCAACATTGGAAGATTTTCCCACTCTTGCAAGTTTCCTCTCCATATACCAGTAACCTGTTCCAACCTCTTTTATGCAATCTTTAGGTACTATCCCCTATCCTTCCAGTGTGGCATCTCTGTGTGCATGCCCTCTGTACTATTCCTATCCTTATTGTATTCCATTTGTGCAATGTCCGTTCATCTTTGCAATTTGTATTATCCCCGTTCATATACATCGACTATGTATAATCGATGATGGGTCACATGTGTGCCACGTGGCGTATTCATGGATTATACATAGGTACTACAAAGATAATGTTGTATGGAATTACGTAATGTGGTCATTGTAGCATCATTACCTCGTTGAGCTCGGTTACGATGTCTCTCACATTTCAACTTACGAGCTCTCGTACGTTGTGGCATTTACAATCATTTACGATATCATAATATTCTTTTTTGTAGTAGCTTAACAATTCCGGTATCGTTTAATATGTTTGTTGTACTTGTCTAATACTACAGCTATTGTTCGACATGTTTGCTGCAGTAGCCTAATTCTCCCACAATACAATACGCCGTTTCCTGTATGTTACGGGTATCGTAATCATCCAGCAGGGACTTGCCACTGACTCTCTCTGTCTCGATATCAGGTATCGCAAGGGTTCGCTATCCTCCGCCAGCACGTTCCTCAAGCCGCTCGCAAGAAAAAACTTAGCAAGGTGGAGACCTTACGTTGCGCCGTCGACTACATCCGGGGCTTGCAGCTGCTGTTGGACAACCATCCTTCAACCACCCAACAGCCCTTGACCGCCGCCGCCGCCACCATCAACCCGTCCTACCACCACCACCATCATCACCATCACCAGCATCAGCAGCAGCAGCAGCAGCAGCAGCTGCAGCAGCATCCCCACCAGGTGTTCTTGCAGCCTCACTCTACTATAGAGCCGCATATCCTGAAACTTCCCGTGGCTGATGAGGCCTTCCAGTCACCAGCCTCCCTCAGGTTGCTCTCCATGAGGAGTATTCTATTTGGAAACTATTTTTTTCTGTATTTTGATGAGGAAATGTATCGTGTGTGTGTGTGTGTGTGTGTGTGTGTGTGTGTGTGTGTGTGTGTGTGTGTTGTGTGTGTGTACTCACCTATATGTACTCCCTATATGTGTCTGCAGGATCGAGCATTGACTCTTGGATCCCGCCTTTCGAGCATCAGTTGTTTACAGCAATGACTCCTATCCCATTTCCCTATCATACCTGGTTTTAAAATTATGAATAGTATTGGCTTCCACAACCTGTTCCTTAAGTGCATTCCATTTTCCCACTACTCTCACGCTAAAAGAAACTTCCTAACATCTCTGTGACTCATCTGAGTTTCTAACTTCCATCCATGTCCCCTCGTTCTGTTACTATTCCGTGTGAACATTTCGTCTATGTCCACTCTGCCAATCCCTCTGAGTATTTTATACGTTCCTATCATGTCCCCCTCTCCCTTCATCTCTCTAGTGTCGTAAGGCATAGTTCCCCCAGGCGCTCCTCATACCCATCCCTCGTAGCTCTGGACGAGCCTCGTTGCAAACCTCTGAACCTTTTCCTGTGTGGTGTGTGTGTGTTGTGTGTGTGGTGTGTGTTGTGTTGTGTGTGTGTGTGTGTGTGTGTGTGGTGTGTGTGTGTGTGTGTGTGTATTCGCCCTAGTTTTATTCACCTAGTTGTGCTTGCATGGGTAGACTCTGGCTCTTTTGTCCCGCCTCTCAACTGTTAATCAACTGGTGTACAGGTTCCTAAGCCTACTGGGCTCTATCATATCTACATTTGACACTGTGTATGGAGTCTACCTCCACCGCATCACTGTCTAATGCATTCCATCTGTTANGGAAGTTGAGGAAGAGTTGCTAGAGTCTTCTTGATAGATGATTAAGGTTGCAGGAGGCATTTGAGACGTGAGAAGGGCCATGGCAGCCTCGGTGAGTTGATTGAGTTACGATGGACTCTTGGGAGTGAATAATGGATAAAGAGTGGATCGCGTCGACGTTGATTGCCCCGTCAGAGCTACAGAGAGATGAAGAAGTTACGAACCTGCAGAGAGGTGGTTCAATCATGTCAGGTACTGCTAGGTCTCTCATCATAATGCTTTCTCTCTTTTTTGTTTCGTACATTCTTGTACGTTGTATGTATTCTTGAAGGAAACTATGCTATATAATAATGCTTATTTTCTTGGTCAATTTACAGTTTGCTGTTCTTAACGAGATTTATATATGTTTACGAATTTTCCTTTTACTTATAAATCTGTTTTTGTTGGTGGATATTTTCCTGAGGGTATTATAAATGGTAGTGAGTGACTCTTGCTACCGCACGCAGGTTCTCTAACAGCAAACTGACACAAAACTAAATTTTGTTGGGAATTTCCTGGGCATATGTTTCACTCTAATGGTATATATATCTTTACTATAATGAGGCATACATTTGCACTACAGAGCAGACAATCATCTTCACTATATAGCAGATATCCTCACTTAGAAGCATATGCCTTCAGCAAAGAGGCACAAGTCTTCACTTTGGAGGGGGCATATTTTCACTACAGAGATGGCATCAATGCCACCTTAACGTATGGGCACATGGGCAGTTTTCCCAGTCTCCAAGATTCTAGGGGGGCCCATGCTGCCCTATTGTTCACGAGAAATCACTTGGGCAGATGATGCCCCATCACTGCCCACATGCCCAGGCCGTACATTGCTACTAGATGGTCCTGGATGGTGGAATACGCTTAAGATGGTGGCAAAGAGAGTGCGCTGATGATACACGGTTTCGTAGTGGGCACTTAAAAATGCTTCATGAATCCTGGCCTTTCGAAGGGCAGCATTTTGCATCATCATCGCACTCTGCAACCGTTCGGAAATCCTCAAGAACCCGCCAAACGACTCTTGACCTCTCTTCAGTCGTTTTCATGCTCCCCCCCCCCTCTTCCCGTTTTCTTAAGCTGAATTCCAAGAGACATATGAATCGAATTAACATATCGCTGCTTGGGGGAGGTAAGTGGGAAAGAGAGTGTAGGGTTTGAAGGGGAGGGGGAGAGTGAAAAAGAAGGGGGAACTGAGGGGGGGGGAAATAAAAGGGGTTGTGGATGGGTTTTTTCCTGGCCTTGGTCGATGTATTTGCTATTTGTACCTGTAGGATCGAAGTCCCGGCTCTTCACCCTTTCTTTCTAACCATCGGTTGTTTACTATACTGACTCGATCTATTTTTCCCCTATTAAATCTACTACACCATTTTCACTCTAACACACAACACATCCCAAGGATGTAGCCTCTAGTAGCTGTCTATCAGATACTTAATTGCTGCTAGGTGAACAGGAACATCAGGCGAACATCAGAGACTGCCAATTTGTTTCTGCCTCGGCTTGGAATCAAACTACGGGCTCTTAGGACTACGACCCCAGAGCGCTGTCCACTCGGCTTCGTGTGCGAGTGCGTGTGTGTGTGTGTGTGTGTGTGTGTGTGTGTGTGTGTGTGTGTGTGTGTGTGTGTGTGTGTGTGTGTACTCACCTAGTTGTACTCACCTAGTTGTGCTTGCGGGGGTTGAGCTCTGGCTCTTTGGTCCCGCCTCTCAACCGTCAATCAACAGGTGTACAGTTTCCTGAGCCTATTGGGCTCTATCATATCTACACTTGAAACTGTGTATGGAGTCAGCCTCCACCACATCGCTTCCTAATGCATTCCATTTGTCAACCACTCTGACACTAAAAAAGTTCTTTCTAATATCTCTGTGGCTCATTTGGGCACTCAGTTTCCACCTGTGTCCCCTAGTGCGTGTGCCCCTTGTGTTAAACAGCCTGTCTTTATCAACCCTGTCGATTCCCCTGAGAATCTTGAATGTGGTGATCATGTCCCCCCTAACTCTTCTGTCTTCCAACGAAGTGAGGTTTAATTCCTGCAGTCGCTCCTCGTAGCTCATACCTCTCAGCTCGGGTACTAGTCTGGTGGCAAACCTTTGAACCTTTTCCAGTTTAGTCTTATGCTTGACTAGATAGGGACTCCATGCTGGAGCCGCATACTCCAGGATTGGTCTGACATATGTGGTATATAATGTTCTGAAAGATTCCTTACACAAGTTTCTAAAGGCCGTTCTTATGTTAGCCAACCTGGCATATGCTGCTGATGTTATCCTCTTGATATGAGCTTCAGGGGACAGGTCTGGCGTGATATCAACCCCCAGGTCTTTCTCTCTCTCTGACTCTTGAAGTATTTCATCTCCCAAATGATACCTTGTATCTGGTCTCCTGCTTCCTACCCCTATCTTCATTACATTACATTTGCTTGGGTTAAACTCTAACAGCCATTTGTTCGACCATTCCTGCAGCTTGTCCAGGTCTTCTTGAAGTCTCAAGCTGTCCTCCTCTGTCTTAATCCTTCTCATAATTTTGGCGTCGTCAGCAAACATTGAGAGAAATGAGTCTATACCCTCTGGGAGATCATTTACGTATATCAGAAACAGGATAGGTCCAAGTACAGAGCCCTGTGGGACTCCACTGGTGACTTCACGCCAGTCTGAGGTCTCACCCCTCACTGTAACTCTCTGCTTCCTATTGCTTAGGTACTCCCTTATCCACTGGAGCGCCCTACCTGTTACTCCTGCCTGTTTCTCCAGCTTATGCATCAACCTTTTATGGGGTACTGTGTCAAAGGCTTTCCGACAGTTCAAAAAAATGCAGTCCGCCCACCCTTCTCTTTCTTGCTTAATTCTTGTCACCTGATCGTAGAATTCTATCAAGCCTGTAAGGCAAGATTTACCCTCCCTGAACCCATGTTGATGGGTTGTCACGAAGTCTCTTCTCTCCAGATGTGTTACTAGGTTTTTTCTCACAATCTTCTCCATCACCTTGCATGGTATACAAGTTAAGGACACTGGCCTGTAGTTCAGTGCCTCTTGTCTGTCACCTTTTTTTGTATGTGTGTGTGTGTGTGTGTGTGTGTGTGTGTGTGTGTGTGTGTGTGTGTGTGTGTGTGTGTGTGTGTGTGTGTGTGCGTGGGTGTGTGTGTGTGTGTGTGTGTGTGTGTGTGTGTGTGTTTCCTAGTTATGCTTGCGGGGGTTGAGCTCTGGCTCTTTCGGCTCGCCTCTCAACTCTCAATCAATCAACCCATTCCCCCCCCCTTCCCCCCAGTAAGCTACCCGTAACAACTGTCCAACTTCCAGGTACCTATTTACTGTTTTGTGAACAGGGGCATCATGGTGAAAGAAACCCTGCCCATTTACTTCCTCCTTAGCCCGGAGATCGATCCCCGCACCCTAGGACTACGAACCCGAGCGCTGTCCAATCAGCCGTCAGACCCTCCTGACGTGCGCATGCGTGCGTGTTCATCAGATATATTATCCTTGATTTGCGTGTGTTGGAAAAGGACGCCCGCAATAATTTTTAAAGCGACAATCATTTTTAAAGCAACATTTAAAGCGACTTTGTTCTCCCACAGCGTACAATAGACTGCGCTGCGAATTCCCTGTATATCGCTATCACATCTATCGTCGTCCTGTCGGCCTCTCGAGCGTGACGATATATATTAATCAACAACATTATAATCGCTCGCAAAAATATTTGCATACTCACTGCTCTGGTTTGCAAATAAAACCAGTTTTTTTCTTTTAAATCAGTTAAGTCGGTAATCTTCTATTAAATAAACTGTCAGTTCTTTATTAGTTTCCCATCTTAATTCGTTAATTATCGCTCCTAATAAGCGCAGTTACCGCTGTTCTCTTAATCATAAGCGCGCTCTCTTGCACTCATTCATCCTCGGGCTTATTTTTGTACTTTTAATTAACTGCCTTCATTATCTTCGTTCGCTAAATCACCTACAGCCTCGTTAAAGGTGCAAAACGGCCCTTCGCCTCCGTCTAAAGTGGTCTACCTCAAGACACCTGCCTACCTTCCCTCACCCTCACCCCTCACTCCTCCCTCCCTCGTATGTTTGATCAGGTGAGATACATGCCAAGAGGTTGGGGTCAGAGGATGGGGGGGGGGGGGGCGGTCAAGGACGTGGAAGAGAAAGTAGAGCAGGAGGACGCGAGGAGCAGGAGGAAGGAGGAGCAGGAAGAGGATATAGGAGGTGTTCCTCGCCGGCGCGGGAATGGAACCCGGGCCACAGGATTACATGACCAGCGTGCTGTCCACACAGCCACCGGCGCCTCACACAGCCACCTCAGGAACAAGGGACGAGAGAGAGAGAGGAGAAAGAGGCGGAGAAGAACTCACCTGTCAGAATTTGTAAAAGAAAACATAACAAATAGAAGAATTTGCGACGAATTTATCCATTTTTTTTCACAATCATAAATGTTAATAAATTACCTGGTTCTTAAGAGTTGAAAGTAACAATGGCAATTAACGCGAATGGAGAAGAACGATACATTAAAATTATACAACGCAAAGCTGTCTGCAGTGAGCGTGGAAACTCATCTTGTAGGCAGGAGATGAATTACCTAGAGTCCAAAGAACCATGAAAAAAACTCTTCTTATAAACTACTCATAAAGACCTCTTAAAGACTTTTCAGTGTCTGTATACGTGAACTGATGACTGATTCTTCAGAGTGGATGGAATGAACATATTGTGAGGATGAGTTGAACAATTGGCAACAGAACTTAAATACCTAACCTAACCCTACCTTACCATACCTTACCTTACCTAAACTTACCAAACCTAACCTAACCTAACCTAACCTAACCTAACCTAACCTACCTAACCTAACCCTACCTTACCTTACCTTACCTTACCTTACCAAACCTAACCTAACCTAACCTAAGCACCAAATCTAACCCTACCTAACCTAACCTAACCAGACCTAACCTAACCTAACCTAACCTAACCTGACCTAACCTAACCTAACCTAACCTAACCTAACCTAACCTAACCAGACCTAACCTAACCTGCCCTGACCTAACCTAACCTAACCTGACCTAACCTAACCTAACAGAACCTAAACACCAAACCTAACCTAATCTAACCCTAACTATAAACCAATTTCCGACATATATTCAGTTATATTTGCGAAAGTACCAGTTCTGAATACACAGTTCGTTAAAATTAATGAATGCGCTTGTGGGGTCGGCCGCGCCTCGAACCAACACCAGCCTGAGGTCATTCTGTCATATATCGCTAAACTGATTACGATGACAAAGGAGCTCATTAGCACCCAAGTACCCCCAACCACCTGCTGCCTGCTAATTAAAGAATAGGTGTGAGTTAGGTACATTATCGGGTTGCGGATCTTTTGATCATGTTAACTGATGAATATATAGATCATTTGATTTTAGATTATGTCTCTAGTGTAATTTGTAAGTTCTAGACAAGTTGGCGTACGGATGAGTTGGATTACCANAGCACAACTAGGTGAATACAACTAGGCGAATACTTAAATCTTAGCCCCGGATGCATTAAGCGATTGAATGTTTGTCATTACTGATGACTCTGTGTCGGTTGCCACCATTATATTTGCCTCCTATTGAAGCCTTTGCCTCAATTCGCCTCAGTCTGGTATAAGCAAAGTCTTCAAGTCATGTAAAACTTGTCACCGATATTTTTCCTTTGACAATTGGCAGTATGTGTAACGTAAACTGATTGTTGGCGATGAGAAGTTCCACCAGATCGTGTGTGTGTGTGTGTGTGTGTGTGTGTGTGTGTTGTGTGGTGTGTGTGTGGTGTGTGTGTGTGTGTGTGTGTGTGTGTGTGTGTGTGTGTGCTTACTATTTGTATTTACATTTTGTGTCCTGCAGAATGAAGCTATTAGCTCTTGGACCCCGCCTGTCTAACCAATCTATGTTTCCTCTATTATGTCTCTAAAACAGAATCCCGGCTGGAGAAGCCATGATGTCGTGTATGGCTGGCATTGGCATAGAGAGAGACCGAGGCAGTTCCGGACGTAATTCTTGCCGGCATAAATAGGCAAGACACCGATGATGATGATCCACTTTCTGTGTCAACTGTTCGCACCATAAACTCTCCACGAGGAGATAACATGACACAGATGCATTTCGAAATATTTAACACAACTCTGGCGGCTGTAGTTTAGTCCCTGGGCAAACCGAATCGTGTTAAAGTCAGCATGATGGGGCTAGGATGACAGAGGCCAAGAACTAGGGTGAAGGAGACCAAGAGCTAGGGTGCGGGAGGCCAGGAATTAACTTCCAGCAGGTCAGAAACCTCACGTTCTGGTCCCTCTGGAGGTTAATTGGCGGAGTTGATATGGAAATGATTCATTGTTTCCATTCATAATATTGATGCATGTTAATTTATTTGCATTTAGAACTACACCCACGAGGCTCCTTACGGTGTCTCTCGATTCGAGGCCGTCTTTCAGAACCTCGCCAGGAAAGACCTGCAGGAAAACTCTCAATAATGGAGCCCTTAGCAATCCCTTATTTACACCTTGCACCAATGTGTATAGCAATAATCTCCTTGGAAAACACCTGTCGTCGCTCAAGGCAACCTAAGACCTAAATGAATAACACAATGTCGAGTTGATCACCTGGCTTTTAGCAGGGTCGGCGTTCGATCTCCGACGGTCATTGCGGCTGGGGTATTATTCCAAGTCATAGAATGCTCTAAAATCTTATATGCCCTCTTAGTTTGTCTTCATACACATGCTCAAAGTCTGTCTGCAAAGCCTCAAAACATATGTTAGACTTTAAAGACTACTCTCTCCTCAGCAGTATCACACTCAGCAATGCACTCAACTCAGCAATGCACTCAAACAAGTCTGCTTCTTTTACAGTGTATCACACGTGGAATGGACCCCCCATGCGCGTCGTCCGGGTTTGTTCACTTATCAGAGCACTTAATCAAGACACCAAGCAGAGCCAGATGTCATATAAGCAACACACTACACACTTGCATGTATTTAAGTAGCAATGAAGCAGATTAATGCAAGCAGCTGGTCTGGCAGCACTTAACTTATATTTGATCGTTATTTATGGACAGAAACTCGCTGTTTTAAGAAAATGTTATGTTTATTTTTCGAAGTTGTGGAAATCACTGTCTGTCTGTCTCTCCGTTTCTCTCTTTCTCGTTCTCTGTTTCTGTCCCTCCCTCCCTCCCTCCCTCCCTGCCTGCCTGCTTCTCTCTCTTCCCCCCTTCCTCTCTTTCTGTCTCTCCCTACCTCCCTCTCCCACTCTCTCTCTCTCTCTCTCTCTCTCTCTCTCTCTCTCTCTCTCCCTCTCTCTCCCTCTCCCTCTCTCTCCCTCTCCCTCTCTCTCTCAGTACCTCCCTCCCTCCCTCCTTCTCTCTTTCTATCTGATGCAAACCTTCAACTTAAATTAAAATAATTAGAACACAGTCAAACAACAAATTATTTGATGTTTAAAATAACGAAAAATAATTAAATCAGCTAATAATTATATATAGCATAAAATAAGGCAAATGCTTCAATATTTACGGGACGACTAAATTATCATTCAAATTCATGAATTTAAAAACTAAATTTATATTTCCCAATGCCAACATTTGTATCTTCAGTCCTGAAGGAACTTACATTCTTCTCATTAGCTCACTGCAGGGGGTGGGTTTCTGGCAGAATATAATATTTCCTCACAGAACAAGAACTATAAAATGCATGCAAATTTTATCTCATCGATCTAGCAAGTGCAGTGCAAGATGGTTTAACTAGCAACAGCTCGTCATGCGCTTGTCACAGTCTGGGTCGTCCAGTTACTTTTGTAATGTGTCACAGTCTGGGATCACCCAACAACTATCCAAACATTACAGTTGGAACAACCAGAGGCTTCGGGAATACCCTTAAGCCACAGTCTTAGATACACCAGAAACTAGCAAAATTTGCAGACGAGGAGTCACAATAACGTGGCTGAAGTATGTTGACCAGACCACACACTAGAAAGTGAAGGGACGACGAGGTTTCGGTCCGTCCTGGACCATTCTCAAGTCGATTGTGATTTCGACTTCACTTTCTAGTAAGTGGTTTAGTAAAATATATTTAACATTTCCCATCAGTCAGTTGAGACAAATAAACTGAGTGTTTAAGACACTAGGCAAGGCAAAATATGATCTGATTACATATTTCACCTGAAGAAGGCTATGTTATGGGCTGCCTTAAACGCCACATTAATGTCCTGAGCTTAGGTAATTATGATAATGTCATTAAATACCAGACAGACAATGTTGATATTGCCTAACAGCCAAATATTATCCAAGCCAACATTCATAGGTATCCTGAGCCACAACATCAGTGCTTAAATATACAAAATAAGGCAAAGAGGATACTAGGATGTATTTCTAGAAGCGATAGCAATAAGAAATCTAAGAGATCAGGATATATACACTACGAGTACCCCCCTAGTTCTCGGTGCATGTACACTGAGTATACTTTAGTCCTGTTAAGATATAACGTATACTATCTAGTTGGTCAGTAAGCAACTGTTGTAGACATAATTACCCTACAGAGGTTGATGGCTCTTAAGGTAAACACCAAATCAATCATCTAATATTATACAGACTTATCTTGCCCTCGTAAGTCTTATTTAGACTACTCAGTCCAGTTTGTTGTCTCCATTCTACAGACTGGATTGAAATTCCTCAGAGCGCGTAATGATGATAAGGATGACAAAGTTAATACCAGCATTAACTGGTAATGCTGGCATTACCAGTTAATACCAGCATTAACTGGTAATGCTGGCATTACCAGTTAATACCAGCATTAACTGGTAATAATGCTGGTATTATTACCAGTTAATAATAACTGGTAATATTATTAACCAGTTATTGTTAATAATATTACCAGTAACATATTAAGGAAGCAACATAAGTAACTTAAGTAACATAAGGAAGGCATTAAGAAGCCTTCCTTAAGACAGAATCACAAAGTTGATTATACATAATTTAGGAAGACGAAGAGGAAGGCGTGACATACGCGTTATATAAAGATGAATGAAAGATTAAACAAACATGAATACAAAATAGAACATGAAATAATGGGAAGAGAAAGGGATATATTTAGGTTCGGGAAAGACCTGGGTAAATACTGGTTTGAAAAAGAGGGTTATAGACCGAATTACCTGGTAAGAAAGTAGACGTTAGATCACTGGATTCTTTCAAGCGACATTTTACACGTAAATGAGGATTTTTTTTACACATTTGGGAGGTTAAAAATAGAAGCGGCCACGTGAAGGCCAATAGGCCTTTTTTTGTTCATTCAATTCTGTCGTTCCTATTATATGTTTACATCAACGAGAAAACATTGAGGCTTTAATATGGGATCGAACCTGCATCCTGGACTTGTCAGGATGCCCAACGCTTTTCAGCTCATCGTGGTTTAGTTGGTAGTGCCTGTGCTTGGGATGTCCAAGCATGGGGATTCGATCCCATTTGATGGCCTCAATAATTTTGTCCCATTTATCTCGTTTATTCTCATATTTCTCACATATCGCGTTCTTTTGCTATCTTTATGCTTATTTTCACCGAGTTTATTAGAAACTAACTCGGGTAAACTCGCACTTTACGGGCTATTCATGCCCGTGCCACCTCTTGGGTGCCTTGATCTTTATCAATCAATCTGAACTCGCACCAATCCATTCAGTCTACACAGCACCGCTCCTGTGCCAGGTAAGTCCACTACGGGCTCACCATATCCCGTGCTACTTGCCCCGCTCCTGTGCCAGGTTAGTCCACTACGGGGTCACCATATCCCGTGCTACTTGCCCCGCTCCTGTGCCAGATAAGTTTCGGGCTCACCATATCCCGTGCTACTTGGAAGTTGCTCGGAGTAGCTGAATCTATAACAACATCGCAGCAATTCACGTTATTACGTCAATCCTAGTTGGCACAATATGCAAGAGAGGCGATGGTTTGCGTTAAACCAACGTTAATTCAGCGTTGATTATGTTTTTTTTTTTAGATATATACAAGAGTTGTTACATTCTTGTACAGCCACTAGTACGCGTAGCGTTTCGGGCAGGTCCCTGGAATACGATCCCCGCCGCGAAGAACCGTTTTTTTTTTTTTATGTTTTCGTTATGTTGAATTGTCGTTGCTCCGGGATATTGAAAGCACTGTGATGCACACATGCTCTCGGACGTAAGTTCGAATCCTCGCCACGGCCCTTGTGGATTTGTGCACCGTGATTACTCGCATTCTCAAAATACAAAAAAAAAAGACCAAGTTTACTCCAAACAAAAGACGTCCTTGTACACGCGCAACCCACAGGAAATCTGTATAAAAAGCTAAGAAAGAAAAACAAAAAAGCAGCGCACCCATCGTAAATGTCGGGTGGTACTTGGAGCCCGAAGCATCTTGCTTCACTTGCCTAAGTGAAGACGCTGAAAGATGTCGACGATAATCGCTAAGCATGTTATGGTGTGAGCCAGAGGAGAACCAGTTGGAGATCACCATCTTGCGGCCCAGCGGCGACACGTTGTTCGAGGAACACTGCATCAAAGTTAACGAGGCTGAACCCCACCGTCGTCTGTCCCAGCATGGGCCCAAACGGTTGAGCCGACAACACGTAGCTCAACAACCGTCGGTTCGAGCAGAGACGTACGGCGCAAATACGTCGTATTGCAACTTCTCCTGTCACTAATACGTCGTGTTAACGTAATAGAGCAGGGACCAGATTCACGAAGCAGTTACGCAAGCACTTACAAACCTGTACATATTTTCTTAATTTTTGGCGGCTTTATTTACAATTATTAAACAGTTAATGAGCTGCGAAGCACCAGGAGGCTGTTTATAACAATAACAACAGTTGATTGGGAAGTTTTCAACCTTGTAAATTCCTTGAGTACTCTTTAATAAATGTAACCAAAGCCGTCAAAGATTGAGGAAAGATGTACACGTTCGTAAGTACTTGCGTAACTGCTTCGTGAATATGGCTCCAGATCGTTAAAAAAATGGGACATAAGAGAACAAATTAGAGCACTGTGACATCGACGCTTTCTATTAATTGGCCTCGATTGGGTGGTTCATTGCGTTCGATCGTTTAAGCAACTTTAGGCAAAGCGAGAGAGCAAACCTGTCTTTATTAACACAGGCCGAATGTTCGTTCATTTGTGCAGGCGTCAACCACACCTGTTCGTCCAGGCGGCGGCCGACCCCAAAGTGGAATTCATTGTTGTTGTTTAAGATTCAGCTACTGGGAACAAAAAGTTCCAAGTAGCACGGGCTATGGTGAGCCCGCAGTGGACTTACCTGGCACAGGAGCGGGGCTGTGAGGGAATTCATTCATTTGAATGCATTTTGTACTCAGAAATCTGTTTTTTCTCATTTATAAATATTACTATATATCACATTTTTATTATAATTCAGCGTTGGTTAGGTTAGATATTTGGCTTGTTTTGCAAATTATTTGTATTTGTAGTACGTGGCATTTACATACCTCTGTAAATGGCATTTACAAAGTTGCAATTCGAACAGAGGTCATCAACGAAGCGCTCTTCGAGAAATGGGCGTACGTCACCAGCTGTGAGTCACATGTATAGCGTTTTTCATTAAAAAAAAAACCGGTCCTGTGCCAGGTAAGTCAACTACGTCACCACCAACTACGTAAGTCACCATAGCCCGTGCTACTTGGAACTTTTTGTTCCCAGAGCTGAATCTTAAACAACAACAACAACAATAACATGATCGTTTGTATAACAGGCTGGTCCGGCTGTTTTTGAAAAGTAATTTAAAGTAATTTACAGTTTTCATTCCAACGTTGTATAAGGAAGAAGACAACCAAGCATTAGGAAGAAAATGATGAATAAGATACGATAACGATTATGATAACGAAAAGATGAAGTAGAGACTGAACGTAAAGAACACGAGGTTAGCCGTTCCTATAAGTTCAGTATGAGGCTACGTTTAGTACCCAATTAACAACATAAAAGTTGAAGATCCGGACAGGTTCTTTATAAATGTTACCTGGAAACCCTCCAGATAATATGACTGATATCAATGCGATGGCTGAAGATTTTGATAGAAAAATTGACAACATGCCCATGCACTCAGCCCCAGGTCCAGACTCATGGACCTCCATATTTATACAAAATTGTTAAGACCCAGTAGCATGAGTGCTCAGTGTAGCGTGGAGGAAAAGCTTGGATACAGGGGGCAGATACCAGAAGCACTTAAATCAGCAGATACAGCACCCTTACTCAAGGCAGGGAGCAAAGTACTGATTAAAAACTACAGACCAGTCGCTCTAACATTACATAATACAAGATTTTGAGAGTGATCACGAGTCAGATGTCCTGTTTCATGGAGAGCAATGACCTCAACAACCCATGTCAACATGGATTTAGAGCTTGGAAGTTCATGCCTTTTCCAGCTACTTGATCACTGTGACAAAATCTCGCAAGCATTAGAAGAACAACAAAATGCAGTTGCGTCATACGCTGCCCATGCAACGGCATTTGATAAGGGTAACCACGGAGTTATAGTACATCAAATGAGATCAATTACAACAACAGGTAAAGTAGGGTATTGGATATTCGGTTTCCTATCAAACAGAATGCCAAGAGTCAGTCAAACAAATTCAAGTACATGCACAGTGAAAACCTCTGTACAGCAGGGCACTGTCCTGGAACCACTGCTTTGGCTCATTCTCATATCAGATATAAATAAACATTCAGCTCTCACGCTTTGTGTCATCTTTTGCAGACGAAATAAAAATCAGCTTGAAAATTATGTTCTAGACACTGAAAAGCTACAGGCTTTCAGAAAAGTTAAATTTATATATATCGTTACAATTATATATAACTGAAAAGTTTCCATTAATAAAGTTTTCGAATGGGCAGCGAAAAATAACTTGATGTTTAAAAGGGATAAATTCCAGTTACTTAGGAATGGAAAAAATAATGACCTTAAATATAGTACAGGGTACAAGACACAATCAAATCTACCCGTAGTAGACATCTAAAGGATCTGGGAGTAATGATGCCTCACGCCCTAACATTTAGAGAGCATAATCAAGCAAATATAGTGTCAAGTAGAAAAATTGTAGGGTAGATTATGAGAACATTCAAATCCAGGGATTCCACCTCAATGCTCATACTATTCAAATCTCTTGAGTTGTCCCTCCTTGAGTACTGTTCTTCCCCCTTCAGAGCAGGAGAGATTGCTGAAATAGAGGGCCTAAGGAGAACATATACGGCACACATAGACACGATAAAGCACCTAAATAATTGGAACCGTCTCAAACCTCTCAAAATATACTCCTTGGAAAGGAGACGAGAGATATATCTCATAATATATACTTGGAAAATACTGGAAGGCCAGGTCCCAAATTTACCTACATATTGGAGTGAACGATATAGTAGGAAATTCAGAATAAAACCAGTGAAGAGCTGAGGTGCCATAGTCACAATCAGAGAACACTGAATTTCAGAGAGGATCACACCCCCAGATTCCTTCAGACACGCAAGTCGTTCATAAATGCGAGTAAACCGCACGTAATTCTGCAAACGTGGTGACCGCGTGCACCAAGCCACTCACCACAATGAAGAGGCAGGTGTAGACGCTTGTAAACACCATGAAAGTCGATGAATGAATGTAGCAAACATAGTGGAGAGGGTGAAAGGGGGGGGAGGGGCGGCTTGAAGGAGGTCAGCTGATAATTTATAAGACTGGTTTGCATGTAGTTTCACCGGACAACTTTGATTTATGTATCTGGGCCAGTTTACTGCGTTTTTTTACATATTAATTACTCCCTGGACAGAAAGTTTGATATAAACAGTGTATAAAAACACCACGTTTCCTGTGTATTATATTATTTTTAAGTAGTGGAAGGATATACACACTTCTCCTTGCTCCACTTTGCTTTCAATGTGAGCTTTGCTTTTGTTAGCTTAAGTTAGGCACATCAACATTTACCTGGTAGTCGTAAATTGTTTGAGAGGTATAAATATCAGACTTGCTGTGGGGTATAAGTTTCCAATCTCAAATGATGGTTTGTTCAACAGCAGCATGAAAAGCCAGTACTGGCACACTTAGATGAACAATGAGGATCTCCTCATGAACCAACAGAGTGGATGAAGTCATTGTGAATCTCCACCGACCTCACACCCGGCAGGTCTAAAAAGGGGTCAAATGACAAGACGTTCAGTAACATAGATTTATGGAGTCTGATTCAGTTCTTAAAAGAATGATTAAAGGATTGGCCAAGTTGGAGTGAGAAGGGGGAAAGGGATTGGCAGCCGGTAGAGCAGATAATGTAAATGTGGTTCGTAGCTTAGTGGGGTGACAAAGTTTAGTGCCCCCCTTCACTATAGACTTGTTGTGGTGGTGCTGTCGGGAGTGGTGTCCTGCAGGCAGAATTTATAGTGTTAACAGTTTAGTGGAGCCGCTGTGTGGCCCGTTACTGAAGGGATGAGAGGTGGTTAAGGGGATAGGGGGGGGGGTGGTTAAGAGGGGGGGGGGGGGAGGTGGCTGGTGTTTTGGGGGTGGTCACTCTCCATCACCCTTCACTACTCCCTCCAGGAATCCCCCTCACCCTCGTAGAGGCCTGGTAGTCGCCCTCCCCTCCATCACCCCCCTTCACCCCCCTCCCTATCTAACAAAATGTGTGACGCGTAGGTAAATAATTGCAGGGCAAATAGACCTAAGCTGGGAGCGGGGTACCGGTGTTAGCCTTGTTACCCGAGACCAACCACCAGGCCTACAGCCTCTCTCCTCGCGAGAAAGAGAGTGAAGGGAGGAAAAGGAGGGGTGGAGAGGAAGAGGGGGGGAGGAGATGGAGAAGAGGAGGGCAGAGAGGGAGAGAGGAGAGAGAGAGAAAGAGGAGGGAAGAAACAATAAACCAAAGGAGAGAGAAGAAGAGAGAGAGAGAGGGAGAGAGAGGGAGCAGAGGAGGAGGGAGGGGGAAGCCAAAAAGGGGGAAACGAGAGAGAAGAGAGGAGAGAAGAGGAAGAGAAGCGAGGGAGATAGAGAGAGGAGGAGAGAGCGGAGAGAGAGATGAGAGGGAGAGAGAGTAGAAGGGAGCGAAGGGAGAGAGAAGAAAGGGGGAGGAGAGGAGAGAGAGATGAGGGGGAGTAAAAGAGAGCGGAGGGAAAAAGAGAGGATGGAGGGGGTAGAGATAAAAAGAAGAAGAGAGCGAGAGAGCAAGAGAGAGGTGCTTGGGTGTTAGGGATAAGAAGTGAAAAGGGAAAGGAAGGAGAGAGAAGGAAGAGCGAAAGAAACAGAATAGAAAGGAGGGAAGGGGGAGATGGAGCGGTAGAGTGAGCCCGTCCTGGAAGATCACTAGTGTAAGCTGCATGGGTTCTACCAGGAACCCCCGCTCATGTTTGACAGACAAACACGACGGCCGACAAACAAAGTGGAGTGCATAGCCTGTACACCACAACCTGACCTGCTAACCTATCCCCCTTGCTACACGATCTTCCCTCTATCACCCCCCTCCATCCATTTCCTTCTCCCTTTCCACTATCTTATCTTCTTATCCTTTTACCCCAAACCACTCTTTTTTTCCTTCTCCTTTTCCGTTCCCTTTCTGACCCTCATCAACACTGCTACACTACCTCCCTTTTTCTCTAATGCCTTCATTGTTCACTGCTCTGCTGTTTCCCCCCATCCATCTTAACCTCTGCCTTCTCACCCATTTCTCCTCCTCCCACTATCCCTCCTCTCTCCATTCCATCGGAGCTCTGTACTGACCACTCTAATGCTTCCTTGTTGGCTTTTGGGAATTCTCAACCTTCTCGATATCTTCTTACAGTGCCACCAGTGCGACTGGTGAACGGTGCCTCAAACATGCCATTCTTTGCTCAGTGATATCACGCCAACGCGATATCTCTTTGATAGAATTTCGAAGCTATAAAATGGGATCGAACCTGTGTCCCTAGCCAGGCTTATGCAACCATGTGTCAAACCATTATATATAATAGATCAGTTTGCGAACTTGGAAAAGTCATCACCAACCCCAAGGTTATTAGATATTATTATTACAACCTCGTGGTGCTTCGGAGCTCTTAGCTGTTCAATGAATATAAACAGAGCCGCCATGACTGAAAGAGGATGAACAGGTTTCGTAAGTTTTCGTAAATGCTTCGTGAATCCTGGCTCACCGATGAGTCGAATCTGAAGTTTTAGCATGTCATTCATTCATTTCCGTCTTTAATCAA
>WNGS01113158.1:28129041-28159319 GCA_020271785.1 Procambarus virginalis | reverse complement strand
TTATTTGCAATTGCATCAACAAACATCGTTTTGTTTATAAACAAAAAAGGTGTGTTTACTGTCGCACTAAATGACAAAATGAACTGTTGAAGTGTGTGTAATACAAGTACTCTATTAAAAACATCTTTGCAAAGGTGGCCAAGAATGAAAATACTTTCAAACCTAACCTAACCTAACCTAACCTAATCTAACCTAACTTAACCTAACCTAACTTACCCTAACCTAACCTAACCTAACTTACCCTAACCTAACCCACCATAACCTAACGTCTAATACATGGAGATGATTGATGAAGATTAGGCCACCCAAGACGTGGCACGGGCATGAATAGCCCGTAAGTAATATATGAATTTACGATTGAACTTATATATGATGGGCACTGTCCTGTGTTCATCCGGGCTCTGGAATAAAGATGGTTAGTAATCGTAAGTGTTTGCTTTCAGATTTACGATACCAATGACTTACGATACCATTGTCTTACGATGCCACTGGCGTGTAATACCCGTTTGACATTTTCAGTTGCAGTCAACTTTCTACAGTAACATTAAAGACTCTCTACGTAACGTTCTAAATGACGATTCAATCAGACGTGTAGCTATGTGGCCCTCGATGATCACGTGCTGGTGTGAATACGCGGGGGGGCAAAATCATCACGTGTTGATCACAAGAGTGTGGACCCATCTTGCAGGGGGGGGGGCCTTGAACATCAAATGCAAAGACTGAAAATGTGTAATTAAGCATTAACGTGGCGTTCACTAAACATCACTCCACTTGACTTGACGTGAAATGCCTAAGAGTTGCCGACTTCTGAGCGAGTGACGGATATTAATTGCTGCTTTGCAATAGCACCGTTTGCAACGCGATCACAACAATCCCGTCAAGTTTCTCTTAGTTATACCCCCCCCAAAAAAAAACATAAGAACATAAGAACATAAGAACAAAGGTAACAGCAGAAGGTCTATTGGCCAATACGAGGCAGCTCCTATTTATGACCAAAAAAAACAGGAATGAATTCAACAAATCCACAAGGGCCGTGACGAGGATTCGAACCTGCGTCCAAGAGCATCCCAGACGCTGGCCTTAATCGACTGAGGCAGCGTCTGGGATGCTCTTGGACGCAGGTTCGAATCCTCGTCACGGCCCTTGTGGATCTGTTCATTTGATGCATCACGTTATTGTGATTTCTGTGTCTAAGGAATGAATTCCATCTAGATTTGCTGCAAACATGATTTAAATCGCGATATTTTGGTAAAATCCTGAGATTCATTACGTATATAAATTCAGATTTTTCGTGATTTAATAAGAAATGAAACTGTGAATTTTTTCTCTTTTAGAAATATAATATCAAACAGTGAAAAACCGTCTCCTTGAAACTACTGCGCAATTTGCTAAACAGTAACATGTGTATTGCATGATGCATTACGAAAATGAATGTTGAATAGCAGTATGATGCATGTTATAATGCATAAAAGTACAATGAATGTTGCATTGCATAACAGTATAATGAATGTTGTAATGTATATATTACTAAAGTATTTCATAAATGCTGTTTCTTGAAATTAGCATGTTAACATTCACTTTTTGTATTCTAATTATCTGTGGTATTGAAAGCCACTACACCTTATGTGTTAAAACCCCAAGCTGTCCCTCCACCAGCCAGTGTTCAATCCCCCAAGCTGTCACTCCACCAGCCAGTGTTCAATCCCCCAAGCTGTCCCTCCACCAGCCAGTGTTCAATCCCCCAAGCTGTCACTCCACCAGCCAGTGTTCAATCCCCCAAGCTGTCACTCCTCACACCCTCTCCAGTAATTCATAACACAACAATAAAACAATCTTTATACAAAGTGCCTCTAGAGACCTGCACCATGTCGTACCATGTTTTCCTTTAAGCAAAGCTGTATTTTGTTACACAATTCATAACCGTTGATTACATGCGCTTACCATGAGGGTACCACTTAGGAACGAGCCGGATTGTAATTAAATATTCCTTGTAAGACGGTTAAGACCTCTCACTAAACTGCTTTATACTTACTTCTTGACCGGTTTCTATCCCAGCTTTCCTGCTTTTAACATTTGCTTTCATTCTTCAATTACAATGACAATTATTATTATTATTATTAATTATTATTATTACACAGAGCAATTCTTTTTACCATGTCGTGGTGCAGTTGACTAGAGCGCGCCTGGGAACACTCACCACACAGGGTCGAACCCTCAGCAAGATTCCTGTGGATTCGAACCGGCGACCAACGGACTGCCACCTGGCACAGGTCAGGGTGGTACAGTGGTAGAGGCTGGTAGAGAACTACCCTATAATAGAACCTCAAAACCTCTATATTAGACCACCTCACGCATGTATATATGATAAAACCACATATATCCCATGTATGAGAACCTGACAAAAACATATAAATATTATAAACACCCATATAACAGTGCCTCATAGGCCCCCTATATATGAGTACCTCATAAACTCATATATAACAGAACCTCATAAATTCTTATATAAGAGTAGGTCATAAACCCTCATAATAGTGCACAATAAACTCTGATAAAAAGAGTACCTAAAATAAGCATATGAGAACCTCATAAACCCTCATATGAGTACCTCATAAACTCCTCATATGAGCACCTCATTAAACTCCCATATAAGTACCTCATAAACTCCTCATATGAGCACCTCATTAAGCTCCCATATAAGTACCTCATAAACTCCTCATATGAGTACCTCATTAAACTCCCATATAAGTACCTCATAAACTCTCCTCTTCCCCATTTCAGCAAAAATAATAACTCTCCAAAGGAACCGAGTCCTCGCCTCAAGCGTGGCATCAAGTTACTTTCGAGAGTCAGCCTCTGACATCCAAAAATGCCAGAGTCACTCCATGTGCGGGTGAGTTCGGTGGGGACCCGTTAATTCAGCTCCGAGTGCGTGTGGAGTGGGTACTCGACTACACTTGAGCGCATGTACAAGAGTAGTTAGGAGTTTACAGAGTTTAAGTGGCCATGTCCTCAGGTGTTCCAGGTGGCACCATAGATGTACGCCATGGCAGAAAATTCCTGGCGTCTGCTACATCTTTGGAAGAGAAAGGGGGGAACAGCGAGCTTTTTCCGGAGGAGGGAGGAAGTGGGGTTTAGAACTGCGTCTGAGAAGGAGGGTTGTAAGCTGCATATATAAGGGATTTGTAAGCTACGTCTGTGAAGGCGATGAGTCACAATAACGTGGCTAAAGTATGTTGACCAGACCACACACTAGAAGGTGAAGGGACGACGACGTTTCGGTCCGTCCTGGTACGTCTGTGAAGGTAGGAGAGGATAAGAGATTTGTAAGTTTCCTCTGTCCCTTATTTCCTAAACGGATAGTTGGATTTGTAAATTGTGTCTCTGTTAATCTCTCGTCTTTCCGACCCACCTTCGTACCTACATTTCGCTGTATAAACAGGCAGCCTGCGTATCTCTGATTTGATAAAGCCCCTTCAAATGAAACGCTAAAAATAATTGAGGCTATACAATGGGATCGAACTTGCGTCAATGGACTCCCGAGGCACTAGAGACTGAACCATAATGAGTATAAAGCTTCTGGGAAGGCCTGGTACGGAGGTTAAATCCCATTGTATGACTTCAATGTTTTCTCACACATTGAGGTCCTGTGATTTCAGTGTGCAGTTGAAACGAGATGATCACTAATGAACAAATCCACAAGGGCCGTGACAAGGGTTCGAACTTACGTCCGAGAGGATCCCTGAACCATTTGTTCATTTGATGCATCACGCTATTGTAATTTCTGTGTGTAATGAGATTATCACTTCTTTATAACCTACTCCAACACCCCGCTTATCTACACTGTGGCTGTGTTGAACCACAATGACAATGATTATACTTCCTTGTATTCTTCAAGAGGTTCCAGTTTTAACCTGAAAGTTATATTGACTTNTATATATAATATATAAGTATATTATATAATATATATATATATATATATATTATATATATATAATATATATATATATATATATATATATATATATATTAGGGGTACCACCTCTGGTGCAATGCAGGGACCCACATCCTCGAAGAAGAAACAAAGAGCATTCAGAGAAGATCTTGTGGATTCTCACTGAATACTTAATTCTTTTCTTCTCCTACCACCCCTATTATTTTTTTGTATGTTTTGTTTTATTTTATTGCAATGCTACAGTTTACAGAGAACACACAAACACACACACAAATATATAACAATTAAACAATCAGCGTTCGAAGACCTCGTCCAGCTCCTCGGAGGTTGGGTGCGTACCCAGGATACAGCACGCATTTCCCCTCTGCACTGCGACACTGAGGCGCTGGAACAGGAAACTGGCTGCTCGTGGGTCTCTAGTTTTCCCAATGAGTTCCTCACCAACCTCCTTTAAAAACTTGAGTGCACATTTACCCCAGGCGCCCAGAGTCTCTGAGCCTATCGGCACGAACCTGTAACAACGTTCTAGGTCTCTGTACTTGTGGATTTTCTGGGTCTCCCTGAAGGTGGCTGCCCCACCTCCCTCCGCTGAGCTGTAACGTAAATAGGTATCAGCCAATGTAGATGCACAGGTGTAATCCCATACGACCTGTTTACCTTCCCTCCATGGCTGCAGGGTGACTCCATCTGGGCGTTTTTGGCTGTTGTCAGGTCTGCACAACTGGGGTTCCCTTTGTGCTGGACACCCAGCTGTAGCCAAACTTCTCTTGATGATGTCATTGACTGCCTCGGGTCTAGCAATCTTTCCCTGTGTCTTACGACAGATGAGACCATGGCTGCCGTATTGGTCTGCCCGTGCCTGGCCGCAAATACACCGGTGCTCGGTGGAGATAGGGGCGGCAAGGCGCAGAGCAACACCAATACTTAGGGCCCGATGATCCAGGCGGGTGCCCAAGGCGGAATTAGGGACTGCCAACAGGAAGTCCCCAGCATGGGGGGCTTGCACAGCTAGGAGACGCGCTCTGTCCTTCTGAGAAGCTACGTCCAGCAATGCTTTGGCGATGTTCTCCACTATGGGGCTATCCCATTTGGCCTGTTTACCGTCGTTTGGACAAGTGGTCGGGTGTGTGAATTGGCGAGTGTGTCCCACCGACCAGCTCCTTCCACAAATTTAGGATCACGAATCCCAATGGAGTTCCTTAGGTATTCTGGTAGTATTTTCTTCACTAATTCACTTGTAGCACTGGTCGAGGATAAGAATGCCGGCAATGCTAACTGTGTCGCCTTGCGAATACCTATACCCCCGAGTCTAACTGGGAGCGTTGCTTGGTCCCACTGGTCATCTTGCAGGGAGAGGTTTAGCACTTTCATAGTTATTGTCTTTAGGAGTGAATCGTATTCCGTTAATTTATATATATATATATATATATATATATATATATATATATATATATATATATATATATATATATATAATATATACACACATATACCTATATTTAGTGGTAGTGAGGGGCCGCACGTCCCAGCACGTGGTAGTGAGTGGGCCTCACGTACCAGCACGTGGTGGTAGTGAGTGGGCCTCACGTACCAGCACGTGGTAGTAGTGAGTGGGCCTCACGTACCAGCACGTGGTAGTAGTGAGTGGGCCTCACGTACCAGCACGTGGTATTGAGTGGGCCGCACGTACCAGCACGTGGTAGTGAGTGGGCCTCACGTACCAGCACGTGGTGGTAGTGAGTGGGGGTCTGAGTGCGCTGGTAAAGGCGGCGGAGTTTCCAGTCGAGTGATCACTGGAGTCTGACCAAAAATGAGGACAATGAGACACGCGTCTCTGGCCTTGCTGGGAGACTCATTTTTAGTACCTCAGACCCTCAAGTGTGAGTGTGTGTGTCCATGAGGGCCTCCTGTGGCTAGCCTCCACTACTACTACTACCACCACTACCTCTCCCGTCACCACCACCACCACATCACCTCCACCAGCATCATAATCACCACAATCACCATCAACTATCACCACCAACCACCATCAACCACCTCCTCGGGACCAGGAGTATGAATCCACAACTGCCGTGATGCTGCGAAATCTCATTTTTTTCCCACCATGAAAGATCTGCAATTAGCCTTGGGATCCCGTGGAAAAATACAAACAATTTATAGATAAACAATACCTATTGCCACGGGTCTGGGTTAATTGTTTGCCAGGTAGCTTGTGTTTGGACGTGTCTGTGCGCCCGATATTCTGTGTTTGTTGATATTTATCTACGTTTTGGCACTCTACTTCCTGTCACTCTGCCTCCTGTTGCTTTACAGAAATACCTTTGGCCTTCTGGCACCTGATAGATTTAGGCTTGTAGTTCGTCTGACCAAGTCCATTCCATCCAGCGTTCGATCCCAAAGACGCATTATACATTCATCAAAAAAGTAGACTTAATTAACTTTGTTGACTACATTAATGTGTGATCAAGGCTAAATTCGCAATATCGTGGTGGTCCATCAACTAAGAGTGACTGCCTTGCTTCTTGCACGGTCTGCGTTCGATCCCCAATGGTCCAAGTGGTTGCGCATTGTTCCAAAGCTCCTTCCTCATATCCCAGCTCCTCGTTGCCCCTCCTATCCTTCCCATGACAAGGGAATGTAGTCATTCTGGTTTGGTGTTTAGTCTCGACAGTTATCTAACCATCGTGTAGTGATTGTTTTCATCGGGGCTTAGTGTTCCGCGGCCCGGTCCTCGACCAGGCTTCCTTTTTATTACACCCCCCCCACCAGGAAGCATCCCGTAGCAGCTGTCTAACTCCCAGGTACCTATTTACTGCTTACCTGCTCCCAGGTACCTATTTACTTCTAGCAACGAGAATTGAAATGCAAGTTTCATCTGGAATACTTCGAGTCGTGCTACCTCCCATGTAAGTTGAGTAATTTTTATAAAATATTGCAAATTGATCTTGCAATATTGATCTTGCGTCTTGTGCCTATCCATCTGGGGCTTAGAATTTTATTTGCAAACATATATACTTCAGGATCTATATTTACGTTAAAAGAAATTCCCTCTTCGCTTTTAATGTTGTATTTCCTTGACCTTTCCTCAAGGGTGGAATATATGCTACAAATTCTCAGAGGTTTGTTAGTCGTGATCTTTTGCTCGAGTCTAAATATCATGTCTGTTTCTAGATATCATGTTTGTTCCTTGATATCTTGCCTGTTTTCATACACAGTCTGGGACAGAAACTGAGTCAAGAACATCTCCATCTTTTCAGGATAACCTCAAGATAACCATCTTAAGCTGTGGTTATAGATATCTAGATAAGTAATAGAAGTGAGCTTCGATCTCTCTCACACACACACACACACGTGGGGGACAGCGGTTCGAGTCCCCTAGAGTCCAGGAGAATGGAGTGAATGGAGGAAGGTAATCATCGACAGCGTCAAGGAGTCTCGTTGCATCGACTGACGAAACCTCTCCATCTTTCCTCAATCACAGCGGCTTCCTTTGAAAGTATGAAATAGCTAATAACCACAAGGCACTAACAGGTTGTTATAATAACAGGAACAACCTTGGGATATATGACGTTATCAAGCTTGTAAGCTGTTTAATAAACGTAAACAAAGCCGTCTTTGGTAAGGACAGGATGCACAGGTTTTGTAAGTGATTGAATAAATGCTTGATGCCCAGTCTCCCGCAGATGGTCGTAGCTCCCTCTACTGTATCCAGAGTATAAGAACTAGAGTTTCTGGACTTCTTTTCATCTCTCGTGGGCAGCATCTCGCCAGTCATGCCTCGCCTGCAGTCCCTCCAGCTTCTGGGATTGTTCATCTTAGGGAGCAATGTTTTTATAACTTGTGTTTTGTCCTCGTCTGTGGGTCACTGTGTCGAGGTGTCGCACAATGTGTCGCAACAGCAGTACTAGCAGCAGCAGCAGCACCAGCAGCAGCAGCAGCACCAGCAGCACCAGCAGCAGCAGCAGCAACAGCAGCAGCAGCAGCAGAAATAAATCCCAGCACCATCCTCAGAGCAATGTCATTAGAAACGCCAGCAGCAGCATCAACTACATTAACAACAGCAACAACTCCTACATTACAAACAGCAACAATAACTTTAGAAACAGTAACACAAACAGCACCAGTAGCAGCAGCAGAAACAACGACGTGGGAAAATTCTTTTAAACGCATATATATTATTGATGAATAATTTACAAGTAAGGATGAGCAGCCGCGGCCAGCCAGCCACTTCCGCTCCGCGAGTGAAGGTGAACAGGTTCTTGGGGAGTCCAGAAGCAGCCTGGGGGTGGGAGGGCTGAAGGGAGGGGGCTATGGAGAAGGGGTGTAGGGAGGGGGTTGTAGGGAGGGGGTGTAGGGAGGGGGGTGTAGGGAGGGGGTAGGGGGGGGGGTGTAGGGAGGGGGGTGTAGGGAGGGGGGTGTAGGGAGCGGAGGGGAGTGTAAGGTGGACAGCAAGTGTCACCATCTGAAACAAATGCAGCTGGACTGGACAAGGTATTACTACTACTAAATGTTAACAGAAAAACTGCACAGGCTCTCAGTATGCCTTCGGCTCTTATCTTTATAGATTGAGTTGCAAAGGAGAGTTGCCTAGCTGCTAGAAGATGGCAAAATATTGTACTGATATACATGAAAATGTATAGGAAGGAGGCAATTAACGGAGCCCTGTGACTGACAATAATCCAATGTAATTCCCTGTAGGGATAGAAAACCGTGACTAACGAAGCTATTGAAGATCGATGCTTAAATAACGAAAATAAGACAAGACAGATAAATGGACTCAGGATTAGATACTACACTAAACCTAACTCCGAAGGAACATATAAATAAAGGTCAACAAATTGTTCTAAATTTACAAAAATCGAAACATCAAGCAAGATCGTAAATAAAGAACCATTGAGAACATTGTACACTGTCTGCCTGAGACAAGTCCTAGAGCCCTCTCATCGTCAAGTCCTCATTAAAGAAAACAACAACATATTAGGAGCTTGAAAAGTTGCAGAGGTTTGCAACGAGTCTCAAGCCAGAATTTCTAAGGTTCAGGTACGAAGATGAGACATGATATGGATACAAAATGAAATGTTCGAAATTAATACCACTAGAACACAAAGGCTTGGATGGAAGCTTCAGAAACAGATGTGTCATAAAGATGCTTTAAAGTTTTTTTTTATCTTAAGAATGCTAGGAAAGTGAATGAAGTAAATGAGAAGGTTGTACAGTAGTAGCAAACTCCATTTATAATTTTAATAATTGATGAGCTAGCTGAAATAGGTTAAGAGTCATTGCATTAGACTACCAGAAGCCCCGAAAAGCAGGTGTCCAATAGCTAAATCTCGATCCTGCAGGTACTAATAGGTGAGAGCATACACACAGACGTACAAGACAACATTAGTCACAAAAGCGAATATGTGAATGCAGGCGATGAGTCACAATAACGTGGCTAAAGTAAGTTGACCAAACCACACACTAGAAGGTGAAGGGACGACGACGTTTCGGTCCGTCCTGGACCATTCTCAAGTCGATTGTGCAGCGTATGAATATGTGAACTAAAAACTAAAATATTTGTAACATAAAAGCGTATTTATACTTACCAAAAAATGGTCGCCAGTGTACCAGAACAGGCCACACATATACAAATTTTTATCTGACCATTTTACAAAACTCCCAACATCATTGTTGCTCTATTGCATTTTTGGCTCTTTTTTTCCCTCTCTTTTATATATATAATTTTCGCGGTTTAGTGTATTCTTCCTGCTATAATCAACTTAACTCCATTGTGCTTTTTGTTATCCAGTGAACGCTAAAAATTCGTAATGAAAGTGACGGTAATATATAAAAAGGGGAAAAAAATCACAGCTGTTGCAGTAGCAAGATAATGTTGCCATCCCTGACAGTTGCCGTATCTCCAGCAATATCCAAAAGAGGAAACAGCGTATCTTCTATCTTGAGATGAATTCGGGGCTTAGCGTCCCCACGGCCCGGTCCTCGACCAGGCCTCCTTTTTGTTACACATCCCCCAGGAAGCAGCCCCCGTAACAGCTGTCTAACTCCCACATACCTATTTACCGCTAGGTGAAAAGGCGACATCAGGGTGAATAAAACTTCCGGATCGCATCCGGAACCTTAGGATTACGAATCCCGAGCGCTGCCCCACTCAGCCGTCAGGCCCTTCGTATACCGCATTACTCTCCATTTGTACCCTGGAAATTTTGGTGGCAATTTTATCACGTCTTATCGTTTTTGTTTCCTTCGTTAGCCATAATTTTTTTTCTTCCCCCCCCCCCTAATTCTGAACGTTAATTTCCGTTCGTTGTATCTGAAGGTTTCGCTCGAGGTTGATATTGCTCTTGTGGTGGAAGGGTTTATTTTTGCAATCGATATTTGCTTTATTTATTGTGACGAATCAGTTGTGCGTTAACTGTTAATGTATATTTTGTGGCTTTGGTCAGTGAAGTGGTAGAGGTGAGGTGGTGCACTTAAACTGAAGGAGGAGGAGGAGTGGGGCTACCATAGCCCGTGCTACTTGCCCCGCTCCTGTGCCAGGTAAGTTACGGGCTCACCATAGCCCGTGCTACTTGGAACTTGGTCCGAGTAGCTGAATCTATAACAAAGGAGGAGTGGCTGCTACTTTCATTGTGAGAGGAAAAGAGAAATAGACTTAGGGCTTTTGAGACGCGAGTTCGAATCTCCATTGATTCAAGTTTGTGAAATGAATTCATATCGTTTTTTTTTCATGATTTCATTATATTGCGATGTCGCAGTGATTTTGGTTTCCCTTTGATGGTAAATTTGAGGTCACTTGAATATTTTTGAAAATTTCTTCTTTTTTTTGTACAATTCACTTCCTTTTCTAAGTCAAAATCCTTTTGAAATCTACGTTAAAAACTTTTTTCAAGTCACTCTAAGGCTTCTAATGTTTCTAATTTCTTTCTAACGTTTCGTCAAACTTCAGGCTAAGTTTGGGGAAGATTAACGTGGCTTCAGATTTTGTTAGGTTTGATAAGATAGTTTATTTCCATCTAATGTGTTCAACACAATGAGACGTCTGGCAGCACTGTTCGACACTTCATAACGGTTATCGTACGAACTGTTTCTCTCTCTCGTGAAAATGTACTGATTCTGTTGACGCGTCGTGTACATAGATTACGTTATATATAAGTTATAACATTACGTTATATGTGAGAAAATCTTTGGAGCAGGACGGTGGGATTGAACCATCGTTCTGGGGGTCACCCTACATGCGTGTCTGGAGGAGGGGGGGGGAGGAGGGGTATCTCTAGTCGCAATATTCAACAGAAAACTCCCAAACAAAAGAAAAAGTAAGTAGAATAGCACAAATCTCATTACTCGACTTGAGAATCGACTTGATTATGATCCAGGACGGACCGAAACGTCGTCGTCCCTTACCTTCTAGTGTGTGGTCTGGTCAACATACTTTAGCCACGTTATTGTGACTCATCGCCTGCACAAATCTCATTACTTCTTCCTGCTGGAGTCGTGTTTAACAAGGCTGTTAGGAGATGTCAAATGGATTTTCATGATTCATGAAATCATTTTCATGATTTTCATGATTTTTACATGACACTACTCCCCCTGCGGGCACTTGTACCATAGTGAAGGTCATGCGGAAGTTGTAAGGTGTCTTGGGGCTTACTTAAGGTCCTCTGTCATGTATGTCTGTCCGTTTGCCTGTATGTTTGTTTGTCTGTCAGTATACCTGCTTGTATGAATTGTCTTTATGTCTTTCTGCTTGCTTGTCTGCCGGTGCTTGGCTCGCTATCTCTCCTCTTGTCACTGCATCGGGTGCGTATTCAGTTTCATTTGTAGACGAGGAGTCACAATAACGTGGCTGAAATATGTTGACCAAACCACATACTAGAAAGTGAAGGGACGACGACGTTTCGGTCCGTCCTGGACCATTCTCAAGTCCAGGACGGACCGAAACGTCGTCGTCCCTTTACTTTCTAGTGTGTGGTTTGGTCAACAGTTTCATTTATTATAAGTACATAAACAGATGCTGTAGTTGGGTAGAATCTGTCAGAACTGACCGCTCGCGGAGGAGCTCATCTTGACCCTTCGTTAACGAGAGAAATACGTTACCTGTGGAAGGAAAATATATGAAAAAAATGGGCGAATTAAATACTCCTTGAAAGCTCAAAATGTCCAAGTATTTGGCCTGGTCGATAGAGGGGCGTTCTCGGTTTGTGCTGTTCGCCGTTCGAAACGGGTTCAATATTTTGTTTTTCTGATAATCATCTTACCTTACGAGTTCAAACGAAGAACAGTATAAAAGACGACTTATTAGGAAAAGGCTGGTAGTCACTCTTGCCAGTGATGACTATCTACAGCAGTCAGCATAGCCTATGCTGACTATCTACAGTAGTCAACCCTACTCGTCCTATCACGTTATGCGTTGTGTGTGTGTGTGTGTGTGTGTGTGTGTGTGTGTGTGTGTGTGGTGTGTGTGTGTGTGTGTGTGTGTGTGTGTGTGTGTGTGTGTGTGTTTAACGGAAACGACCAAACCGACGAAATTGCGACGTATTAATAAAAAAAACTAAATATACTGCAATATTGACGTTTCCTGAGATCTGAATACCAACGTTTCTAATTAGTCAAACCGGTTGCATTTCTTACGAAGTGGCAAAAGCGTGAGAACTTGAATGTGACTACCCTTCCCCCTTTCCCCTTCCTCCCCCCCCCCCCGGTCACTATACAGTACGTGGTCTCAAGTCATCACCATCCCCCCTCCCCCCCTGCCCACTCCCCCCTCCCCCCCTGCCCCCCCCCCCACCTCCCCTGAGTAAATGGTTCCCTCCCATGTAATTTGCTGACCAGCCTGGTAGTGGAACACTGTCGTCGCCTTATTTAGCCGCTGGGGTAATTATTTACACCTGTTTCGTTACGGGGGATGGGTGATTTACACGCCTGTCGTTACTGAGAGCGTGTTTTTGTCAAGGCCTCGTTGAGAGGAAGGTTCATCTGTCGTTGTAGAGTGGGGGGGGGGGGTGGATTGTAGGAGGGGTTATCTTAGTTAAGGTCTCGTTAAGACGACGAAATTAAATCTCACACACATTAAACGGTATGCAACGGCAGCCGGCAACTCACTCGCCAATCCACACACACACACACACACACAGACACACCGTTGCAATGAGCATCAAGCTTCTCACACAAACATTATTTAAGGCTGCAAAAGGAGCGTCGTTATAAAAAAAAATATAGAATCCTATTCAACTCTTGACATGGGGCAAATCCATTGCAAATGTGGAAACTCTTACGGACAATGACTGCTGCTCCATCTCCTAAATTGTTTAGAAGGATTTGTTTAATATAAAGATTGACTGCAAAGTTTCGTAACTCTTGTAGTATATATGAACTTTGTCGTTTCAAATTCTGTGACTTCGAGGTGGAAATAGTCTTGAAATGTATAGTAGGGCTATTTTTTTTAATTTCTGATGCAGTGGTTTCAACAACAGCCGTCTGGGCCGGAATCGGATAATACGATTCGAAACGCTTCATCATGGTGCTGTTAATTCAGTATCATTCCCACGACATCACCGGTAAACATAATCCCCCTCACTTTGTGAGGGATTATGCTGCTCCTGCTCCTACCTCACAACCTCTTAGCCTCCTGCCTCCCTCCAGCTCTTCCTCCAACATTTACCTCCATCTTTACCTTCTTCTGGACACCATTCCTTCCCCTCCCCATCCCCGTCCCATCCCAAATCCTTATCCTGATCCCTTATAAGTGCTATATAGTCGTAATAGCTTGACGCTTTCCCCTGATAGTTACCTTCCCTCCACCCATTACTTCCCTTATGTCTTCTTCCTCCGATTCCTCACCTCTCAGTTATCTTTGTTTTCTGTTTATTTAAATTTCCTTCTTTCTCATTCGTCATCGCGAATTCTAAGCTCTTCCGGATTTATTTCCTTATTTTCATTGCTCGTAAGATGGGTCTTTACCGTGTCATAAACATCTCATTTCTGTTGGTCTTCCACCCTCTTAAATAACATGGAAGACTTGACTCTTAAATGGCGCACTACCCGCCGTATGGGTCAATAATCCATCTTTACATGTTCAGGGGCTTCTCCTTATATATATACAACACATCTCACATATTCCTGCCAAGCGACAACTATTCTTATTTACTTTATTCACGATTTTCCCTCTTTGCATCTTGTCTCATAATCCTCAAACATCTTCTCATAGTCTCCCAAGACACTCATCCTCCTCTCTCTCTCTCTCCCTCTCTCTCTCTGTGTCCACTCCTCCTACAAACACTTGCCTCAGGCTAGGATTAAAACTCAACCTCTTATATTGCAGACTACAAAACACGCTATTCTGAAAGCCGGTTCAAGGTTGGCCCGTGTGTATTGCTCGATCCTCATTGGTCGCTCGGTGGTGAATATTATTCGCCTTCTGGGTTATCGGCCAATCAGACTCAGTGAGTTAGGCAGGCACACATCAGGGATCAAAAGAAGATTTTGGGAGAATAAAAAGTATTTATCAGGCATCATCTCTCAAGCTGTCGCATTTGCCTTAAGGTAGTTTTTCTTCCTGTCCGTTTCTGAGACTCGGTGTTTGACTTGGGAGTTTCTCGTATCGTTTATAACTTAAAAAATTATTAACGTTTATTTTCATGTTTTCACATTTTTTCCTAATATTTCTACATCTGTTTCCGGGGTCCTTATCACCATGACATTATTTTTTTACCTTTTAATAGATTTTATCCGTTAAGTTACTCCTTTATGGCTTTTTCTTATCAATCAGCCTTGATCAACGTGGTTTTGTACATTTGATGCTAGCATCTTCTTGCTCTCTGTCTCATCTCCTATCTTTTCTCAGCATCACGTCAGCTATCATAGGTAATTATCAAAAGAAAGCACTATACATGACTCGGAAACTATAACTAGCGCCTATCATAACTCACACTTTGCTGAGAGAAATGTGAGTTATGATGGACGTTATTATAGTGTTATTTTCAGCCAGTAACGTAGCTGAAAATTACACATCTAATCCACATACTGCACGTCAATTTCTATATTTTCAAAAGTGTAAGTTGGATGCAGTTCACACTTTATTTCACATTTCCACATTTTCCCTTATCCCTTACACCAGTTGCATCCAGTCTTCATCCACCATTACTTAAAAACAAAAACGTAAAATAATAATAATAATAATAATAATAATAATAATAATATAATAATAATAATAATAATAATAATAATCTTGTACCGTGAGAAAGGCTTGGAGCCGAGGGAGCTACATTAGCATTAGGAATAGTGAGATTTTCATTGGCTTTGGCTTGAGAGGAACCAGACATACTACGTGAGTTAACAATACATTCATCACCGCTACTACTGTGTGTGTGTGTGTGTGTGTGTGTGTGTGTGTGTGTGTGTGTGTGTGTGTGTGTGTGTGTGTGTGTGTGTGTGTGTGTGTGTGTGTGTGTGTGTGTGTGTGTGTGTGTGTGTGTGTGTGTGTATTACCCTTTACAAAAGCCAGCAGAAAGACTTACAAGCCCCTTCATCATTGGCAGAATACAATACTCAATTCCCAATGTTTTTCAAAGGTCAGTACTTGTGTACCTTGTTTCCCCTTTTATTTATGTACTACTAAAGCTTCATGTAGTACTAAACACAATTGAACCATTATTGAGCAAATCTTAATTTACGTATCTATACGTATCTATCTGTACATGTCCGCGTGGGTACATTCACACACACACACACGCAACTCTACGATCTTTTTGAGGGACTCTGAACTCTGGTAAGTCAAGGAACGTCAAGCAATCCACTTACGGTACTGAAGACAGCTAAGCCTCTTAGCGTCTGGGTTAGCTGAGGCAAGCAAGCAGGCCAGTCATTGTGGTGAAATATATCAACCTGTACAGGTGTGTGCCAAGGTAAGATTAACTAAGCCTTAAACAGGGCTGAGAATAGCTTGACCTATCTCATCCCTTTGTGTGTGTTTATTCCTCAATAAACTTATTTCAATTTCAGTTTTAACTTAGCATCCAAGTTTTACTCGCCCTCCACCTTGGCAAGTCATGGTTCGAGTCGTGGCCAAGAAGGGGACAATTCTAAGCGACAATCCTTAATTATTTGTTGTTGTTGTTGTTTAAGATTCAGCTAATGGGAACATTAGCTCATTAACATAGCTCACCATAGCCCGTGCTACATTCCATGTAGCACGGGCTATGGTGAGCCCGTAGTGAACTTACCTGGCACAGGAGCGGGGCTGTAACTTTTGTTTAATTCTTCATCTCTATTCACCCAGTATTAATTGGGTACCCGGTTGTTAACGGATTAGCGAGTCGTGTTCCAGGAAAGACTAGTAGAGGGGGGTAAAGCTTGCCATGAGCCATGGGAAGGGAGGGCTCCAAGCCTGATAACAGGAGTCGGATGTCACCTACTCCTGTTGCCTCCTGTTTAACAACCAAACGGTCCTCGACCATCATGGATAATCAGATGACTTGTAACGAGCCGCTGGCTTGCAGCCAAAGTTGCTGTAGTACTCGTTATTCTCTATTCGCTGTAGTGCTCGTTATCTTCTGTTCGCTGTAGTACTCGTTATCTTCTGTTCGCTGTAGTACTCGTTATCTTCTGTTCGCTGTAGTACTCGTTATCTCCTGTTCGCTGTAATACTCGTTATCTCCTGTTCGCTGTAGTACTCGTTATCTCCTGTTCGCTGTAGTACTCGTTATCTCCTGTTTGCTGTAGTAATCGTTATCTTCTGTTCGCTGCAGTACTCGTTATCTCCTGTTCGCTGCAGTAATCGTTATCTCCTGTTCGTACTTCACTGTCATCAAGCCTCGCTGCCGCCCACCTTCTGACCCTCTGCTTGTGCTTTCAAGCGCTCCTTCATCTAAACTGTCTTGAGTGTTTTTAATCACTTCATCATTAATGGTGATTGCCGCCCACGTCTACCCTGACCACGTTCCTTCACGTGCAAGCGGAGAGGTGTAAGTACAAGTTCATGTACTCTCACGTGAAGGAGCTCAAGGCTTGCAGGGAAGCGACCCACTGAACCATTGCACAATAACTTGCTGGATCCTAAGGCTAATGGGATGTACTCACCTGATTGTATTTACGAGGGAAAGGGGGTATTGAGTTTCGACTGTTTGGTCCCGCCTCTCAACTGTCAGTTAACTGGGAACTACGTCGCTTGAGCGCAAGCACGAGGTAAACATTTCGGTTCACACCGGCAGCGTGTGCAAGTCTAGTTACATATTGATGGCCAAACCACAAATAAGAAGATGCAGATGTTTCGGTCCAGGACGGACCGGAAGGTTGTCGCTCCTCCATCTTCTAACACATGTGGGGGTTTGTTCATCAGTTCTTCAGCCACGTAATTGTGACTCTCGTTACAGATTATAACATCCCATAATATACACAAAATATTTCACGCAAATACATCAACGTATCCCTCCTCGAAGACAAATCTAATCATCGTGACTATTGCAAGATTCCCCTCAGGTCGAGTTAAGCATAAAGAGGTACAAGGCTGCTTGACTAAATTTGAAGCTCGCAAATGTATTTGTATAATACGGACAAATTCCTCATCTTTCCCAGCAAATGCGGAATTTGAGCAGCACAGACACACGCACCGAAGCCATTATTATGAGATGAAACAAACATCCCAGCTCCTGGTTTGAGATGATCCAAGCATCCTAAGATAAGATAAATCGAGCATCCTAACTCCTAAAATGACCCAAAACATTAAACTTCCTGAGGTAAGATGCACTAAGCATCCCAGCTCGTGAGATAAGATGACCCAAGCATCCAACCTCCAGGAGAGATAAATTAAACAGTAAAGAAATACCCCAAGTCGCCTAAGGTTACAGCAAGGCATTTCAAAACTAACAGCCACTGCTAGGAGATAAATCGCGCCGCACCGCCACTGTGAAGAGATAAACCAGAGCGACTACCCCATTAAGGACAAACAAACCAGACCGCCTGGCCACTGTGGACAGACAAACACCATCACAAACACCTACAAGTGTTTGGATAAGAGACCCGAGTCGGCCAGATTCGCTTTAGAGCGGCTTGTGTTTCCCGTCTACAATGTTTTGTTATTCAAATGTCTCTCTGAAGAACAAGAGAATTATATATATATATATCTATCTATCTATCTATATATATATATATATATATATATATATATATATATATATATATATATATATATATGAATGAAAACTCACACCCCAGATTATATATATTCTGTATATATATATATATTTCAGTCGCATATAGTCCTGGGGACCATTCAGGCTTGTTCGCATATATATATATATATATATATATATATATATATATATATATTATATATATATATATATATAATATATATATATATATATATATATATATATGCGGAAAATCCACAGAGAAATTGGAAAGGAAGATGAACGTTTTGAGTCTGGTGTTGACAACGGCTGTAAAACGGCCGAAACGTTCAACTTCCTTTCCAATTTCTCTGTGGATATTCCGCATACAAATGATCAGTGTTTCTGATCGCCAATTGCATATATATATATATATATATATATATATATATATATATATATATATATATATATATATATATATATATATATACAGTATATATTTTACACCCCTAGAAAGAGGGGGTCCCTGGTGGTGTCCGGGAACCTCCTCTTCTCTCTGTCTTTCTACTCGGATGCACATCTAGGTGAGCTGAGCAAGCACACGCGTACTAAACAAACAATACTCATATTGCTCTCTCCTATTGAGATTCAACAGGAGTACTCAGGTGTTCTAGTAATTACACGCATCAATATGAATAACTTATAAGTTCGATAATCTACGATCATTGCGGTAAAAATAAAGAAAAAATGGTAAAGAAAGAACTTAAACAATCCCTTTAATTGGCACGAGATAACTTTATAAATGAGCTTAGCCAACTAACATGATAGTTATCGCCAATTAAACTTAATTACATTAGAACTAGTTTTTTTTAAGGCGGCCCACAGCTTAATTATGAGATTTCAAACGTGCTAATTAGCATATGATCTTAAGACTGTGTGTGGCGGCGTCTGCCACTTGCATCTTACTCAAACCTTGCACCAACGTTTTGTAGTGTTTTACAAGCTTGCCTAAATTTACCTGTCACCCTCTCTAGTAGCCTCGCCTGGAACAGGAAACCGGCTTCTTGTCACAGGTACTCTCACTCCCATTTTTTTTTTCAGTTGAATTTTAAGATGTAGATTTAAGATTTAAGATGTCTTGGCATTTCGGCTTCGGCAGGTAGCGGTTCCTTGATCTTATGGTCTATAAGTGAAGTCTATAAGTCTATATATGAAGTCTAAGTCTATAAGTCTATATATGAAGTCTAAGTCTATAAGTCTATGAAGTCTATAAGCTTAAATCTTTAATCCCTCGTGTGAGTAATATTGAACCTTTATAGAAGTCATCTGTGTAATATTTTCTAAATAGTTCAGTATTGTAAAGGTTTCGACGAGATCGACCCTGTCGTACTCACCTAGTTGTGGTTACGGGGGTTGAGCTTTGGCTCTTTGTTCCCGCCTCTCAACTGTCAATCAACTGATACCTTGAGGTGCTTCCGGGGTTTAGCGTCCCCGCGGCCCGGTCGTCGACCAGGCCTCCTAAATGTACAGATTCCTGAGCCTACTGGGCTCTATCATATCTGTCTGTTTTTTTTGTTGTTTTGTCCCGAGGATAAGTTCCGGGATGACTCTTAAAGCTCTACATTTAACTTTCCTAATCAGTTATGTTTGTTTCTTATTAATAAAATTATTCTCCATGGCATGGTTTGGCTTCCTACAACTTTTATCGCTTCCTATCTCGCCACCAGACTCTTCAACCTGTCCAACATACCCTCCACCTCCCTCAACATACCCTCCACCCCCCCAAACATACCCTCCACGTCCCAACATACCCTCCACCCCCCCCACATACCCTCCACCTCCCCAACTTACCCTCCACCCCCAATGGCCGTGTATGTTGAAAAGTGAGAAGAATATGAGTTTTGTTTTTCTTTGCAAACATCTAGATAGGATCTAATAATAACACTGACAGCAGTTAGAGCTCCGATAGTCAGAGCTCCCAGTAGGTAAATTGCTAGAAGTAAGAACTGCCAGTTGTCAGAGATCCCAGTAGTCAGAGATCCCAGAAGTCAGAGATCCCAGTAGTCAGAGATCCCAGAAGTCAGAGATCCCAGAAGTCAGAGATCCCAGAAGTGAGAGATCCCAGAAGTCAGAGATCCCAGAAGTCAGAGATCCAGAAGTCAGAGCTGCTAGTAGATATGTTCAACATACATTGAATGGTCTGTTGTTACCTCTTCTCTTCTTGAATTCGCTCTTTTTCCTATTCCGTCAAGATCCACCTTCTCCCGTGATGAGAACGGTGCATATTCTCTGGGGTTTAGTTGATAATGTCAACAGATATCGTCAGTATGGCGTCAAATGCCCCCACCCCCTCGTCTCCTCCTGCTGTTATTTGCGCTTACCACTGTCTCTCCGGATGTCTCATGATCCAGCATTACTCCTGTGTGTGTGGGGAATTCAAGCAGTAAAGCCCTCGACCTCTGACCCCACTCACAGCTCCTGTACAAAGTCCTATACATGGCCCCACTTAGGAGCTCCATGCCGATTCCTCCACTAGCCAAATTAGGTACCGTTCGCTTGACATCAGTATTCATGCCACCGCATTTTCCACTCTGTAAATATTGTGTTTACAGAGCGCCATGATAGCTGGAGTCGAGTTTGATAATATACACACGTATCTCCAAATGTATTCCTCCGAACTTGAGGATTGTAGTGTAATCATAACGCATTCTTCTCAAGCGCCTACAGTGGACGGGACACTTTTTTTGGATACGGATTTAAGACGTTCTTGTAAGGGAGAGAGAGGATGGGTTTATCTCCGGTTACATCTCCAGTAACGTAATACTTCAGTTTGAGTATTCCTTGAGCGGTATTTCCCATGGCTGTTTTTGTCATGTTGTTTATTTATCTAAGTATTGCTGTGTGGGTGTTTGGGCGTGTACCGCGTATATTCACTTGATATAAAGATATATATATATATATATATATATATTATATATATATATATATATATATATATAATATATATATATATATATATATATGCGGAAAAACCACAAAGAAATGGGGAAGAGAGATGAACGTTTCGGCCTGTTAAAGCCGTTGTCAACACCGCACCCTTTAGCAGGCCGAAACGTTCATCTCTCTTCCCCTTTCTTTGTGTTTTTTCCGCATACAAATGATCAGTGTTAGTGATCGTCAATTGCATATATATATATATATATTATATATATATATATATATATATATATATATATATATATTATATATATAATATCTATATTATATTTGTTTATTTGAAAGAGGAAGTTGAGAGTGAGGGGAATTCAGTTGATACTTGATAGTAAAGGTTAGAGACTGAGTGCGATTTTGGGTTTTAAGTTTGTGTAGCAAAACAGTAATCCTGGCTGGCAGGATTACTGCTCTGATTACTGGCAGATTTAGAGATTTTTATGGAAATGCAAGTTTTGAATGGTGTTATGGGTTATATCTGTGAGTCTAAGTCTGTTGCTGCGTCTCTTTGAGTCCATGAGTCACTGACTGTTCGAGTACAAGAGTCCTTGACAATGTCTCCGAGTACAGCAATTGCGTGATTTACAGAAAAGTAACTTCTGGTTTACTTTAAAATAAATGTATGTTGATTAGATTTCACGAGTACGCCGCGTAAAAAAAAATCCTGCACATAAATTTTTAACCTATTATTTTCACTTTCAATTGTAAAAAAATCACAAAAAATTTTCATATAGATTTTACTTTAAGAACGTAAATAAAATTTAGTCCAGGTATTTACATATGTCTACTGTTATGCCCAACCGCTTAAGGCATCAGTAAGTAGATCCTATGCCTCTTTACACTCGTGTTGTTATCAGATTACCTTTAAAACTGGGGTATTGAATTAGCATAGACAGAACCCTCGGAAGGGTGTAGAAATAGCCTAAGCTACTCTATCTCTTTGAGATATATTTCTTTCTTGTCTCAATAAAGATACTTGAACTTGAACTCGAACCCTCGTCTAATTCATTTGCGATAGACAAATGAATTAGACTTTTTAGATATTAGATATTAGATATGTCATAAAGAATTTTTTATGACATATCTGTGATTCATTTGACTTCAATTTTCATTCACGTCTCAATGATCTTTTGTTCGTCGTCGTGGATATTGTTGGTCTATCGGCCAAATACACTTGGAATCGTGTATGTCGTTATCATGTCTCCCCCTGTTTCTTCTTCCCTCCAGTGTGTTCTTCTGTTCAATTTCTTCTTCCCTCCGAGGCTTTAGTCGAAGCCACGGGGTCCTCGTGAGGGCAGTAGCACTCCAGGTTACAATTCTTTTGACCATGTTGTGGTACAGTTGACTAGAGCGCGTCTGGGAACACCCAGAGCATTGGTTCGAACCCCCCTCATCAAAGCCCTTGTGGATTTGTTCAATTTGATACATCAGGTTATTGTGATTTCTGTGTGAAACTCTAGTTATCGTAATATTTAACACTGATCAGTGTTCTTAGCCTAAGAATGACCCTCGACGCTTGTCTATGGACATTTTCTAGTTTTCCTTAATGCATTTTTATGAAGGGGTTCTATTCTGGGCTGCATAATCAAGCGTAGTCTCACGTAGGTTATATAAACCGTTTGAAAGGCTCGTTCGTCCCAATTTCTGAAGTCCATCCGGACGCTGAATTGCTTGGCGTATGCTGCCGATGGTGTTCCGTTTATGTGAATTTCTCTTAAGGTAATGGGAAGATAGATACCATTTATTCTTTAATGTACTGCATTATAATGCACTGTATTTCAATTATATAATAAAAGTCCAAGTGTCTTGGAAAATGTAATTTTAAAACTTGGAAAAAGGGGGATAAATTAAATACCCAGAGAAATTGCTAAACAGAAACAATGGCATAACATATGCAGTGATAATTGGAGAAAATAGTTATAACCTTTAACCCCTGACTGCTGAGATTGGAGAGAAATGTGCTGAAAAAACATTTTAACAATATATTATTTGTGTTCTTTTCAAATGTCAAACAGGTAATGTATCCGGAACTTCGGAGCTCAAGACCAATTATATATATATATATATATAATATATATATATATATATATATATATATATATATATATATATATATATTGTATTTATGTTCTGGGTTCAACACTTTACCATGGTTCGAACCCTCGGTAACCAGTTACACTATGTGTAGTACAGTAAATCTTGTAATACAGAAATGTCAATTAAGGACATAGTGAAGTGAACAAATCTATTTATAATTGCAACTGTAATCACGCTTTACTCATCGTCTGAGTGTTCAGTAAACGATGTAGTAAAGAAGTTACCAAATTACGGCTCCTGAGGCAACATCCGGGGCCGCCTCGAGGCTTTGCCTGAGTCTGCGGCAACTTAGACATAAATGGAAATAATAATAATATCATTAATTATTTCCCTTTGTTTTACCTCAATCAACTATCGATCAAATTAATCCTTGAACCACCAAAGTTCTTCTTAATTAATTCTCAAACTTAAAATCTCGGTTCAGCAATATTTTAAAATAAAAGCAGGTCCGTTATTGCAAGTAATCTTGTGTAAAACTTAATGATTATATTCCAACTGCAATCTCCAACTGCCAGGCCAGAGTTTTGAGGCTTGAAAATTGCCTCTTGCTTTATCCTTGTGTGTCGGAATCTGTTGTTTATCAAGCATTCAGGAAAAGTTAATACTGGTGTATTTTTGGGGGGGAATTTTCTCAGATATTTAGTATGGATTTGTGTTGATACCTGCACGACTGAATTTATTTTTCTTCCAACTTTATTGAAGGCTACAATTGTTTTGGAATGTCTTTGATTTGTTTTACTGAATTTCTTCTCTGAGGCGTGTTTATTTTCCTTACTGTGTGCCACAAAATTTTGCAAATTCTCATTTCAGATAAATATTTGAACAATTGTAGTAAATAAAATTAATAAGCCTATTTTACTCATCTGCGCTTAAGTAAACGATTTTTCGTCAGAGAATTTTCTAAGGTTTAACTTTTTATTCGTTAAATATAATTTCCCAGTGTAAGCACGACATCCTTTCCATGTAATTGTCACATTTCTCTTTTATTCTGAATCATGTCATGCTCATCACCCCCCCCCCAAAAAAAAAAAAATCCTTAACAAGCGAATTTATTCATTTATAAAACTGATTTCTTTCTTTGATCCACGAAAATATGTAATATATACACTATAGCCTTCGTACTGAAAAATTTGGAAACTTCTATAATGTAGTGCAATAGCTATCTAACCCTGTCCATGAAGGATACAGGAAAATGTACATTTACGCTGCTCATCATTAAAAATGAATAATTACGTCTGTATTAGAAAATTACTAAATGAAACCTCGTTACCGTTAACCTGAAGACTTGAACATTTTCAACAGCTCCATCTTAATTATAGATCGGAAACGTCCTATTAATGTGTGTTATTTGCACGTTCATCAAGAATGATAAACACCCCAAAACATGCAAAAATAATAACAATAATTCACTTTGTGATAATATTACACTTTGATAAAAAGATTGACTGAGATTAGTCAATATTCCACCGATCTGAGACTGCATAATGCGTCAGAGGCATGCAGAGCTTTAATATAAAAAAACTCTTCATTTTTTATTAATTAAAAAAAAGGTTCTAAGTAAGAGGACTCTTACGAGGACTCTTGAGTAAGAGGACTCATTTGTATTAATTACAGGAGGATACAGGAAAAGCACAAAATGGTATCACCGATCACTTTGTTACCTCAAAGACCTCCACCTGCCTGTGAAAGCCCGTGAGCTTCTGCCTGTAGGCGCGTCATCTCCCTGGGAAGCTGAACCACAGGGTAAAATACGAAATTAAACATTAGCATCTTGAGAATATCAATAATGAAGACGGGTAAAAGAACTAGACCAAATCTAAACTAATAGATCCGCTATTCCTAATAATGACAAGGCTGGAAAAGCATACACTAATTAGGAACAATGTTATTTAAAACGAAAATTAAGAAAAAAAACAAGTATTAATAATTTCTTGAATGCAAACGTCGTCTTTATTGAGAAAATATACGATTTTGCCTAATCAGAGTAATTCATTTTAGTTTTATTACAGTGAATAAACTTTACTCGTTTTTTGAACACTGTTCGTGTTCATTGCCACAAAGAACAGAGGATCATGCACAAGCCAATAGGTCTAAATTGTTGACTGAAGAACATATACAAGTTCATGAGTTTACAATCTACTTCATAAAATATTACACATGTTTTAATTTATGAAACTGAAATGCAACCATACAAGGCAAGGATGAACTCAAAAGGCTTTTAGCTTAAAAAAAGCTTTACTCTCTAATATGGACAAGCATTTGTCTGATTAATTGGTAGAGTTTTATTTTGAGATTAAGTATGTTGCAGTCAAAATTTGCAAGCAATTGTTTAGCAAGTGGAGCAGCAATGTTGAATATTCCATGATTCTGCAGACAGAGAGACATTATAACTAGGTTGAAAAATGGAAACTCAAACTAAACATTTAGGTAGAAACGTGCCAACGTCTCGACGTGTTCTGGTCTTGATAATGATCGTTAATGGTTCGAAAAAAATCATAACTTTCTCTCCGGATGCCCAACCACTTGGGCTGGACGGTAGAGCGACGGTCACGCTTCATGCAGGTCGCCGTTCAATCCCCGACCGTCCAAGTGGTTGGGCACCATTCCTTTCTCCCGTGCCATCCCAAATCCTTATCCTGACCCCTTCCAAGTGTTACATAGACGTAATGGCTAGGCGCTCTTCCCTGACAGTTCCCTTTCCCTTCCTCTCCGGATGTATAATTAGATTGTATAATTCTATGATTTTGTATGATGGCTAAAGATCCTGTACACTGGTCAAATCCACAAGGGCCGTGACGAGGATTCGAACCTACTTCCGAGATGTATGATTCTGTACACTGTCTCCTCCTCTGTTTTGGTTTTCCTATGAGGGTGAGTTCAGCATTTTTGATAGAAGTGAAATACGTTTTTTGAAATCCTGGTTCCTATGTGTGAAATGTTATTTACATAGCAGTATAATTATGTTCGAAAATATTAGGTATTTTCTTATCTATTATGCACTTAACACACACATATACCTGAATATGAATATAGTGACAACGTTTCGGTCCATCCTTTTCTCTTTCCCCTCTTTTCCGTTCCCCCTTTTCTTTTCTTAACCTCTTCTTTCCCACCTCATTTCTCCTCCGTCTACCCCCCCCCCTCCCATTCCATCGGAGCTCTGTACTGACCACTCTAATGCTTCCTTATTGGCTTTTGGGGACCATTACCAAGTAGTGATAATGGTCCATAATGGACCGAAACGTCGCCACATCCTTTATTTCTAGATGTGCGTTCTTGTAAACCTTAAATGCACGCTTTCTTCATTCCCTAATTAAGTCTATATGGTTCTTAACTTACGAAAAATAAATCGATGTTATATTGACATGTTAATTACTCCCTGGACAGAAAGTTTGATATAAACAGTGTATAAAAACACCACGTTTCCTGTGTTATATTATTTTAAGTGTGGAAGGTATATACACACTTCTCCTTGCTCCACTTTGCTTTCAATGTGAGCTTTGCATTTGTTAGCTTAAGTTAGGCACATCAACATTTACCTAGTAGTCGTAAATTGTTNCACATGTATACATGTGAGCAGCAGTTTATATTCGGCAAACAAGTTTCTTAGTGGTGTTTTAAACGTTTATATATTCTGAACCTGACACTCACAGTTCTTCAAATTAAGTTATTTACAAACTAATGTGGAAGATTTTGACACCGGTGGGAAGGCGTACACACACACACTCACACTCACACACACACACACACACACACACACACACACACACACACACACACACACACACACACACACACTCCTCACACACACACACACACACACACTCACACAACACACACACACACACACACACCACTCACACACACACACACACACACACACACACACACACACACACACACACACACACACACACACACACACTCACAACTGTTAAACACAGGTGGTACGCGAACAAGGGGACACAGGTGGAAACTGAGTACTCAATGAGCCACAGGGACGTTAGAAAGAACTTTTTCAGTGTCAGTAGATAACAAATGGAATGCATTAGGCAGTGATGTGGTGGAGGCTGACTCCATACACAGTTTCAAATGTAGATATGATAAAGCCCAATAGGCTCAGGAATCTGTACACCAGTTGATTGACAGTTGAAAGGTGGAGACCAAAGAGCCAAAGCTCAACCCCCGCAAGCACAACTAGGTGAACACACGCACACTGGGTTCGATCCCCACTATGAGAGTACTTGAGAGACTGCAGGTAATGAAAGTGAAACCCTCGGGGTCGTAGAAAACACTTAAGCCTCCTTTAACCACTCACCACTCAGTCGTTCGCGGTGAAGTTCTCTAACTGGATTTGATTGACAGGGGAAAAAAGTTTGATTACTTAAATAAGTCTTCACATTAACTCTTCCGCCGCTGTGACCACCAGTTCGCGCGATCTATTGGACTAGATCACTTTCTCTAAGAAAGAGGCCATACTAACTAACCTCGACTTATGAGAAACTAACTACAGGCATCACAAACTTTCCACATCTGCTCCACAAGATTAGTGTAACCAGGGGGGGGGGATAGAACTAGTCTAAGCTACTCTATCCCTTTGAGATGTAGACCAGACCACACACTAGAAGGTGAAGGGACGACGTTGTTTCGGTCCGTCCTGGACCATTCTCAAGTCGATTGTGAGAATCGTCTTGAGAATGGGCCAGGACGGACCGAAACGTCGTCGTCCCTTCACCTTCTAGTGTGTGGTCTGGTCAACATACTTTAGCCACGTTATTGTGACTCATCGCCTGCCTTTGAGATGTATTTTTTCTTGTCTCAATAAACGTACTTGAACTTTAATTAGTGTAACCTGGTGCACACCTCGTGCGTGAGCATACGCCTTCATGCTTTTACATACCTCATACTGCACTCATTAAAATTAAATCCTTCCCATAACTATACAAAAGCAAAACAAGAAAGGAACTTCACCAACATTCAACCTTGCACGACGCGCTCAAGTGCTCACAGAAACACTGGTGGTAAATGCACAGGCCTCCAGCCCAAGCCCCTGCAACCCGTCCTCGCAAATTCGTATAGTCAATATTGACTTATTAAATACGTGCATAGGTGATATACTAAACATAATAGTTTACCTTGAAAAGCTTCATAGAAAACACCGACCTTACCTAACCTTGTTAGTATGTTAAGATAAGCATCTTATAGCTTCGTAATTACAATTGTTACTTAACCTATTATAGGTATAGGTTAAGTAATAATTGTAATTACGAAGCTATAAGATGCTTATCTTAACATACTAGCAAGGGTAGGTAAGGTCGGTGTTTTCTATGAAGCTTTTCAAGGTAAACTATTATGTTTAGTATATCACCTATGCACGTATTTAATAAGTCCATATTGACTATACGAATTTGTGAGGACGGGTTGGCCCCTGACAGCCCCATGTAATCACACCAACTGATTTCGAACCAATGACATAATTACAGGCGACATGATAAGATTAGGCCAAGGTAACTATGAAGGAGGAAAGCACCAAGTTGTTATAGATTCAGCTACTCTGAACAAGTTCCAAGTAGCACGGTCTATGGTGAGCCCGTAACTTACCTGGCACAGGAGCTGGGCAAGTAGCACGGGCTATGGTGAGCCCGTAACTTACCTGGCACAGGAGCGGGGCAAGAAGCACGGGCTATGGTGAGCCCGTAACTTACCTGGCACAGGAGCGGGGCAAGTAGCACGGGCTATGGTGAGCCCATAACTTACCTGGCACAGGAGCGGGGCAAGAAGCACGGGCTATGGTGAGCCCGTAACTTACCTGGCACAGGAGCGGGGCAAGTAGCACGGGCTATGGTGAGCCCGTAACTTACCTGGCACAGGAGCGGGGCAAGAAGCACGGGCTATGGTGAGCCCGTAACTTACCTGGCACAGGAGCGGGGCAAGAAGCACGGGCTATGGTGAGCCCGTAACTTACCTGGCACAGGAGCGGGGCAAGAAGCACGGGCTATGGTGAGCCCGTAGTGGACGGGAGATGTCTCAGGAAAGCACTGCTTCAGATTTAGCTACTCAGAACGAAGTGTCCATGTAGCACGGGCTATGGTGAGCCCATAATTGTGTTAAACGATTGATGATTGATTGATAAAGATTAAGCCACCCAAGAGGTGGCACGGGCATGAATTGCCCGTAAGTGGTACATTTTTTTTCTGTAATTTTTTTTCATTATTCTGAGGTTGCATTTAATCATCAAGCTGTTATCGCGGGGGAGGATACTGCTTCACAGTCTTTATGAGGGTGTCCAGCTGCTGGACACAGGAAAGCACTAAGTCATCATGACTATATAGCACTTGGAATTGGGGTCAGGACAAGGATTTGGGATGGTAATCAGTATTATTATTCATCAAGAATTTACGTGTCCTGTTGCGAAACCTGTTGATCTTTCATCACAACGGATTAGATTTATTTAAACATTTAATTTGAGTAAGAAGTTGTCAATAACAATCTTGGGTCAAAACAACCTCCCTGCGTTTCATACCTCGTAAACTGTTCAATAAAGTTAGATTAAGCCGCCCTGAATAAGGAAAGATGGACAGGTTTCGTACATGTACAGGTAAATGCTTAATAAGTCCTTGTCCTTAACCTTTCAGCATCAGCACATATTGAGGGGAGGGAGTTTTCAGGGGAAAGTGCCAAGCCATTACGACTATATAGCACTGGGAAGGGGTCAGGATAAGGATTTGGAATGGGACTAAGAGGAATGGTGCCCCCAATCACTTGGACAGTCGGGGATTGAACCCCGACCTGCATGAAGCGAGACGGTCGCTTGAACCATAGTACGTATCCCTACCAGTTTACAATTGAGTAAACTCTAGCACCAGTTTTTCAGTTTACTTAACATAACCAGAGGGTTTTCTCCAGCACTCCGGCCAACAGGCGAGCCGTAACAGCAAACAGCAGCGGTGAACAGCGCTGTTCCCGTTATCGGCAGATCCGCAAGCACCCTTGACCTTCCTCTGTTGGCTGTGATACCCTGTTGCTCTCTGAATAGCGCAACAGTCCAACGGTAACGTCCAACGTCCAACAGCTCAACGGACGTTGGGCAACGTCCAGTCCAACCACTTGGGCTGGACGGTAGA
>WNGS01113158.1:28085848-28101180 GCA_020271785.1 Procambarus virginalis | reverse complement strand
TCAAAGATGCTCATTCAACGCGTCTTGGATGAGAAATACAGGGTTGTCATAGGCACCTCTTCCTCATCAACACTGATATATCTCACTCCAGCCGTCTCTCTATGATTGAACAGCACATTACACAATCAACCCGTTTCCAAGCTATGCTCGTCCAAGCACCGACCGACCCCATAGATGCATTCAACAAGTTTAACGTGGAGGCGAAATCGGTAGTTGCTCATATATTATTTTATTATTAAAACTTAGGGTATAGTTAGACCTTAAGTTAGTTACCTCTGATGTTCAGGTTCGTAGTTATTTGCGTTCGTAGAACGAGGGTGAAACATTTACAGGGTTGTGATTCTATCAGTGCTAAATAGAGCACGTCAGGAAGCACTGTTGGGGAAATGTCCAAAAGTCATCAGTTGTGAGTCGTGTGTAAATAGTTTTTCTTTCATAAACTGGAGGTTTTGTGGCTGGATTAACAAACATTTGACCTCGGGTTTTGAGGACGAGCTGTGTTTATGAGGACGGGCTGTGTTTATGAGGATAGGCTGTGTTTATGAGGACGGGCTGTGTTTATGAGGATGGGCTGTGTTTATGAGGACGGGCTGTGTTTATGAGGATGGGCTGTTTATGAGGACGGGCTGTGTTTATGAGGACGGGCTGTGTTTATGAGGATAGGCTGTGTTTATGAGGACAGGCTGTGTTTATGAGGATAGGCTGTGTTTATGAGGACGGGCTGTGTTTATGAGGATAGGCTGTGTTTATGAGGACGGGCTGTGTTTATGAGGATGGGCTGTGTTTATGAGGACGGGCTGTGTTTATGAGGACGGGCTGTGTTTATGAGGACGGGCTGTGTTTATGAGGACGGGCTGTGTTTATGAGGACGGGCTGTGTTTATGAGGACGGTCTGTGTTTATGAGGACGGGCTGTGTTTATGAGGACGGGCTGTGTTTATGAGGACGGGCTGTGTTTATGAGGACGGGCTGTGTTTATGAGGACGGGCTGTGTTTATGAGGACGGGCTGTGTTTATGAGGATAGGCTGTGTTTGAGGAATTAGTTAACCAACTCCCGCTTTTGGAAAAAAAAAGATTCTAATCATCTTCGTCTTGCGTGGGAATCGAACCCAGGAAGCTTTTGGATGTGAACCGACAGCGCTGACTACTACTGGGTTACAGGAAGAGAATGTGGAGATGAAGGAAAGAAAGAGGAGAAAGAGGAGAGGGAGGAAGAGGAAGAGGAGGAGGATGTAAAGGTGGTGGTAGCGAGAAAGGATGGGAGATCAAAAGATGTCTGAACATCCTTAGCCTGAGGCGATATTTTGCAGTCACAAGTGTTGATCTTCCTCTCTCTCCCTCTCTCCCTCTCTCCCTCCCTTCCGTCGTCCCCGCACCTCTCCTCACCTCACTATCAGTCTGCTGACTGATTAAATCTTTATCGTGTTCTGATAAAAATGGTCTGATTATCATGTATTATGAGCAGGACTCTGGAACTATCGCTGTTGCATAACAAGCTTTTATCCTTAATATATATATATATATATATATATATAATATATATATATATATATATATATATATATATATATATATTATATATATATATATATATGTATATATAAATTCATCTTCTCTCATGTTTTCTTCTCTAATGTAATCTTGATTGTTATATAGTTTCATTTAATTTATAATCTATCTTCTCCACGTTTCCATTCTCTCTTTCGTCTTCTCATTCTGTTTTTTCTTCTCAACCTGTGTTTTCTGTCATTTTATTCTCCTTTCTGTGTCTCATTTTTACTTTTCTCTCATCCTTTCAATCACTTTTTCTCGCATTTCCTTATTATTCCTCATTTTCATCCCTGCCATCCTCTAACTTTTTTCTTACCATCCCTATCCCCTAACCACCCTTTCCTTCCCCCATGTCTACCTATTCCCTTTCTTTTCTCCCTTCTTCCTTCCCACTCTATCCTTCTCTCTCTGTCTCCCCCCCTTCAGTTTCTTCCTCCTTCCTGTCTACCCTCTCCTTCTCCCTCTTTCTCTCCATTCCCTTCCTCTCTCTCCTTCCTTCCCACCCTCTCCCCCCTCCCTCAGTCTCCCCTCGTCTTCCTCCTTCCCTCCCTCCCTTTCCCATTACCTTCCTTTCCTCACTTCTCTCTTCTCTTCTACCTCCGGACGTGAGAAACTCAGGGTCAACACTGATATATTGAGTAATCTTTACGAATTACTGGATGTGAGCCCAGCTTTGGGAGCTATGTTAGCTGTAAGTTTATAAGGTGTCCTAAGCTTAGGGAGCTGCAGGTGTTTGGGGTGCCCTAAGCTTAGGGAGCTGCAGGTGTTTGGGGTGCCCTTAGCTTAGGGAGCTGCAGGTGTTTGGGGTGACCTAAGCTTAGGGTGAATTCGGAATGTGGTTTTGCAGTGGGAACATTATAAAAATTTTAATTGATGGTTAAATTAAAGGCTCTGGGTCAGGTCACAGAATACGCAACGCTTTGTCAAGAATAATTCAAGAATCTTGTGAACAGTGAACCCTTATCATAGCTATATCTCCATATATGGAACCAGCGGGGCTGCCCAATTTGTGGTGGGCTGCGCTATCTGTATTGGCCAATCAACCATGAGCCTCTATTTAGATAGAAATACTGGAAAAAAAGGAACTTTCTAGCCAGGTCGTACAATGCTATGTGCATTGTACATTAAACTCTATGTATATAGACCGAGAAGCAGTATACACTGTACACCTCTCGATGTATATATATATATCCCTTGTCTAGAAGCCTTAAGTTACATTTGGCTTTATAATTTAGACGATTCCCATTTTACTCCTCAAAATGCGTCTCACGTTTTCCCATTTAGCTTAATAATACCTGGATTGTACCTGGGGGGGGTTCGGGGAGTTCTTCTACTCCACAAGTCTGGCCCGAGGCCAGGCTCGACTTAAGAGAGCGACATGAAACGACGGTGATTTATCATACAAGATTTCTGCTTCGAGATAAGGAAAAGTGGACAACAACAGCGAGAGAAAATAAAAGAGACATGGCAAAAGCTGAGTTGAAGAATTATAATCACTAGAACACTGTACGGGAGGCCAGTAGATGGGATGCACTGAAAGAAGAAGCTGTAGAAGTCACCTCAATTCCCAAATCTAAAAGCCAGATTCAACAAAAATAATCGAATGTCAGGGTAATTAATACGAGAAGGGGGGTCAGCAAGGCTATTTAGTGGGGGCGTGAAGAGCTAGATCTCTCACGCCCCCCCTCGTAGTCACTGATAGATAAGTACCAACAACATTACCTAAACCACCATCACCACTATGCACACCACCACCACACACATACTACCACCCACACCACCACAATTGCACACACTAATATAACCACACCACCCTCCTACCATATCACCACAGCTACTTCCTTCCTTCCTTCCTTCCTTCCTTCCTTCCTTCCCGCCCTTCCTTCCTTCTTTCTTACTAATAATTACTCATCTCCCCCTCCCTAACTACTCATTTAATACAGACACAATACAAAATTCCCTCACCAAAAGAGAGACTTCTGACCCAAACAAACTGGTTTAATATGATCAACCCAAAGGTCCCACAGAGGTCATCGCTTCTCTCATCTTTTTCACTTCCCAAACAAAAGATCTTTCATGATCCACCGCCCAGGAGAAGAAAAAATTGATAACTAATGGATTGGAGACTGATATGCAGATTACTTTCGCATATAGGAACAGTGATTTGCATATATAATTCTCTCATTGTTTTTTTTTTTTGCTTAATGAAACTAATGAAGGCGTGTATTAGGTTGGGGGATTAGTGATTACAAGATAACTTCGTCTGTGTTTTTATAAGACTTTAAAATCGCTAACGGAGAGGCTCGATATTTATTTCGACTTGTTTATTCTGCTATTTTATGTTTTATTAGTTTATTCCTCTTGCTCTTCGTCTTCGTCTTATTGTCAGTTCTTGTTTTATTTTGTATTATTGTGTAGTAAGATTATGCTTTGTTAAAGACACCGTAATAGTCAATAAGCACAGGTTACGCTACAAAGAGTCTGAAAGGGCTACAGGAGTCTTCCACTCTCGTCTGAATTAACATATTATCATTACTGCCATCACTACTACTCTACAACCCGTATCTAGTAGCACCATCAGAAATGTCTGCCACCACCACCCAAACCACCAGAACGCTCTATTGCTACCACTACCACCACCACCACCACCACCAGAAGTCTCTACCATCACCACCACCTCTCACACCACCACCCAAACCACGAGAACACTCCATTGCTACCACTACCACCACTACCACCACCACCACCACCAGAAGTCTCTCTCTACCATCACCACCACCTCTCACACCACCACCAGAAGTCTCTACCACCACCACCACCACCTACACTACAACCACCTGCATCACCAGGACGTTTGACACCACTACCACCATCCACCGACTCAAACACTGCCAGCAACCACCTCCACCAACATCACATACACACCCCCTGACCTCTCTCAACCACCACCAACACCCACACTAACAGAAAGTTTGACCACTACCACTCACACCCCCACCATCACCACCACCACCACTACCACCACCACCCAAGAGGCAGCAAACCTCATCCCACCAATGTTAGTCAGTCGGCTTCTTTGGTGTCACTCACAAGCGAGGAACCACACTCATTCAACACACGCACGGTGCTATCATTGCTCACTCAACACACTCACTCCGCTCTTAATACCGTCCATACGTGGGGCGCCCCGTGTACCGTGTGTATATTTAAGATTGCTGCTCTCGGTGACTTACCGCACAGCGCACGCTCTTAATACTAGATCGTTCTATCAGGTGTTTGCGTGAGGCTCTGAACCTCTACGCTAAGCTCACTGAGCTCAGATCACGGCGCTAAGCTCACTGCCCACGTGTTTTCTCACGCTGATGTTTTCGCGTTTCTAATCGTCTCGTAAACCATTTGGTTAACAGTGTAAACGGCAAACTATATATATATGTGATCAGAGTTTAGGTTAACATTAGTTCTATTACTGTTTATGTGGGAGTTTAACTTGACAATGGTTTATGGCTCTGAGAGGCTCTGTGGAACTGTGTTTGTGTGGTGGGGACGGAGGGGTAGTGAGATGGGAGAGAAGGAGAGGATGGTAAGGGTAGACAGGGCAAAAATAAAGAGGTGGTAGAAAAAGGGGTAGAGAACATAGGAATAAATGAATATGAAATAACATATTACAGATAGGTAAGTTCAACCACCACAACCTCACCAATCCACCACCTTAATTACTCACCAAATGGTAGACTCACATGCATGTGTAACGTACTAACAAGCACTATCAGGACCAGGACTCATCATGCAGGCACTTATGTATCCACGAACGAAACCGCTGCATCTTTCCTCAGGCAGGGAGACTTAGATTGCATGAATAAAACGGGTTCCTGAGTTCTGGAGCGAATGCCTATTCAGATATTTTTATAAGACAATTTAAAGACAACATTGTATCAGCGAATCCATTACAGAGTTTTTGTCGTAAGGACGACGTTCTAACTTATGGTTTCCCTGAAAAAAAAATATATGAATGATACGTTGGAGGACATGCAAGTCTTGGAGGAAAGCGTATATACACCTCATGGAGGAGTCATCATTTTTGACCAGACCACACACTAGAAGGTGAAGGGACGACGACGTTTCGGTCCTTCCTGGACCATTCTCAAGTCGATTGTGTCATCCTATATTCCTGTTCAGAGACTTATGTTGTTGTTAGAGGAATTTCAAGACACAGACACACATCTAACAAAGCGCAAACTGAATGAACCCGACTTAGTAATGTATATAGCCAGCACAGCGAACACAGAAGGAATGCGGTTAGTGGTATCTGTGCATTTAAATAAAGTTTACACAAGTGCGTTTCTTCCATCTTAGCTTCTCTCTGCGACTCTCTCTCTCTCTCCAAGAATAACACCAAAAAGGACAACGAATCCCCAGCCTGTGCTTATTCCACTCAGCTGCTGACCCCAAGGACGTCTTCATCAATCTCAACTTGCTGTTCATTCAAAATGCTTCACTCATGTACTTCAAATACAAATAATTGCCAACTTAACCTAAACATCTGACCTAACTTAACCTACATATGCACAGTATGCCAGTATATAAGTTTTCATTTCAGAAAAATGCTGTTTTGAATGAACAACGTGAATTGAAAGACCTCAAAGACCCATTTTTTGTATTATTTTCTACCACAAACGTGGCCACACATTTACAATGCTAACCAACATATATACATTTTCTTCTGTCCTCCATGGACAGGGGTGAGAGATCTGTTAAGCATATAGTTCATGGATTTATTGAACAACCAACCCCAGAAGGTGATTGCAGTGCTTTTAAAATGCTAATCTAACCTACAGACATAAATACATAGATACACAGAGTTACGTCTGCCCTACACCATTCAAAATATGTGAATGCATCTTGGCCAGGGTCGGCCGCTGGATGGAATGGCCACTGGGCGACGATTAGTTATCTTGTTTGGTGTTAGTCTTGTAGGAGAGTTACACAGACAAAGCTTGAAGAAACACACTATGTAAAGTCTATGTAACACACTATGTAAAATAATGGAACTCGATAACATAACCAGTTGGCGATCATAGTCACTTCAACAATTTAAATTCAAATTCAAATGTTTATTCAGGTAAAGTACATCAACCCGAGTAAATACATACAAGAGGTGATACAAAAATTGATAGATTTATAGATAGAGCTAGTACATACAATGCCTAAAGCCACTATTACGCAAAGCGTTTCGGGCAGAAATATGTTCTTAATGACGAGTGTTATAAAATGTTATTCAGTAAATATATAACATATTTACACTGTTACAGAAAATGTTCAGTTTTAGCTCTCAAGAACCACAGAAATGTCAAAAAATAACAATAATAAACTAAGAAAGAAGAACATAGAACAATTAATAAGTTGAAAGAACAACAAATTGTTTAATAGTGGTAATAATAATAATAATAATAATAATAATAATAATAATAATAATAACGCCAAACATCAGCTAACTGCAACAATGCAAGAGTCAAGTTTTATCAGATCTTCATAACATTTTAAACTCGCCTCACTCGCCTGGATACCGTAGGATAATTACAGCTTCCACATGGGATCGTATTCGACAGAGGGGTCGTATTCCACGCGGGTCGTGACAAACTGCGTCGTAGGCAGCTTGTCACGCTCGACGGAGGAGCTCGACAAGTGACACACCGTCACTCCAAGGAGCATCACGTGAAATATACGAGTCCCCCTCAAGTTATCGCTCGGAACGTGGTGTATGTGTGTGTGTTTCATGGACTCCTGTGCTACCTGTCGGCTTGCTACGCATCGCTCGGACCTTGGGTGTGTTCCTCGGACCTTACGATGCCTGTCAGAGCATGTGTCACTATGATTGTCCAGCCCCGTCCTCCTATAGTTTCCCAACGTCAAGAAAGTGTCGTACTAAAGTGCACTTATCCTAACCTACCAGAGGACCCAAAACAGAAAACGGGACAGTATGTCACTTTTTCTAGTACAGCTGTTTTTGGTGTTAGGTAAAGTATACTAGTATATGATAGTATACTTAGGAAAAGTATACTATCAAAATGCGACGTTCTGTTAGGAGAACGGGTTGGCTTGTCACTGTGATTGACCTTAATAAGTGTTTTAGTTTACACAGGTATATACATAGAGTGATGTATACATATTCACGGTGTATATACCCTGAGAGTTTACTTTAATCCTGAACTTCCTTCAAAATTAAAGTATACTTGCTGGTATGTATAATTAACCTTTCCTCGGTGATCTGAATTAACTATCAAATTAATTCTGCGGTTTATTATCTGAATGCATAGCAACTACCCGAAGACTGATCAATTTTCAGTGTGCTTATGAATAGCGATTGTAAAATGGGAACAGGAGGGAATGTCATTCAATCCTGTTCAACAAGAACTACCCTCAAATATACCTAAATAAGTTGACCAATCCATACACAAGAAAATGAAGGGACGACGACGTTTCGGTCAAGTCACAATCGACTTGAGAATAACCCAAGACGGACCGAAACGTCGTCGTCCCTTCATTTTCTAGTATGTGGATTGGTCAACATACTTCAGCCACGTTATTGTGACTCATCGCCTGCATACCTAAATAATTTGCAATATCTGCGAGAGAAAGTTAATCTTTTTATGACTTTAGTTACAATCTACAGGACCAAGATAGATGATTATTTGATAGCGGATTCCAAATGAAATGTTTACATGAGAATTTGATCACATTACAGTAGAGGAAATTAGATAAGATGTGAGGTATATCTTATCTCATGTGAGATATAGGAAGCGTAATTATGAGGAGAAAGCATTAAGATGGTGTGCCATATAATACTATATAATACATCCATATAATACTATATTTAATATAGGATAAACTCCTACACACATGCATTTGTGAAATTTATATAAAGAATTACATCTAGTCTTTCACACTCTCCTGAGGACTTTGTCAAGGTCTGAGTGTGGGGTTAGGACGAGATCTTGTCACTACAAAATATAGGAGTTGGACTTATCAGAACTTGTCACTATATTTAATTATATACGATCTCATTCAGCATGTTTGACTGAAGAAAGACGTGGCGGTAGAACTCTCTTCAACCCGTTCTCGCACTTTCGTATAGTCAATATTGACTTATTTATTACGTGTATATGTGACATACTAAACATAATAGTTTACCTTGAAAAGCTTCATAGAAAACACCGACCTTACCTAACCTTCTTAGTATATTAAGATAAGCATCTTATTGCTTCGTAATTATAATTATTACTTAATCTATACCTATAATAGGTTAAGTAATAATTGTAATTACGAAGCAATAAGATGCTTATCTTAACATACTAAGAAGGTTACGTAAGGTCGGTGTTTATACCTATAATAGGTTAACCTATACCTATACCTATACCTATACCTATAATAGGTTAAGTAATAATTGTAATTACGAAGCAATAAGATGCTTATCTTAACATACGAAGATGGTTAGGTAAGGTCGGTGTTTTCTATGAAGCTTTTCAAGGCAAACTAGTATGTTTAGTATGTCACATATGCACGTATTTAATAAGTCAATATTGACTGTAAGAAAGTGCGAGAACGGGTTGCTTTCTTATCATGAGCACTCAAAGTGGCTTTCAATGAAGAGACACCTTAATATACTAATTTATAGCCTATTCAATTTTGATAATAAATTATTGCTATTATTACATGTTTCATAAAATGTTCAATTTCTCTCGATATTACTCTCAATATCTTTTATTTTCGAATTAATAGTTTTTTATATACATTATGCTAAGTAGCATTCAATACACAAAGACAAAGGACGAAGTAAAATAACCTGTTGTTAGATGAGCGTTAAACAATCATAACAGATAATTCATAAGAGCTAAAGGTATTATTTGGGTTTTTTAAGTCTCAGTAGCTCTCATTACCAGCACATGGTCCACATCCTCTGTGTTCTCACAAATTAAACCACTATTAACCTCCAGTTTTTCCTTTGTTTTAAATTCGACAACCAATGGGGAAGTGAATGCCTTGCAAGCCAGATTGCCCCGGATAGTAAATGCCTTCGAGGGGAAAGTAACCTGGAAAGTAAATGCCTTTGAGGGGAAATACTGGTCTTAGTAAATAACCTCGGAGGAAAAAATACTCTAAAAAAGGGCCTTGAATGAAAAATGTTTGAAGAATGAAAACGGATGGTGATGATGGTGATTTATGATGGGGATGGTGATGGTGATGGAAATGTTTAAAGAATGAAAACGTAGTATGTTATATATCAGAAATATATCAGAAATATATCAGAAATATATCATGTTTGTTGTGCATACTGTATGTTAGTGAACACGACATTAAACTGAACATATCATTAGTGTTCTTACGCTTGCACATACTAAAAAAAATATTATACATTATTATGAATTCTAAATTATACAGTATATTCCTAATTTTGTTTAAGCAGTATTCACTTTGTCTGGATCCTTCATAACTAAAGTTGACTGTACCGTATCAGGGGAATCATATTGATTAAAAAAAAGCCTCTTAAAGCTGATTTGTTGTCTCTAGGATTGAAAATTCATTTGTTGCCAACAATAAACTGATTTGCAAAAATTACAAACCACACCGGATACCTTCACTCATTCCTAATAATGATAAAATATTCAGAGCAGAATATAATAAATATATATGAAAATCCAAATGCAAATTATTATATAAGTGTATTTTTAATAAATTTCATCTGCAAACATTCTCAGCATATTATCAATTATTTTGTTAAGGAGTGCACAGGGAGATATGAGCTGAAGATAATGAAAAATATTGTTTTCCGTAATGTTATCAACATTAGTCCTCTAAGACTAACTCAGGGAATCAATGTCAGTGAGTGTGGCAGTGCTGGTGGGGACGACGCCTCGACCTGTGAGACGCCGCGATTTTTACGACGCCACGATTGTTACGACGCCAGGTACTGCCAGGTAATAGGGCTTAGGGGGGAGGGGGGGGGGGAGGAGGCAGCAGGTGCCACGCATGCAGCTCGTGCCACACGTCCGAGGCGCGTGTCTGGGAGACTTCCGTCATCTTCCTGGTCCTTCTTAACGACACCTGTGGTGCTCGGGAAGGAGGTGTGGTGCAAACGACGTCATGTGAGGGGAGGAAGGTGGGGTTGATGGTGGTGGATTGGGGGGTTGGGGATGGTTGAGGGGGTGGGGGATGTGAGGGGAGGGGGGAGGGGGGAAGCGTGAGGGGTGGGGGGGTGGGGGAGGGAGGAGGAGGAGTCAGGATGAAGATAGGAGACCTGAGAGCCTTCATCACCGTGATATATCATCATGCAGCTCTCCGATTACTATATAATGAACCCCGAGCCGTAGGATGTTCACCCCGAAGATGCGTCAAGAAGCACGCGCGCGCGCGTGTGTGTATGTGTATGCGGGCGTGCGTTGGTGTGAGCGGGTGCACGCGCGTGCGGTGACTCCCCCCCTGGCGGATGTGGTGGCGCGCGCTGTGACTCCAGGCCTTTTGGCGTTGCAGGTGTCAGAATAAACCGATTGTTTTCTCCGTATCACAAACATTCCCGTCATCTCCCTCGCCTTTGGCGTCTAACCCGCCCGTCCGTCTGTACGTCTGTGCGTCTTGCAATTGCACTTGCCTTAATCTGGATTGAAGCGTTGCAACAATCATCAATCTCTGCTGCCACAGCGGCACCCGGGTACGAAAGGGGGTTGTGTATATACTTAGTATGACTTCTCTGGAAGATACTTTGAGATACAGGATATCCGCCTTCGTTCTGGACTCGTGGTTCTTCTCACAATTATCTGAGTAACACGAGGTTGCCTTCTTCACCTGGACTCGTGCGAGGGCTGTCGTGGTGGTTGTGGTGGTGTGGTGGTTGTGATGGTTGTGGTGTTGTGGTGGTTGTGGTGGTGTGGTGGTGTGGTGGTTGTGGGGGTGTGATGGTGTGGTGGTGTGGTGGTTGTGGTGGTTGTGGTGGTTGTTGTGGTTGTGATGGTTGTGGTGGTTGTGGTGGTGTGGTGGTGTGATGGTGTGGTGGTTGTGGTGGTTGTGGGGATGTGATGGTGTGGTGGTGTGGTGGTTGTGGTGGTTGTGGTGGTTGTTGTGGTTGTGATGGTTGTGGTGGTTGTGGTGGTGTGGTGGTTGTAGTGGTGTGGTGGTTGTGGTGGTTGTGGTGGTTGTGGTGGCGTGGTGGTGTGGTGGTTGTAGTGGTGTGGTGGTTGTGGTGGTGTGGTGGTTGTGGTGGTTGTAGTGGTGTGGTGGTTGTAGTGGTGTGGTGGTTGTGGTGGTTGTGGTGGTGTGGTGGTTGTAGTGGCGTGGTGGTTGTGGTGGTTGTTGTGGTTGTGATGGTTGTGGTGGTTGTGGTGGTGTGGTGGTTGTAGTGGCGTGGTGGTTGTGGTGGTTGTGGTGGCGTGGTGGTGTGGTGGTTGTAGTAATGTGGTGGTTGTGGTGGTTGTGGTGGTGTGGTGGTTGTGGTGGTGTGTTGGTTGTGGTGGTGTGCTGGTTGTGGGTGTGTGATGGTTGTGGTGGTGTGGTGGTTATAGTGGTTGTGGTGGTGTGGTGGTTGTGGTGGTGTGGTGGTTGTGGTGGTGTTCTGGTTGTGGTGAGAATGTACTCAAACTGGCAGAGTGCCAGTAATCACCACTGTCACAGTGCCTGACAACTAACACCTACGGCAACAAGGAGATTCCGTAGCAAGAACCACTACTCAGTGTGTTCCATCAGTATAGGTAAGTGTAGCAAGCGGGTAACTACTGCTACGTGAGGCACCTCAGTGTATATAGTAACAGCACTCTCAGAACCACTCCCGAGACTGGTTCTCAAGCTAAGAACCACTTCTAAGAATAAGATTCTTCATCGTATACAGCTGAAACAAGTTTAGAACCACTCCTAGGAAGCACTTCTGTACCCCACTAGTAATGCTTGTGTATGTGCTTCACTATGAGCTGGACCGCTCTAGGTCTTTGATTTGTCTCTCTAATGTGAGGGGTGTTTGAAGTTATTTTGCAATCACAATCGACTTGAGAATGGTCCAGGACGGACCGAAACGTCGTCGTCCCTTCATTTTCTTGTGTGTGGATTGGTCACCATACTTCAGCCACGTTATTGTGACTCATCGCCTGCAGTGTTATTTTGCAGTTCATTATTGTATATTGAATTGAATTAGCACGAATGTATTGTCAAGAGTTAATAACAGTAAATTATTACAATCAACAATCAATTAAATATCTAAATTCTGCTATAATTTTCGTACCATGGGCCCAATGTGTTTATTAATAAATATGCTGTTAAATCCCAGTTGAAATCTTATTTGGTTTGTAATTCTGGTAATCATTCTTACTATGTGTGTGTTCTTACCATGATTTTGTTCTTGACGTGAGTGTGTTCTTGACACAAGTGTGTTGAAAAAAAAACCCAAAAGGTCAAAACAGTTAAAGATGCATGCATATTGGTTTTTCTAATGTACGCAAAGTATTGAGTTGTGTGATTATATACACACGCCATTGATCTTTACTTAGTACATATTCGAAGGTTTAAATGAATTCTCTGACGTGCAGAGGATTTAATCCCGTATCTCTGAAAGAGAATCACATTTAATCCTGAGCCTCGGAGGGAGAATCAGGTACACATCTGGCAAGCCTGTCAACATGCAATAAATTACTGTGTTTGTTCATTACTCGGTTGCACGAAGCCCAGCGTGATTGAAAGGGCATTAGAACGCACAGGAATGAGACGAAGCGACTCAACTCAGGAACGTAAGAAAGCTGAAGTACTCGTAAGAGAACGTAAGCAATGAAGAACAAGAGGAGATAATGACAAGGGATAAAGAACATTGAGAAACATGTAAAAAAAAAATTAAGAAAAAGTGCAACAAAAAATGGCGACGGAGACAACTTGGGAAATATAAGAAGATAGATTGAGAAGGAATAGGGGGTGAGAGAGAAGGGGGGGAATAAAAATAGGGAGCAAAACAAAGACTGAGGTAAACAGAGGCCAGCTGACAGAAACAGATGCAAGCAACCTTGCCAAAAAGGTTTCTTTCACACAGACACTTATATGCTTAAGCTTTTTTTCTATGTTATTGTTTGTCGTATCTTCTAAATTTCATTCCTTTTCCACTTTATTTTAACCCTCTTCTCCTACTCTGTTCTATCTTCCTTTTCCAAGTATTCATATCTCCACTTTTCCCTCCACCAGCTTATACTTCTATTCATGTACTCATTACCATCCATTTCTCCTCCTTCTCCTTTTATTTCTCCTGCTCTTTCCTACTCCTCAAACCTCTCTTCTTTCTTGTTTCCTCCCCATCATTTTCCAGCTTTCTAACTATCGAAGCAATTTTGCTCCAGGGTTTCGCTGTTCGCTAAAACCACACGTGGTGAACCCATACGGAGTAAACCCACACGGGGAAAACCCACATGTGGTGCCCCCTACACATGCAACACATATATATCATATTTCGAATTATATATATTACAGTAGACAGATTGTAACCCAAATATAAACCAAAATATCAAACGCGGGTACATAAGACAGAGAGACAGAACTGGAGATGCGAATTAGTGCCAAGTTGAACTATCTTCCTTTTGGGGAATGTTTTTTCGTAATGACTGATGCCCTCATCAAAGCAAATTAATCAAGACCGATTCAAAAACATATATATCAAGTATATATCAAGTGAAACACCTAATGTGTATATCAAGTGAATATACCTGTATATATTAAGTAACCCTGTATATATCAAGTGAAACACCTAATGAATTTTGATAAATATCAAATATTTTTTTTGATATATCAAATTACAAAATCTTTCTCAGTACACTATAAATATTCCATTTGCCTGAAGTGTATAGGTGTCGAACCCCTGGACCTCACACCGTAGCTCTATCGAATGGCCTATGAGCCTCTGGGCTTCACTAGTAATCAGGGAAAGTTGGAAATTTCAGTTTGGCAGCAGGATGCTGCTTCTGGAAACTATCCTTATTAGGACAACTCATGGCCTAGTCGATAGAACCCTTTCCAACAGTCGGTTGTCTGTTGGTTCAGTTTTCTCTTCCATATGCACCGTATATTGTCCGACACACACACACACACACACACACACACACACACACACACACACACACACACACACACACACACCACACACACACACATATAATATATCCATCACCAGTGTGTATACCTTTCTTCTTCCTTGGAGGTTGATTTGGTGAGGTTTGAGGTGTTTCAGTTGGAGGTTCTGGGGTTGAGGGGATTGAAAGGGAGTTGAGAGGGGAGAGAGGAGGGAATTGTCAAGGGAAAGCGCCAAGCCCTTACGACTATATAACACTTGGAAGGGTCAGGATAAGGATATGGGATGGGACGGGGGAAAGGAATGGTGCCCATATCACTTGTGGACAGTCGAGGATTGAACGCCAACCTGCATGAAGTGAGACCGTCGCTCTATCGTTCAGCTGCAGTGGTTAAAGAGTTGAACTCCAGCTCTTTGATGTGTATATATATATATATGAGCTAAAATGGTATACACGTGTGTATGTCGTATAGGAAGGCCATATGAAGTACAAATACGCTTCTATTGACCGTGAACAAGAACCTTGACAGTGACATACATAATACATTAGTGTTTGTCACGTGTATTATGAGTTCCGTCTTTGCATCCGTACACACCATGAGCCTAGTGTTGGTGTGTGTGTGTGTGTGTGTGTGTGTGATGTGTGTGTGTGTGTGTGTGTGTGTGTGTGTTGTGTGTGTGTGTGGGTGTGTGTGGATCA
>WNGS01113158.1:28033596-28054585 GCA_020271785.1 Procambarus virginalis | reverse complement strand
GATTAAAAAGATTCAACATTGTGGTCTGAGAAGAAGAAAATCCCGCAGTAGTTCTGTAAGTCACAGGAAAGTCATTACGGTGTAAAGACATAAGCTTTCAACAGCGCGAGGGCACTGACCATTGTCACGTCAGTACACAACACTGAAGTGCCATCCTTCGCTGCCTCCATCCCAAGGTGCTCCCATATATGCTCTGGGGTGTGGAGCCCAAGGTGCTCCCATATATGCTCTGGGGTGTGGAGCCCAAGGTGCTCCCATATATGCTCCGGGTGTGGAGCCCATGGTGCTCACATATATGCTCTGGGGTGTGGAGCCCAAGGTACTCACATATATGCTCCGGGGTGTGGAGCCCAAGGTGCTCACATATATGCTCTGGAGTGTGGAGCCCAAGGTGCTCCCATATATGCTCCGGGGTGTGGAGCCCAAGGTGCTCACATATATGCTCCGGGGTGTGGAGCCCAAGGTTCTCACATATATGCTCCGGGGTGTGGAGCCCAAGGTGCTCCCATATATGCTCTGGGGTGTGGAGCCCAAGGTGCTCACATATATGCTCTGGGGTGTGGAGCCCAAGGTGCTCACATATATGCTCCGGGGTGTGGAGCCCAAGGTTCTCACATATATGCTCTGGGGTGTGGAGCCCAAGGTACTCACATATATGCTCCGAGGTGTGGAGCCCAAGGTACTCACATATATGCTCCGGGATGTGGAGCCCAAGGTACTCACATATATGCTCCGGGGTGTGGAGCCCAAGGTACTCACATATATGCTCCGGGGTGTGGAGCCAAGGGAATAATGACATGGTGTTCCACGCTTGACTTAAGTTTCCTCTCCTTCTCCATCCCACAAGTTCCCTTCCGTTGTCGTCCTCTTCCACTCCACCCCGCCCCATCATCTACCCTACTATGTGTTTCCCTTAATCTAGCATCAATCTACCCTATCTTCCCTTCTCTCTCCTCACGCATCTTTCCACCCTTTACTCGCCCATTCCTTGGCTATATATACATATATATACGTGTGTGTGTATACCTGCTAGTGTATACTAGCGATGTATAGATCAGCAGGCGCAGCTCACTTGCGTCCCGTGTATAGCCGGGGACGTTGCATAATTCTCTCTCTCTCTCTCTCTCTCTCTCTCTCTCTCTCTCTCTCTCTCTCATTCTTTTTCCTTGGCTTTAGCATCCACTTTCCTCTGCTTCCTTCTCTTCCGCCACATCGTCCATCTAGACTTCCCTCCCATTACCCCCCCCCACCACTCCCCTGCCTCCCCCACCCGTCCGTTGCCACCCCCACCCGTCCGTTGCCTCCCCACCCGTCCGTTGCCACCCCCACCCCCTTCTCTATAAGTCACTCCCCCTACATCCAACCCCCCCCCCCTACCAGACTGAGGAGCCTCAGACGACCAGATGTTTGGCGACGGCACGCAGACCATTCAGCACCTAGCGCTCAGGCCAGGTAGGAGGAAGGTAGAGGACAGGTAGAAGACAGATAGACGGTAGGTACGGGATAGATAGAAGACAGGTAGGGGACAGGTAGACGGCAGGTTGGGTGGACTGAATGAGTGTTGACTGCCAGGAGGCTATGCTACCCTGTCTAACATGGCTAATTTACACAAGGCAACAAAATATTGTGAGTAGTGTAATAGGGTGAGTTGTCAGGGCCCCTGCAACCCGTTCTCGCACTTGCTTACAGTCAATATTGGCTTATTAATAAGTGCATATGTGACATACTAATTGATTGTGAATATTTTAGTTTACCTTGAAAAGTTACATAGAAAGCACCGACCTCACCTAACATTCTTAGTATGTTAAGATAAGCATCTTATTGCTTCATATTTACAATTATTACTTAACCTATCAACGGTATAGGTTAAGTAATAATTGTAATTCAGGTCCCTGGGCAGAGTTTCTTTCACCCTGATGCCCCTGTTACCTAGTAGTAAATAGGTACCTGGGAGTTAGACAGCTGTTACAGGCTGTGTTCCTGTGTGTGTGTGTGTACTCACCTAGTTGTACTCACCTAGTTGTGCTTGCGGGGGTTGAGCTCTGGCTCTTTGGTCCCGCCTCTCAACCGTCAATCAACAGGTGTACAGTTTCCTGAGCCTAATGGGCTCTATCATATCTACACTTGAAACTGTGTATGGAGTCAGCCTCCACCACATCGCTTCCTAATGCATTCCATTTGTCAACCACTCTGACACTAAAAAAGTTCTTTCTAATATCTCTGTGGCTCATTTGGGCACTCAGTTTCCACCTGTGTCCCCTAGTGCGTGTGCCCCTTGTGTTAAACAGCCTGTCTTTATCAACCCTGTCGATTCCCCTGAGAATCTTGAATGTGGTGATCATGTCCCCCCTAACTCTTCTGTCTTCCAACGAAGTGAGGTTTAATTCCTGCAGTCGCTCCTCGTAGCTCATACCTCTCAGCTCGGGTACTAGTCTGGTGGCAAACCTTTGAACCTTTTCCAGTTTAGTCTTATGCTTGACTAGATAGGGACTCCATGCTGGAGCCGCATACTCCAGGATTGGTCTGACATATGTGGTATATAATGTTCTGAAAGATTCCTTACACAAGTTTCTAAAGGCCGTTCTTATGTTAGCCAACCTGGCATATGCTGCTGATGTTATCCTCTTGATATGAGCTTCAGGGGACAGGTCTGGCGTGATATCAACCCCCAGGTCTTTCTCTCTCTCTGACTCTTGAAGTATTTCATCTCCCAAATGATACCTTGTATCTGGTCTCCTGCTTCCTACCCCTATCTTCATTACATTACATTTGCTTGGGTTAAACTCTAACAGCCATTTGTTCGACCATTCCTGCAGCTTGTCCAGGTCTTCTTGAAGTCTCAAGCTGTCCTCCTCTGTCTTAATCCTTCTCATAATTTTGGCGTCGTCAGCAAACATTGAGAGGACATTGTGTCCTCTCACACAAACATTGTGTGTGTGTGTGTGTGTGTGTGTGTGTGTGTGTGTGTGTGTGTGTGTGTGTGTGTGTGTGTGTGTGTGTGTGTGTGTGTGTGTGTGTGTGTGTGTGGAGAGGAAAAAATAGTTAGTAGTTAGTAACAGTTGATTAACAATTGAGAGGCGGGCCAAAGGAGCAGAGCTCAACCCCTGCAAGTACAACTAGATGAATACACACACGCGCGCGCGCTCCCCCGTGCGTTCTGGTCAAATTGCAAGAATGGTCTAGAAAATGGCTTCTAAAGTTTAACTCAGAAAAGTGTAAAGTAATGAAATTAGGCGATGAGAGCAGGAGGCTGAACACGAGGTACCATCTGGGAGGTGAAATCCTGCAAGAGTCAAATAGATAGGAAGATCTGGGGGTTGATATCACACCGAACCTGTCCCCAGAGGCCCACTTTAAAAGAATATCATCAGCGGCATATGCTAGATTGGCCAACATAAGACCTGCCTTTAGAAACTTGTGTAACGAATCGTTCAGGACCCTGTATACCACGTATGTCAGACCAATCCTGGAGTGTGCAGCTCCAGCCTGGAGTTCATACCTAGTTAAACACAAGACAAAGTTAGAGAAGATTCATAGGGATGCCACCAGACTAGTCCCGGAACTGAGAGGTGTGAGCTACGAGGAAAGGCTACGGGAGCTAAACCTTATGTCCCTGGAAAACAGAAGAGTAAGGGGAGACATGATAACTACCTACAAAATTATCAGGGGAAATTGACAGGGTGAACAAAGACAAACTATTTAGCATGGGCGGAACACGAACAAAGTGACACAGGCGGAAACTTAGTACCCAAATGAGCCACAGAAACATTAGAATTTGTTTTTCAGTGTTAGAGTAGTTAACAGATGGAATGCATTAGGCAGTGATGTGGTTATCTTGAGGTTATCTTGAGATGATTTCGGGGCTTTTAATGTCCCCGCGGCCCGGTCCTCGACCAGGCCTCCACCACCAGGAAGCAGCCAGTGACAACTGACTAAAACCCAGGTACCTATTTTGCTGCTAGGTAACAGGGGCATAGGGTGAAAGAAACTCTGCCCATTGTATCTCGCCGGCGCCCGGGATCGACCCCAGGACCACAGGATCACAAGTCCAGCGTGCTGTCAGCTCGGCCGACCGACTCCCCAAGTGGCGAAGATAGACTCCACACAGTTTCAAATAGAGATTTGACAGCGCTCAGTAGGCTCCAGAATATGTTCACCAGTTGATTGACAGTTGAGAGGCTGAACCCCGCAAGCACAACTAGGTGAGTATAACTAGGTGAGCACACACACACACACACACACACACACACACACACACACACACACACACACCACACACACACCACACACACACTAATGTACACGAAAAAAAAACAATAATTGACTAACAAAGTTTAATTGGTCTAATGCTCGTTCGTGGCCTCCCTCGTCTCGCCAGTGACCTTTCTGCATTACCGAAAACCCTGAGTAGCGTGCGCGCGCAAGCGGAACTGCATAGACCAGGCCGTTAACTGCCTGCTGAACAGTTGGTTGGCAGCCAACTTCGAAACCGCTTGTGAACCCTGCGAAACATTACCCGAGACAGTCAAGATTCAGACCAGCAAAATATTTACATAGTGACAAAAATAAAGCATTTTCTCCCTCACATACAATCGCCTTGCCTCCACACACACACATATAATTGTTTTGCCTCCACACTCATACAATCGCCTTGCTTCCACACACACACACACATATAATTGTTTTGCCTCCACACTCATACAATCGCCTTGCTTCCACACACAAACGTGTAACACATTCACACAAATAAGCCCTCTTCTTCACGTCATCCACTAGTCCTTCCCCCCACACACACCCTCCCACATACAATCCCACCTCTCACCCACGCAAATAAGCCCTTCCCCCCCCTCCACACACACACACACACAATCCTCCCGTCCCAAACCCCACACAAATAAGTCCCGTCCCCCAAACACTCTTCTCTCTCTCCCCCACACCCACACACACACACACACAATCCCCCTCACACACACTCACAATCCCCCTCACACACACTCACACACATCCAGGTGGATCAACACACTTCAGATACTTCTTTTCCAGTTCTGAGGTGTTAAAATAACTCATTCTTTATTTTGCGAAGATGCTCGGAGCGGCTGTGATGACATGACGCGTTGAAACACCTGAACCCTGACGAATTATTTGAGACAGAAAGACTCCAGATTTAAGAGTTCTTTGTTGCAGACGATGCCGTTGATTAGACCTTGCAACCAATATCAGATTACGATCTATGGAACTGACATATGTTTATATGTTAAATATTTTCCTTTCATCCCTGGGAACTAGAAGCAATCTTTTGTGTTAATTTTTTTATTTTGATCTAGAGTTTTGAAATTCATATTAAAATAGACAAAAAGAGTTTTTTTTTGTTAATTGTTGGTTTAGGAAATAATTTTTATTACCAAGTTTCTTAATATGTGAATCTAATAAAAAAAATGAAATTCTGTTTTATTTATCATAAAAAAACGCAATATTAAGTCTGTTGTCATTGTACATAACTGATTTCGTATCCAATTAAATAAACATGATTATCGCAATCTGCACACATACGCTTCACCCAGCATTTCTTCTCAACAGTAAAGTACCATTTAATTCCATTAAAAATGTAAAAAAAAAAAGTTGACAAAGAAGAAGACTGTGAAGGCTACAGACAGAAGAACGACGACTGGGGAGCCTACAGACAGAAGACCGACGACTGGGGAGCCTACAGACAGGGAGATGATGACTGGGGCAGATGAGCTCCTCAAGGGGGCCACACCATTGTAGGACTGCGCCTGTATACAATACAGAAAGATCTCCAGAGGCAACCGGAGGTCAGCCGGAGGCAGGCCACTTAGCGACGATGAGGGCCCGGGCCGGCAGCCCTCACTGTGTGCTGGAGAGACTGCTGGATTACACACAATGGCAGCCACAATGGCAGACACTCCAGGATTTACCAGCGAATGTTTTCAGGGGTTGTAGGGCTGATGGTGAAGGTGTATGGTAGCTGATAGTGAAGGTGTATGGTGGCTGATGGTGAAGAAGGAAGGTGTATGGTAGCTGATGGTGAAGCAGCAAGGTATATATTAATTGAAAAAAGATGGGTATACACAAAATACTAAAAGGAGAATGAATTTATATCTGGATAGATGAATTTCAAAATACAAAGATGAATGGATGGCAGATTCATAAATGGATTGACAGAGCGAAAGAATCCTAAAGGAGTGTATGGATGGAAACAACGATGAATGGAAAGGAACATGGATGAAGGGATGGATGGATTAGCGGATGGATACACAAATGGATGTACGGATGGATGGATTAGCGGATAAATGAAGCTGGATGACTGAATGGTCACTCCAGGAGGGATTAGAGAGCGTAGGCGGCCCGAGTGTATAGACTATGAACTATAGACTACAGATTGTGGAGTAAAGACTAGCAAACTCAGCTCCATGGGGACAGTTGGGATCCATTTGTATAGACAATGACTCTCCATACGCACACGCTACATACACACACGCACACACGCAAGCCACACATACGCACGCAGCACACACACACACACACACACACACACACACACACACACACACACACACACACACACACACACACACACACACACACACACCATACACACACGTGCGCGTATATGTGTGCGCGCACACGCGTGGCTTTTCTTAAACGAACAAATAGTTCCACTGAAGATCTCTCGAACGCCTGATCTTAAAATGCTATCATCAACAGTCAACTAATCCACGGGAAGCACTTCGATAACTATCATTGCAATCTATCTCCTTAGCTCGATACGCCGATGCTGACCTCAGATTGCTGCCCTCCCAAACCGTCGCTAATTTGTGAGCAAGGTTGATCCATCGCTTAGGGGCCCTTGTCAGGTCACATGGGTCCAAACTGAGGGGTCACATTAGGTCAAGAGGATCTTCCGGTAGTCCAGGTGACAAGGATCAGACATTGTAAGCAAACAATGACCTGAAATGACCTCTTGGGAGCAAGGGATTACCGCTCGCGAGCAGTCTATATTGACCTGGGGTCATGAGGTCAAGGGGGATGTGTTTAGCTTGTTTGTGAATCTCTCTCTCTCTGTCTGTCTGTGTCTGTGTCTCTCTGTCTCTCTCTCTCTGCATTGATTTTTATTCCCGTATTTGATTTCTGTTGTTCAGACGATTTCGCTGTCAAACGAAAATCGTGGGTCATTTAAGTATTTACATCTCACCGCTGAAAAGCTGGTGGTGAGGAACAGGGCGGAGGAGGAGTTCTCAGGAAGCTACAGCCAGGTGTTAATTAGTGCACCTGGGGTACAGGTACTTGTACATCAACGTCTGTATATTTACTCTCATAGATGTTGAGTATTGTCAGGTCATCATCATTCTCCTCATTCACTAGTCATGATCATCAACTGCTGGAGCATCAAACCCGCAGCTTGCATAAAGACTTCTTAGATCTAGTTCCTTGTTCTGAAGCCGTTTGTTGCACAATGGTCACCTGCGGACTATGACACCGACTATTTATCTTGTACTCTTAGAGAGAATAGTCAAATGTTTATTTAATCTCGTCGAAAATTTATGTCGTTCGTTGTTCATCTCACCGGGAAATATCAATAGAATATTATTTCTCAGTTCAAAATAAAATACAACGAGATGTAGTTCATTATCTTGACCGTCCGAGGCTGTAATACAATTGCATATTTCCATAATTAGATTTTTGTTAGATCTTGCAACATGTCCATTTGAATGGCAGATACCTCATGAAGGCAGATGTTAGTACAGAAGACATGAACACACAGGACACATGCATGAACTGAGCAACAGACTTTTAGCTTTTTAAGGATACATTAACCTGATCCATGGGACTCCTGTTGATCCGGACACAGGCACGAGCAGCAGTATTTTGTAAATGGATCGAAAATTTGCAGGCATATTTAGGTACTGGAAAGTAAATGTTTGTAGTCCAAGGAAATGCAAGCAGAGGTACTGGGCTGAATAATTTTGAAATTATTGAATTTGAATAAGGAAAGAATCTTGGAGTTGGGATTAAAATGAAACCAAGAAAAATCGGCAAAAAATTTCAGAATAAGGCCAAAGGGGTTCAAAGATTCATATCTAAGAACATCAATAATAAAACTTTAATGTTGTTTGAACAGTTATCTTGAACTGGCGAGAAATCTCTTAGATTATTTAAGGAATCATAGTACTGGTAAAGAAGAGCATTCATGTTAATACTGTGGGCATTAGGAACCCCGCTTATAAGGACGTTCAGTTTATAGTCACTTGAAAGACGGTGGATAAGCGAACTATCAGGATAAAGCACCAAGCCATTACGACTAAATAGCACGGAAAAGAAATGGTGCCCAATCACTTAGACCATCAGGGATTGAACACTGACCCGCATGAAGCGAGACCGTCGCTCTACCGTCCAGCCCAAATTTGCAAATATATGAATGAATCTAATAAGACGGACATAAATACATTTCTTAAAATATAAATCTAAGAACACGAAATAATGGATTCAAAATTAGTTTTAATTTAAACAATAAAGGAGTTAAAATAGATTCAGAAATAGGGTTACTGGTTTATGGAAGACAGTTGATTGGAATTGAGACAGTTGAGCGGTTATGGGACAGTTGATTGACAGTTGAGAGACGGGCCGAAATAGCAGAGCTCAACCCCCGTAAGAACAACTAGGTGAATACACACACGCACGCACGCACGCACACACCCCACACCCCCCCCACACACACCCCCTCCCCACACACACCCCCCCCCACACACACACACGCAGCCCAGACGGCACGCGACAAACCGGCTGATGGTTAACGGGTCGAGACACCGTCCCGGAACACCTGCCGAGTACAGAGCACCACTCTGATAAGAGACTGATCCCGTGAGGCGCCCCTGGGGGTTCCTCTTACCCCCCCCCACGACCAGACGCAAGATAAGCCAATCACCAGGCAAGATTTTCTTAATGACCAATTGAAAGATAGTAGAAACACCCGATACACAAAGAGGCCAGATGAACCGGATTCTTATAATATTGGACTCTTGAGTAACTTCTTAAATATCAAATATCCTCAATGGTAAAAACCTCTCATGAGAACATCCATGTTAAAATGGGCATAATTAGGGTGACTGAAGAGGAATAGGCAATAGAATAGGGGAATAGGTATGTTGTAACCTTCCCTTATCTGGGAGCAGGTGAGAACAAATGAGACCTCGTTTGGTGCTCCCTTTCCCTCCCCCCCCCTTTGTGGGGTGCTCCCTCCCTCCCCCTCTATACATGGATGAAGGGGGGGGGGAAGGGGGGTGTTAAGGTTGTAGGGAGTAGGTGATTTTGGGTTGGGGAGGTTGGTGGGGTTTGGCGTTGGTTTGGAGGTGGGTGATGGTGGTGTGGGGGGGTTTGGGGGAGGTATGTGAGGTGGTGGGGGGGGGGGGGGTGGGAGGGGGAGGAGGGGTGGTGTAGGGGTGAGGGGGGAAGTAGAGGGGGTGAAACTCAAGGCTCATTAATCCCATAATCCGCGTGGATTATTCTTCATTAAACTATATTTCCTCTATTTCCTTTATTTTAAAACTATATTTCCTGCATTTTAAATAAATATTTTGTCTGTATTTATTAAAGAAGAACATTATGCCTTAAGCCAAACAAGTCTAAATTGGTGGTGAAGAAGTTATTAAATTAACAGGATAACTAAAGCCAAACAAGTTCCCATAACTGGACGAGGTGTTTGCCAAGGTGCTTAATCAATGTAAAGCAGAGCTTCGTGGGGCCATTGTTTTGCATATTCAATAAATCACTATAATCAGGCAAAGTGGTGGAGTNGGACGCATTTATCACATCATTAGCCCACTCGAGCGACACAAGACAGCGAGATAAGGACACTGAGAGGCACCCCGCGCCTGTCTGTCACTCATTCCCGTGATGTCGCAACACACGCAAGTGCAGCTGCCCCGCTGGACTTCTGGGGGCGACTATAATGCCTTGCTGATGGGGAGGGGGTTTGCTGGAGGGGAAGGGAAGTAGGGAGATACGTTTAAGGGAGGTGATGGAGATAGGTAAGGTGATGTGGAGGGAGTGATCGAGGAGAAGTATTGGGGTGTGTGGTGAGGAGGTATGGGTGATGGGGAGAGGTGAGAGGAGAAGATGCAAAAAGAGAGGCGAGAGATATGGATGATAGGAGAAAGTAGGAGGGATATTGGACATGAAAGAAGAGGGGGAAAAAAAGAGGATGGAAAGAGGCTGTCTTTAGAAAGTTCACAGATAAGATCGAAGAATCCCGGGAAGGGCCGACTAAAATAGAGACGCTATCCCAGATCTGATGGGAAACCCACGCTGATTACCCATCCCTTCTCCACGATAACACATTTTGTCTCCGCCATATCAGCCACTCTTCCAAAACGGAAGAATTGTGTATTACTATCAGCTCAAAGTGGACAACTCGTCCTTACGCAGCGATGGAATAGAGCCCAGAATAATGATTCATATCTTCAATAAAAGATTCTCGGTCCTGTGAAACAGGAAGAGTCCTGAATTGGGAATAAATAAGTTTGAATGGAGAAAATACCAATATTTTAGCTAAATCTCAGGGACCTTACCTCAGGTACCTTATCTCGTTATACGTTCGGGCGCCTCCTGAGTTATCCTGGTCGAATGGTTTTCCTGGTCGAATGGTTATCCTGGTCGAATAGTTTTCCCTGGTTGAAGGGTTTTTCAGAGCTCCAGATGTATTTATGAACTGTTCCTATACACATGTAATCCTCATGCACAAACCAATATTCTGAAAGTCGTATCGACTTGCTTCCCAGGTCTCTGTCATCTAACGCCACACACTCGTCTCCTGTTGGCCAGAGTCCTACATACACCTTGTATACTGACGCCCCCCTGAAGGCCAGAACCCCTCTGCTAAGACACCCGGAAACCTCCTTCATCTTCTCCCCACTATTCAGACCTCTCCAGACGTAGTTCCCGAGGCTTCAGTTATCCCTCAGCGGACGTTGGAACAGCGGTGACTGCCATGGCCGCATTAAAGGCTTTCCTTGTTTCCTAATGAGTTTAAGGACAATACGCGGGTACCTGGTAGCCCCCAGCCGGGCGTGTGGCTGTGTGAGTGGCTAAATTACTGTCCACTGTTACGAGGGACAGGAGGGGTGTGGAGTGTGCTGGTGAGGGGGGTTGGATACCTTCTGTGTTACCACTAATTCATAGAGGCAAGTAATTACACACACACACACACACACACACACACACACACACACACACACACACACATATATATATGTATATACTAGATACATGTATGTGTGAATTGCAGAATTGGAGAATAATCGGCGTTAGCTTGCTAAGTTAGTTTAGGTTCGAATTAAAACAATAAAACAATTATTTTGTTCGTTAGACTATGTTTCTAAATTTACAAGTTAAAGTTCTTGATTTTTTTTGTGAAATTCAGCTTGTTAGGCAGCTGGCTTATTATGTACAACAGGTGTATTGAGTTGTATAGATACCTGAAGAAAGAAAGAAAGAAAGAAAGAAAGAAAGAGAGAGAGAGAGAGAGAGAGAGAGAGAGAGAGAGAGAGAGAGAGAGAGAGAGAGAGAGAGAGAGAGAGAATTGATTTTGCATAAAATAAAAAAAAAACGCACATTTTCAAAACAATTTCAAGTGGAACTCCGCAGCAATATATATATAAACAATTCAGAACACACTCAAGACATGGCCATACAAGCTCAACAAGCGGGCCAAACAAGACACTATCCATTACAAGGAACTGTTTATGGTAGGCGCCCGAGCGGTAAGACAGATAATCTCCTTGTTGACAATTCTACCAGAGGCCTGAAGGCAGGCTTACATCGTCTGGAGTAAGAATCGTCAATATTATATCCCCCACCAGATGACTGATCATGGTAACGCGTTCGAGCTTAATGCTTTCCAAATCTTTAAACGCGTGCGAACTTGGGCAACTCTGATTACAGCTTTTGTGCTTTAGGCTTGACAAATGAGTACACTTCAAGTCTTAAAAAGACGGGTATTTATCAAGTGTCTGATTATGATTTACGAGTGCTTGCCACACCACAGGTCTGCCTATTTACAAATGCTTGCCACAGCATGGGTGTAGGAGTGCCTATTTACTAGTGTTTGCCACCACACCATGGGTGTAGGTCTGTCCATTCTTCACTTGTCCTTGAGAATATTGGGTCCCAGAGACAGCCGGCCCTATTTGTACTCACCTATTTATGTCTGCAGGATCGATCCCGCCTGTCGAGCCATCGGTAGTTTACAACAATGACTCCGGTCCTATTTCCCTATCATACCTAGTTTTAAAATTATGAATAGAATTTGCTTCCACAACCTGCTCCTTGAGTGCATTCCATTTTTCCACTACTCTCACGCTAAAAGAAAACTTCCTAACATCTCTGTGACTCATGTGAGTTTCCAGCTCAGATGAGTAACCCCGTTACCCTGTTACCATGTCCGACTGTGTGTGTGTATTCACCTAGTTATATTCACTTGATTGTACTTGTGGGGGGTTGAGCTCTGCTCTTTCGGCCCGCCTCTCAAATGTTAATCAACTGTTACTAACTACTATTTTTTTCACACACACACACACACACACACACACACACACACACACACACACACACACACACACCACACACACACACACACACACACAGGAAGCAGCCCGTGACAGATGACTAACTCCCAGGTACCTATTTACTGCTAGGTAACAGGAGTATTAGGGTGAAAGAAACTCTGCCCATTGTTTCACGCCGGAACCCGGAATCGAACCCGGGACCACAGGATCACGGTCCAGCGTGCTGTCCGCTTAGACACCGGCTCCCTGTGTACTCACCTATATGTACTCACCTATATGTGTCTGCAGGATCGAGCATTGACTCTTGGATCCCGCCTTTCGAGCATCAGTTGTTTACAGCAATGACTCCTGTCCCATGTGTGTGTGTGTGTGTGTGTGTGTGTGTGTGTGTGTGTGTGTGTGTGTGTGTGTGTGTGTGTGTGTGTGTGTGTGTGTGTGTGTGTGTGTGTGTGTGCGCGCGCGCTCGAGCACGTGCAACATACGCAACATATGGATACCGAATTGCGTCAAGGGACAGACGGAGTGGAATTAGGGTTATAATGGAAGAGGTAAGGGGTGGGGGGGTCGGGCGGAAGGGGACAGGAAGGAATAGGGAACGTGGAGAGAGGAGAGGGGGGGGGGATAGGATCGAGGAGGAGAAAGGGTGAAAGGGTTGCACATTCTAATAGGACTGTGTGGTGCATTGTTATAGACCTATTACACATGATACACAAATGAGAACCCACTAATGGTTGAACTAGTCAAGAATGAGTATTGGAGCCTATTACACACGTAGATGGTGGTGGTAGTGGTGGTGGTAATAGTTGTAGTGGTGGTCGTGGTAGTAAAGGTGGTCATAAAGGTGGTGGTGGTAGTAGTGGTGGCAGCAACCATCGCCACACGGACGGCTGGACGTAATGAACCAAGGACTAAGGAAAAATAATGAACACAATAGAACCATGAATATCAAAAGCGCCGATTGGGATGCTGGACGGGAGATGGACAAGACGAATACGAGAGCGACGGATGGAGGCTGCGAGAGAAAGAAAGAGACGGGCAACAAACAGGAATAAGATTCGTACTGACAGAACCAGGCCATAACTTTTAAAATATACATATAGAATACGGATGTTATGGTAAGAAAGGAGGTTGATAAGGCAACGAAGCTCCTCAAATGAGAAAGGAAGATAACAAGGAGGAAGAGGAGGAGGAGAATAAAAGAAGAAGGGAAGCACTGGAGAAAGCCAACAGCAGAAGGGGCGACCCTATCGGCCTAGTTCGAGGCTATAAGCCGGGCGAGGAGGAAAAAAATACAGGTGTCCCTTGACAACGCCGCAGTTCCTAAAAAAAAAAACGTGAGATCACACAAGAAAACCAGAAAGTTTCCAAAAAACAGGTCAACAGAGTACATGAAAGAACACGAAACTACATCTGAGAACGTGAGAATACATCTGAGTACGTATTCTAAAGATCCGGACAAAAATAGGGCGATATATTCTAGTGTTGTAGGACTGTACCCAAATACAAAAAGGCTCGTTTTGTATTTTATTGCGTCTACTTCTTCTAATTTTAATGTCATTATTTCGTGATGTTGAGTCGTATTGCATCTCAAATAGATTCTTCGTTTGTGTGTGTCGAACTCATTGAATTAGACGGTCAGTGGATATGGTTACTGTGCTTGTATGGTCTGTACTGCGAGGTAGTTTGTATGGTCTGTACTGGGTTACCTGTCACTTCAGAATTTCCTATATTAACTCCTCTCAAGCATTCCTAGCTTCTGGTAAGCCAGTAATGTCTTTTAACCTCCAAGCTGGATTTATATTTTCATTATTCATTTGTATAACATTTTCCTCTATTGTCCCCTTCCAGTAATTAACATTGTATTTTGTAAGTTTAATTAACATTGTAGTTTGTAAGTCTGCTCCACTTTTCCTCAACACCGTTCACGGTCCCTAGTTCAATCCTCTAATTTCTGTTGTGTCGACTCTTTTATTATTTGATCAAAGTTTGCGACGCCGGACTATTTTGGACATCAAACTATTTGGATGCGAATCGAGTGTCAATTTCGCCACTGTTTAAGCATAATTACAATTCGGTATCACAAATCGATTCCCCGGTCACACGAGATAGTATTAAGAGTAGCTTTTGGAGGCGGCAGAGATAGCTGTGTCATAGCTATTTGTAGCTGATGTAATTTCATCGTGAAAGGGAGAATCATGTTCTTAGATGAGTTTAGGAGGAAGTGCACCACAAGGAAGAGGAGGAAGAGGAAGAGCTGAAGAAAGGTGAACAACAGAAAGAGCAAAAGAAGGAGGTGACGAGGGAGCCACAAGAAAGAAAGGGAGAGGAGGAGGAGGAGGAGAAGAAAGAGACGCTTCAAGAAGGGAGAGAAGAGTAAGGAGAAGAGACGCTCCAGGAAGGGAAAGAAGATTAAGGAGAAGCTTCAGGAACAGGAACAGAAGGAGGAGGAGACGGGTGAGAGACGGAAGGGCCCACGCCAGAGCGGAAGAGAAAAAAGGTAATGGGGAGCCAGGTACGTCTCACGGAAGGGGTTAAGAGCCCTTGAGGTCATTACCTGCAGAAATTATGAATAGGTGAGCTGGCGAGAGGGGGGGGCTGTGGAGGGTAGGGGTGGAAGGGGTTCTGTGGATAGTGAGGGGGTGGGCCTGTGGATGGTGAGGGGGTGGGGCCGTGGATAGTGAGGGNACGACGAGGCAGGTCGCAGCATCACCTGGTGGTGCTGGGGGAGAGAGGGGAAGCAGGTGACGGTGGATACAGCGTACAGTAGAACAGGTAGAGTGGGTCTCAGATAAAACAGGTAGAGTGGGTCTCAGATAGAACAGGTAGAGTGGGTCTCAGAGAGGGAATGGCGAAGACGGAGCGAGGATAGCTCTGGATAGGCAAAAAAGTTACCTCAGTGTTGCGGTACTAGCAGGAAAATGTCCTCCTCCCCCCCCCCTAACCCATTCTTTCCCCTTTATTCAACCGGTTCGAGATAAGGCAATCGCCAGGGCAGGTTAAACAGGGGTTCTGTTTACTGCATTAATTATAACTCAATGAAGTGTTCATACCAAAAGATCATGCAGATCTCCGACCCCCTTAAGTGAGGCAACGGAATATTTAGCTTCCATTGCGTTTAATTATTACTTTTACCAATTCCTCAACAAGACAATAAGCGTATATGCGGAATACTGACAGTCCAATGGAGTCAGTTTATTAAAAATATTAAATATTATGCAGAGGTTGTAAAGATTGGCTCCAGTGGTCCAGCTTGATGAAAATTCTGGACTAAAATGAACTTCAATCGATTCCAACAGACGTGTTGGCAGGTCCGGCGGCCAGAAAACTTGCTGGGAATGTCTTAAGTCAGAGATTTTTAATTGAATAAGTTCACAGACGCAAATAAGGGGATATTAATTATGCACAGGAAGCAGGTTCATGTAAGGTTAGTCAAGAGGTGGACAGTGACATACTCTTTACTCCAAACTTTGCACACAAGAATTAATATTATGGTAAAACCGCTGAGTTTTGCGGTATTCATAAAAAAATTAATGGCACAAAGATCATGAAAGACGTATTATGCGATTTTGAAATCGTGAATGTGAACTTATCTGTCTGTGAATGTATCAGTCAGTGAATTTATCAGTCTGTGAATCTTCCAGCCTGTGAACTTCCCACTCTGTGAACTTCCCACTCTGTGAATTTATTAGTATGTGAGTGTGTTAGTCTATAAGTTTGACTTTGCTGATTTGAATAAAATTATACCATTGTTGAATGATAACAGCTGCAGAAGCCACTTAGAAGTTAGCTCAAATCTCAATAAATGAGCGGACAATATATAATGACAGCTCAATATATATTTTTCTGAGTTTCTCGATGGCTATGAAATAAAAACTGACAGAAAATGTAATAAATATGTCTTCTAAGGTCCTGAAAGTCTTCCAAGACCCATCATGACCTTCCGACGTCGTCTAAGGTGCTTCACTGCTAAGTTGAAACAGATTAGTCTTCAGTTAATGTTCGAGTGAGTAAGGTGATTGGGTTACGTGTATTGGCTTGGGCAGTGGACCATTGTATATTGTATCATACAACCTGACCTTGCACTCAATGGATTGCACTCTTTACGCCGTCGATTACAGAGTGAATATTTCGGTGCTCGAGTGAAACTATACCGGCGCCTCCTCGCTCTAATGGACAGTGGCCATCATAGGCTAAGAGGGCCTAGGGCCAGATTCACGAAATCACTTATGCAAGCACTTACGAACCTGTACATCATTTCTCAATCTTTGGCGGCTTTGTTTACAATTATTAAACAGTTAATGAGCTCCGAAGCACCAGGAGGCTGTTTATAACAATAACAAACAGTTGAATAAAAGGTTTCATGCTTGTAAACTGTTTAATAAATGTAACCAAAGCCGTCAAAGATTGAGGAAAGATGTACACGTTCATAAGTGCTTGCGTAAGTGCATTCGTGAATCTGGCCCCTGGCTGGGTTCATACGCTTCTGAGTATAGAAAACGACTGAAAATGCGACGCTTGTCTTATGATGAAAACGGGCTGTGCACGTTCCCTGAACGTGACGTTCAGACGTGACGTTCAGGGAAGGTATACTTGTTTTCCGGTTAGATCTGAGTGAAATATAACGTGATATTACCTCTAGTAAGTGTAAACAGGTTCTCAACACCTGCAAGGAGAGCTGTTGTCAGAGTAGTTACAATGTGTGTGTATATGGTAAGCTGTACTTAGAGCAGGTGTCTCAGGGGCCAGTACAGGTGTGTCAGGGTCCAGTACAGGTGTGTCAGGGTCCAGTGGACCAGTGCAGGTGTCTGTCTTCGTGTCAGCTGGAAACAAATTCTCAGCTCCATTTTGCGCGTTTCATCCCAGCGTGGCGCGAGGCGCGTTCGCGAGTCTAAGCGGGCAGATCTCGCGGTCAATGGTCAAGCAGGTGAGTAAGATCAGCAGGTGAGTAATATCAGCAGGCGTGTAAAGTCAGCAGCTGAGTAAGATCGGCAAGTAAGGCCAGGGAAGTAGGGTCAGCAGGTGAGTAGAATCAGCAGGTGAGTAAGGTCAGTAGGACAGGCCAGCGCGAGTATCACTGCTATAGTCACTGTAGCAGGAGCCAGGGCATCTTCTGTCGTCGCTACGCTCTGCAGATCGACAGCATCAATCAACATCATCATTATTAGTATAATGAGCTTCAGCAAGCAGTATTAGCAGCATCAGCAGCGTCACAACAACAGCATAAGTAGTGATCGCCACAATGGCAGCCAGGGAAGGCAGTGTGATGAAGGGGAGGCTGGGTGATGGGGTCTGGGTGGAGGGATTAAGGGAGGGGGAGGCTGAGTGCTGAGAAGAACAGCCTGGCTGGATTGGCGCCAACTAACGCGCGTGCGCACCTGGTCTCGCATCTGCCGCGTGCACTTCCCTTTATCAATTACCCACAATTCCCCCTCCATTTACAGCAAATACAGTTCCAGCTGCCTGTATCATACCAAGAAAATACACAACGAATTACAGAACTGTGCTTACTGCTGTAATCATGAATGTATTACGATATCAAATGTACTTAAAAAAAAAAACAGTCGTTGGCAACTGTGTGGATAACAGCTGCACGTGCCTCGTGCCGGGGATTGACGAATGGATATTAATCTCAGCCTTATGTTAGGAGGACTCAGAGGCGAGAGTACCTTTCACACAGCTCTTGTGATAGAACTTGATGTCAAAAGGAGAAAAATAAATAATTGTACAGTGAAAAACGACCAGAGAGAGAGAGTGAGAGAGAGAGAGAGAGAGAGAGAGAGAGAGAGAGAGAGAGTACCTTTGTTCCTTTCCTAACGGTATCGAAGCGCTCTTAAAATTAATAAGGTAAATACGATACGCGCGCCACGGCTGTCTACTTATAACTTCGAAGTTACTTACCTCACGTGACACTTTTCCAGTTTTACCGAGCGCTCACTTGACCCACCTCGTTCCTGCTCGGACGTGAGATCGGTGCGGCGTTCTTATTACGTAGTAAGCCGGTTCTCCGGTCGAAAATAGTGACCCATCGTCCTAATTAAGTCCGCATCTATTTGTACGTTATGCGATTACATCTGGCCCGATAGGTTTGGTGGGTGCTTGGGTTGTAATTTTAATTGAACAAACGGGTGGCTGTTTATTGTTGGACCATGGATGACACAATAGAACAATCGCTGACCATCAATGTAGACTTAACCAGCCATTAAGCCTTCAAATTAACCTCTGCTGAATCGTTACTTTTTTATGGTCCGGAAGCAGTACTTATAAGTAGACTTATGGCTGATGTACTTAAAAGCTTGCATGCTACGTACTGTTGCCTGGTCAGCATCTCATGTCCACGTCATGCTCATCTAGCCACATCTTCGCGTCTCTCATCGCAGCACCCTCCGTACGCAGCTCCGCCCGCACCTCACCCTCTACTCTACCCCACGCCCTCCTCACTGCGCAGATGAACAGGAAGCTGCGGCCATCCACCACATACCAGCTGCGGTCTGAAGAGATGGACTTGGACGGAGAGGGAGTGAGTGATCTTACCCTGTGGCTCGGCACCCCTCAGGTGTGCCACACAGACCTTCCCCTAGCTTCGCTGACGAGCTCCACCGCCTCGAGCTTGTAACTGAGATCGTCCCTAGCATCGCTAGCGTACGAGAACTTCCGCTCGAGTACGAGATCCCTAGCTCGCAGGTACGAGACTGTCCCTAGCTGCGCTGAGGTACGTAGACTGCCCTAGCTGCGTCGGTAGTGCATCGAGTAGTAGGCCACTTCCCTAGCTCGCTAGGCACGAGACCTTCCTCGAGCGCGCATAGGCACGAGACCTTGCCCTAGCTCGCTAAGCACGAGACCGTCACTGCGTAGGCGCCGGGGAATAAGGAACCTTCCGATTGCTCTCCTAATTCAACGAGCTCCTCGCTTAGTTGCACGTGCGCGCGCTGTCTCGCCTCTCCCGTCGCCTTCCCCCTCTCGCTCTCTCCTCTTCTCCCGGGTTCCTCTCTCGTTCCTCTCTCTCGCTCGCGGCGCCCGTTCGGCCTCTCGCTCTCGTCTCTTCCCTCCGTGTCTCTCGCTCTCCTCGCGAATAAGTCCAGGGTGTGTAAGGGGTCGCGGGCGTTGGAGCGCAGGAGTAGGACAGAGTGAGATAACGGAGGGATTAACGGATGGGGAGTATGATGGCTGGAACGGGATGGTGGAATGTGAAGTGGTTGTAGCGTGGGAGGGGAGTTGCGGGTAGGATGGGAATGTTGGAATGCAGAGAGGAAGGCGTGGAAGTAAGAGATACGGGAGCGGGGATGAAGATGACATAAATGTGAGGGAGGTAGGCGTATAGGTTAATTATGAAGTGCGGTGTATGTAAGTGGGAAAAGACGAGTACAAGGGGCAGAAACGGGGGGCAGTACAATAGTAATCAGAAGAGAAAAAATTTGCAATCCAATGATGTAATCCTGATGATTGTCTTCCCCCCCTCCCCATCCCCCCCTCTCCGGGTCCAATCCTCCATCAATCTAGTCAACTCTACATGTATACATGTAGGTTATGCTGTGGTATTTGTGTCTAGTTAGTCTAGCCTTCTATATCTGTGGGACTAAAGAGGTCTTTGGCCGTCCTTTTAGGCTTTCATTGCTACTCGGCCCGTTATTTCTTGTTCGTTCTGCCGAGTGAACAGGTGAGAGCGGGAGTGGCAGGCCAGCGGAGGCGTGGAGCTGGTGGGCCGGCGGGCAGGGTGCAACCAAAGACCAGGTAATTGATACACATTGTGTGGAGGGGGAGAGGGTGACCCGAGTGAAGTGCTTATATCTGTGATTGGGTGGTGGTGGTGGTGGTGGTAGTGTTGGTGGGTGGTGGTGATGTGGTGGTGTGGTGTGTGTGGTGGTGGGTGTAGTGTGGTGTGGTGGATGGTGGGTCGGTGGTTGAGTGTGGGGTGGTAGAGTGTGGTGGTGGTATTGGTGGTGGTAGTGTGATGGTGGTAGGTGATGGTGGTGGGTAGTGTGGTGGGGGATGTGGTAGGGTGTGGGGGAGTGTAGGTGGTGGTAGTTGTGTTGGTGGTCGAGATTGGTGGTGGTGGTATTGTGTGGCTGGTAGTGTGGATGGGTTAGTGTGAGTGGGGTGGTGGTAGTGTGGGTGTGGTTAGTGTGGTGGTGGTAGTGTGGTGAGTGGTGGTCGGGTGGTGGTGGTATGTGGGGGGGTAGAGTGGGGTAGGTGGTTTGTTGTGGGGTGTAGTGTGGTGGTGGTAATGTGGTGGGGTGATGGGTAGGGTGGTGGCGTAAGTGTGGGGTGTGGAGTGGGATGGTGGTGTGGTAGTGGGTGGCTGGTATCAGTAGGGGTGGGGAGAGGGTGGCTGGCTGGAGTGGGGGGGTATGGGATGGTGTGTAGGGTGGGGGAGAGGGTTGGGGTGGTATTGTCGGGGTGGAGGGGGGGGG
>WNGS01113158.1:28013540-28033571 GCA_020271785.1 Procambarus virginalis | reverse complement strand
GTGTGTGTGTTTATCTGTGCTGGTAAGTGGAGAGCTCTCCGGCTGAACAATCGTTATCGGATAGAGCCACTATAGAGGGTCAGCCACCGCCTCCACATTTCACACTACCTCTTATCAGGCCAGATAGCGGCATGCACACGGCTGACCAGGAACCCCCTCACGAGCCACCCTATCACACACACACACACACACACACACACACACACACACACACACACACACACACACACACACACACACACACACACACAGGCAATATCAGCACTGAAAAGTAGGTTGTTGTAGGCGAATACCTTATGGTGGATTGCCCCTCAGACGCCTGGGTACTCTCAGTCCTCTGAGAACATATTGCACTCGTTCGGACTGAACTCAAGCACGCAGATGTCCACTCCCTCAGTCACCCAGTTGTTGCTCAGAGTCAAGATTCGTCTAGCATTCACGTGCCCGTTGACGAAACCTGTATATCTTTCCTTTTGCAGACGATGAGTCACAATAACATGGCTGAAAATATAACGACCGAACCACGCATCAAAATATGGAGAAACAACGAGGTTTCGGTCCATCCTTGACCATTATCAAGTGTGATTGATGAGTGGACTGTTGATATTTTAGATTCAGCTACTGTAAGATTCATCTAAGAGATTCAGCTTCAACGAATAAACGTTGCAAGTATCACAGGCTATGGTGAGCCCGTAGTGGACTTACCTGGCACAGGAAATGTGCTGTCTCTCGAGAAGACTGATACAGATTTAAGACACCCCAAAATGATGGCACGGGGCATGAATAGCCCGTACTGAAACGAGCTATGTCGATCACGTCGTTCCTCCATTTCCTGATATGTGGTTTGGTCATCAGGTATAAAGGGGGTGGTAGGAGAAGAAAAGAATTAAGTATTCAGTGAGAATCCACAAGATCTTCTCTGAATGCTCTTTGTTTTCTTCTTCGAGGATGTGGGTCCCTGCAATTGCACCAGAGGTGGTACCCCTAATATATATATATATATATATATATATATATATATATATATATATATATATATATATATATATATATATATATATATATATATATATATATATATATATATATATATATATATATATATATATATATATACACAATATTTCGTGTGTGCTGGCGTTTTACGTGTGTGTTTTAGTTGTGTATATTGCATGTTTTTCTGTGTGTGAACATAAGTAATCCTGCTTTCATACCATAGGCAGCGCACCAGTGCAGCCTCGTCTGTGTACTTATGCTTATGTGGATAGTTTTTTACCAATCAGCTTCAGCATGACTGGGCTCCATCAAGCAAATTCCAAACACACCTTGACACCGAATCAAACAAATTAAAAAAAACACACACACGCAGAAAACATAGTTAGGCATAGACACAATAGAGAAGGATTCTTCATAACTTTTTAATTCTGATTTTTTTTAATTCTTAGTGTCTTGCTTTTTTTCTTGTTCGACCCCGTTATTGCGCTTCTCTTGCGTCCTTCCTTCCTCCAATTCTTGTAGGATATGCCTTTACCTATGGGTAACCTCTTCGTTTTCCTTACCTTTCCTTAATCCTGTTATCTTTCGTTCCCAGCTCCCCTTACCTTCCCTAGAACTACTTGATTCCTCACTCCTAGTCAGCATCCGTAGGACTCTCTACCTCCTCTCCCTGGCACTCCCTACCTCCCCCTCTCCTTCCTCGGCACTCTCTGCCTCCCCTGTCTACCCCAGCACCCCTTCCCCCCCTTCCCCACCCCAGTCCATCACCAAAGCAACAATTAACTGTGTATTCTCCAGTTACCACGATAACCCTCACTGATTCCTGTTCAGTTTTTTGTCTGCTGATGAAGAGAGCGTCAATCAGACGCCCTCTTGTACACAAAGATTTGCTTGACTGACAGGCTAATGGTGGGGTGGGAAGTGGGGTTGTGAGGGCCGGTTAGTGGGGTGGACGCTGGGAGGTGGAGTGGGTTGGGGGTTGTGGGGTTGAGAGGTGGGGGGCTGAGGTGGAGTGAGTGGGGGAGGTGAGGCCTGGCCGTATGGCATCTTTCCAGTGAAGGTTGCAGGGGCTGGCTAGTGACTGGATTGTGTAAAGAATTCCACAGTCAAGTAACAGGCTAAAAGATAGAATGTTTGTATGAATAAACTGTGATTTTCTGCGAGCTTTGTGAACATCACGAGCAGATCAACACAGAACTGATGACCAGAGATTAATCAGAGGATCATTTCAGATAATCAGAGAAGGTTTGGAAGGACGTAGGATGAGGATACAGGAACTTTTGAGTAAGAATAGGCATACAAGATAGAATCCAGAGCGACATGAGATTGGACAAATTGGTTCACACATTTTTACAATCGGAGATCCCAAGTGACCCCCGACACCACCCCCACCCTTCTGGATCCCCGCAGTAAAGGGTCTAAAACCTGAGCTCACGTGAACACTACTACGTCATAGTGACGTCACACACCTCCTCCACAGGTATACAACACAACATTTTAGCTCTTAACTTCGTAAGGTTAAGTTTGTTTAAAGAATACCGATGACGTAGTGAGGCCCACACTCTTTCCCAGGTTTCAGACCTGAGAAGAGTGTGTGTGTCTCGTTCATGCGTCAGAATTAATCATTCTGACGTATTCAGAATTTATCTGAATTACTCAACACCTCGATAATTCAACATCTGAATTAATCAACATGAAATGAACGTTGGATCAAGGTCACATCAACGTCATGTGGCCGATGGGTTACTAATGATAGTTAATCAACCTGCTTCATCACGGTCGAAGCTACAGCCCCGCTCCTGTGCCAGGTAAGTCCACTACGGGCTCACCATAGTCCGTACTACTTGGAACGTTTTGTTCCCAGTAGCTGAATCTTAAACAACAACAACCTGCTTCATCAAGTGTCTTTTTAAGATGTGTTTGTTAAAGGTTCAAGCTCGCACAATTTACCTTATAAGAAAACTAACATTCCTAACCCCTTATATAGCTCGGCAGGCACCGCCCTAGCATCTCATTAGAACGACGTTCGATCCCCAGTGGGACAAGTGATTGGGCACTGTTCCTTTACCCCCCCCTCCCATCCTCGCATCCCAACTTCCTGTTCTGATATCGCTTCCAAGTGTATACAGTCATTCAGCAGAAGTCACGACCTCTCTGTAGGGTGCAGTCGCACCTCCACAGATCTCCAGTATCAGCTAACGATACTGGTGATTGGTTAGTAAGGTCACGTCACGGCCCAGTCTCACTGTAACACTGTGACTACACCTGTGACGTGTTTTTACTACCTGTCACCACTAGCTATACCCATCACCACAACTAGCTACCACCACTAGCCACACCCATCACCACAACTAGCTACCACCACTAGCCACACCCATCACCACAACTAGCTACCACCACTAGCCACACCCACCACTACAACTAGCTACCACCAGTAGCCACACCCACCACCACAACCAGCTACCACCACTACCACTAGTAGCCACCACAAGTAAAGGCACAAGAGCTGTACTTTATCGATCGCCGTTGTTGTGTTATCATAGTCTTGTTATCTTGCCGCCAGGTGTCCCCCCCCTCTCTCTCTCTCGTCAGGCCAGGTACATCCTCCTCCTTGTTAAAATCGACTAATACATTTTTCCTTCATTAGTTGCACTAATCCATGTTCTAGTACCATTCTCCACTCCCTGTGGTCCCTTAGTCACGTGGATTCTTAACCAAGTGTATTCGTACCCCCCCTTGAGTGGTATGGGAACCAAATAATAGAGGTATGGGCCTCGATCTCTGAATTTAACAAAGTTGATAGATTAAAATTAATTACCAGCCAGTGATTCGATTCCATTTTGTGATGGACAACAAAAAGCAGCAAAAATATCTTTAGTTGTAGCTGGCTTGTGTATTTGGGATGTGCCCTATTTCTATATGATAAAATCCTTACGATTTGTATGCAGTTGTATCCATTTATAAAACCATGTTGTTGATAGCTTTTGAAGTCATACAGGTAGAAAATAGGCCAGATGGTGGTGATGATGTTGACAGTGTGGCGAGGGTGGGTGGGAAGGGGGTGTATGGGGACCTAATGGGGTGGGTGAGAAGGGTGTGTATGGAGACCTAATGGTTGGTTGATTCCGGTTTCAAGGTTTCAGCGGCCCAGTCTCTGACCAGACTTCCTGGTTACTCCATTAGGGGATCTGAAGTTGTAAAAATATTATAAACCTCTGCCTTAGCCCGTTCATGTGTCAGATTAAATTAATCTTTTTGCATCCCTACCCCCACTCCCTGTGGTCCCTTTGACTTACTGTTATCCTTTCCCAACTCCCTGTTGTTGCACATTCTCATTCGTACGCTATTCCAATTGCTGTTTATTTTGTTTCGCACTCGCCACCTGTGCAACCAGTTGCAACCAGTTGCACAGGGTAATGGGTGAAAGTCCTTACACCCAACCCTTGGCTTCCTCTGAGGACCTTCTTTACAATCACTTACAAAAGAAGAATCTAGGGGTAACTTATCCTCTCCCTCATCTACCTTTCAATACCTTCATTGCAATCAAATGCAATTATTGATCCTAGACCAGCTCCCCATTCCCTGTCTCGCTACCTCTTTAGCGAGAATTGTCTCTCCTGTTGCAACCAGTTGCACAAGAAACCTGGAAGAATCTCACGTCCCTCCCACCTGTCTCTTTAGGTCCTCCTTGTAACCAATCGCGTGGGGTCGCTGGCAACAACTTTGCCAAGTTGCAAGGAAATCTGCCAAGACGAAAAGACAAATAAAAGAGAGAGAAAACAAAACTGGAGCAGAAACAACACCGGCGAAGAAGGATGATGAAGGAATGGCCGGAATGATAAACATGTGTGTGTGTTTAAACATTGGAGAACACCAGCATGGGGGAACACCCAAGCTTAATCTCTGCTTCAACAGCTGAACACACAGACATGTACAGACACACACATAGAGGCACAGACACATAGGGCCTCGCGGCCGAGCGGACACCACTCGAGGGGTCGTAGTTGTAAGGGCTCGGGTTCGATTCCCTGCCGAGGCAGAAACAAATGGACAGCGTTTCACTTGATGACCCTGTTCACCTAGCAGTAAATAGGTACCTGGGAGTTAGACAGCTGCTAGGGGCTTCATCCTGGGGATGTGTGCGTGGCCGAAATATGTAGTAGATATGATAAAAGAAAAATAGGTCGGGAGTCAATAACAACTAACGGTTAGAAAGACGGGGTAAAAAAAGCTCGATCCTGCAAGCAGAAATCGTAAATACACACACACACTTCTCCCATACGTTGCACAAAGCTAGAAACAGCAGAACGAGTGGGAGTAGATGACAGCTTGAGACGAAAATGAGTCACAGAGACATCAGGAAGAAGTTTTTCCGTCAGAGCTGTCAATAAATACAGAAGTCGTCGAGGCTAATTCGACTCAAATTTTTTTAATGTACACATAGAAGCGTGAGAAATGTGTCATTTGCATTAATCTAAGAACATTACATTAATCTCAAGACCGAAACGTCGTCGTCCCTACATCATCTGTTGTGTGATTTGGTCATCATAATTTAAGAACGTTCGGAAGGCGGGAGCTAGAAGCCGAGCTCGATCCCACAATAACACCTAGGTGAGTACACACGCCCCTACCCCCCCAACACACACACACATCCCCCCCTCCCTCCACACACACAACACACACACACACAACACACACATATATCACGCCAGACCTGTCCCCTGAAGCTCATATCAAGAGGATAACATCAGCAGCATATGCCAGGTTGGCTAACATAAGAACGGCCTTTAGAAACTTGTGTAAGGAATCTTTCAGAACATTATATACCACATATGTCAGACCAATCCTGGAGTATGCGGCTCCAGCATGGAGTCCCTATCTAGTCAAGCATAAGACTAAACTGGAAAAGGTTCAAAGGTTTGCCACCAGACTAGTACCCGAGCTGAGAGGTATGAGCTACGAGGAGCGACTGCAGGAATTAAACCTCACTTCGTTGGAAGACAGAAGAGTTAGGGGGACATGATCACCACATTCAAGATTCTCAGGGAATCGACAGGGTTGATAAAGACAGGCTGTTTAACACAAGGGGCACACGCACTAGGGACACAGGTGGAAGCTGAGTGCCCAAATGAGCCACAGAGATATTAGAAAGAATTTTTTAGTGTCAGAGTGGTTGACAAATGGAATGCTTAGGAAGCGATGTGGTGGAGGCTGACTCCATACACAGTTTCAATGTATATGATAGAGCCCATTAGGCTCAGGAAACTGTACACCTGTTGATTGACGGTTGAGAGGCGGGACCAAAGAGCCAGAGCTCAACCCCCGCAAGCACAACTAGGTGAGTACAACTAGGTGAGTACACACAACACACCCACACACACACACACACACACACACACACCACACACACACACACACACACACACACACACACACAGGAGGGAGCGAGGGAGCAGGTGACCAAGCGGACAGCACGCTGTACACGTGATCCTGTGGTCCCGGTTTCGATCCCGGGCGCCAGCGAAAAAGGATGGGCAGAGTTTCTTTCACCCTATGCCCCTGTTACCTAGCAGTAAATAGGTACCTGGGAGTTAGTCAGCTGTCACGGGCTGCTGCCTGGTGTGTGTGTGTGTGTGTGTGTGTGTGTGTGTGTGTGTGTGTGTGTGTGTGTGTGTGTGTTTGTGTGTGTGTGTGTGTGTGTGTGGGGTGTGGGGAATAATAATAGTAGTAGAAACAGCTGATTGACAGTTGAGAGGCGGGCCGAAAGAGCAGAGCTCAACCCCCGCAAGCACAACTAGGTGAATACAACTAGGTGAAATAGGTGAATACACACACAAACTGACACGAAACTAATATACATTCTCAATAAAATAAATATTGGACGAGCTGCAGCAATATAGTATTATGCCACGCTGGGCAGGCATCCCCAGATACTGTAACGCCTTAAGGGTTCAAGGTTCACCTCAACACCTCCACTTTAGTCAATTATAAACAAATATCCACAGGTGTATCATTCTTTCAGCATAAAAAACGCAGCATTGGATATAAACGGTAATTTTTTTTACATATAAAAAACACACTAATATATATATCCACTCAATACACACAGAGATCACACTAACGTGATGCATCAAATGAACAAATCCACAAGGGCCGTGACGAGGATTCGAACCTGTGTCGATCCCAGACACTGCGATTAAGGCAGTGTCTGGGATGCTCGCGGACGCAGGTTCGAATCCTCGTCACGGCCCTTGTGGATTTGTTCATTTGTTTATCCACTCAAAACTTATATCCACCAGCGGAGAGAGACTCTAGGTGCGGCAACACAGAGCAGTGAGGTGAAACAAAAGAACATCAGTATAAGAGACAGAACGGGCGATCGCTCTCTCCACGGGAGACATCTCCCGTCCACGAGGCTCACCATAGCCCGTGCTTCTTGCCCAGCTCCTGTGCCAGGTAAGTTACGGGCTCACCATAGCCCGTGCTACTTGCCCAGCTCCTGTGCCAGGTAAGTTACGGGCTCACCATAGCCCGTGCTACTTGCCCAGCTCCTGTGCCAGGTAAGTTACGGGCTCACCATAGCTCGTGCTACTTGCCCCGCTCCTGTGCCAGGTAAGTTACGGGCTCACCATAGCCCGTGCTTCTTGCCCAGCTCCTGTGCCAGGTAAGTTACGGGCTCACCATAGCCCGTGCTACTTGCCCAGCTCCTGTGCCAGGTAAGTTACGGGCTCACCATAGCCCGTGCTACTAGGAACTTGTTCCGAGTAGCTGAATCTATAACAACAACGATCGCTCTCCGAAGCAAAATATTGCTGAAAATGTGGCAAAATAGCGCAATATTTAAGGTGGCTACCCCTGCAATATAGAAAACATTCGATAAAACAATAGACGATTAGTAATTAAAATAATAGATGGTCGTCGCCTGTGGTAGCAAGCTGTTACGTAACTAAACAGACGATCTCACTTTGAAATAATAAACGATCGTTCTCGGAGCTTGAAGATGATAGAGTTTGCAACATAAGAAGGCCAAAGCTGAAGTTAAAAAAACTATGGGCAACAAAATGACTATCAACAGCGAAATATGACGCTTGTGATATATAAGAGACATTGGGCCGCTGCGCTAGTTTAGATACAGGTCAAGGGGGGAGTTAAGGTATGTTGACCAGACCACACACTAGAAGGTGAAGGGACGACGACGTTTCGGTCCGTCCTGGGCCATTGTCATTGTGATTGTGACTCATCGCCTGCATACGGGTTAAGGTATGCTTAGATAGGATAAGTTAAGCTACGACACATTACATTTAGTTACGGTTGATGAGTGTATAAGTTACGTTTGGTTACATGTTAGAGAACGTTAGGTTAGAATTGATTAAGTTAGGTTGGATTTGGTTACTTCTAAGCACTTGGAGATTAGCCTTCAAATGCGTCTTCCTTAGCAAACGGACGCAATATGTATTCGTAATAGCGCGTTCCTTTGACGTTACAAGACGCCAGAGAGACGTCTTGTAACCACCTTCGTGGACAAGGGGGTAAGGGAGGCAGGGGGCGCAGTGTCCTCACTCACCTGTTGACCAAAGCCTCAATGGGAACATGTGAAGGCTCCCCCCCCCTCCCCTTTGCCTCTCAACACCTGTGTGAAGATAACAACACCCGCAGTGAGAACTAATGCGTTTGTTACTGGTGGTGTTGCAATGTACAGGTGGAGGGAGATATGATAGTGAGAGTAAACACGAGGCATGGGAGAAGAGAGAGAGAGAGAGAGAGAGAGAGAGAGAGAGAGAGAGAGAGAGAGAGAGAGAGAGAGAGAGAGAGAGAGAGAGAGAGAGAGAGAGAGAGAGACTAACACGTAAACAACGCTAAGGATAGTTGGCGTTGCATTAGAGTCATTCACAAATCAAAAGAACAACTTTGATATGCATATATATCGGTATATTCCCCCCCCACCCCCTCCCCCCCGAGAGGAACAAAGAAACATGTCTCATGCGCCGCAAGACAATGAATGGAGCCTATTTGGCACGAGTCTGCCCACTAAGCAAGTTTTCAACATTGTGTAGAGTATACAGGTGTTGGTGAAGGACAGGTGTTGATGAAGGACAAGTGCGGAGCCGGTAGGCAGGTGTTCCCCCTAGTCAACACTGCCTTCAATACACCGAATAATGTTTTTATCCCAATAAATCCCAATATATCCATATCCTACGAGAGATGTGATGGACGAGGATAAGGCTATAGCTCGGGTGTGTGTATTTGTGTGTTTACATGTTAACACACAAAATGCAATGGTAAAATTTATATGATTAGCGACAGGTGGGGAAAAATCGTTTGTGTCCTGGGTCCTTCATTTTTATACAGTGGGACGCACCTGCATGGTGGCTCCACCAGCCTCTCTCTCACCTGCTGGGGCTGGTCCACGTGCCGACACCACGACGTGCACACACACACACACACACACACACACACACACACACACACACCACACACACACAACACACCACACACACACACACACGCAAACACACACCAGAATGGAAACAGAGGAATTATTTACATTCAACAGAACAAGAGGGAGGCGCGGATGGAAACTTAACTCAGATGTGTCACATGGATGTTAGAAAGTTTTCCTTTAGCGTGAGGATAGTGAGTAAATGGAATGACCTAAAAGGAGCAGGTTGTAGAGCCAAACTCCCTTCATAACTTTAAAAGCAAGAATGATAAGGAAACGGGCCAGGGATCATTGCATTAGACAACCAACGACTAGAAAAGCGGCGTCCAAGAGCCAGAGTTAAATCCTGCAGCCACAAATAGGTGAGTACACACACACACACACACACCACACACACACACACACACACACACACACACACACACACACACCTTTGTTAGAGAAAAGCCCAACTTACGAGGGCCAATAGGGGCGGAGAGTCAGATGCTGGTAGAGAAATGTTGACGGGGGGAACTTGACGTTATGGATGGAGCTGAGGAATTGTCAAAGGCACGAGCGCCATATGTTTCATAAAGAATGAGCCGGCGGGGAGGGAACAGTTTTATTAATGGAGAAGAGTGGCCCCACTACTCGCTGGAGGCTTTGTATCCACTGCCCACCGCCGAGAGCCATGTGTAGTAGTGGCGGCTAGTGAAGGCTAATTACTGCTTGGGACCTGTAAATATATATATATATATATATATATATATATATATATATATATATATATATATATATATATATATATATATATATATAGTACATTATGTGTACTCATTGGAAGACTCGGCCAACAACCTGTCCTAACAGTACGTCGCATTTTGACGTATTCTCTACGTCGCAATTTTGACGTATTCTCTACCTAAGACCACAAAATTGTTGTACTAGAAAAATGGAAGCGGCTCGCGAAATTGACACACAGTCCCCGTTTTCTGTTTTGGGTCCTCTGGTAGGTAAGGATATGGGGGGCACTTTAGTACGACAGTTTCTTGACGTTGGGAAAACCTTAGGAGGACGGGCTGAGGCTAAAGACACTTTCTAACGTACCGAAATAAACAGTTTGACACATCTATATATGTAAACGAAGAGACTCTAAAATGATGATTCGTGGATGCCTAAAAACATTAGGAATAGGCTTGATATAAGATCTCAGATCGACGATGAAGTCCTTACAAGTTAAGACCCGAGACAACTAAGAGCAATCGTAAAGAAAATCTAGACTTGACTCTTCTGAAAGAAAATGTTGTCCCTTCCGGAGGCTTCCTGCTGCTGCTGCTGACGACGAGGCAGGTCGCAGCATCACCTGGTGGTGCTGGGGGGAGAGGGGGAAGCAGGTGACGGTGGATACAGCGTACAGGTAGAACAGGTAGAGTGGGTCTCAGATAAAACAGGTAGAGTGGGTCTCAGATAGAACAGGTAGAGTGGGTCTCAGAGAGGGAATGGCGAAGACGGAGCGAGGATAGCTCTGGATAGGCAAAAAAAGTTACCCTCAGTGTTGCGGTACTAGCAGGAAAATGTCCTCCTCCCCCCCCCCCTAACCCACTCTTTCCCCTTTATTCAACCGGTTCGAGATAAGGCAATCGCCAGGGCAGGTTAAACAGGGGTTCTGTTTACTGCATTAATTATAACTCAATGAAGTGTTCATACCCAAAAGATCATGCAGATCTCCGACCCCCCTTAAGTGAGGCAACGGAATATTTAGCTTCCATTGCGTTTAATTATTACTTTTACCAATTCCTCAACAAGACAATAAGCGTATATGCGGAATACTGACAGTCCAATGGAGTCAGTTTATTAAAAATATTAAATATTATGCAGAGGTTGTAAAGATTGGCTCCAGTGGTCCAGCTTGATGAAAATTCTGGACTAAAATGAAGTTCAATCGATTCCAACAGACGTGTTGGCAGGTCCGGCGGCCAGAAAACTTGCTGGGAATGTCTTAAGTCAGAGATTTTTAATTGAATAAGTTCACAGACGCAAATAAGGGGATATTAATTATGCACAGGAAGCAGGTTCATGTAAGGTTAGTCAAGAGGTGGACAGAGTGACATACTCTTTACTCCAAACTTTGCACACAAGAATTAATATTATGGTAAAATCGCCGAGTTTTGCGGTATTCATAACAAAAATTAATGGCACGAAGATCATGAAAGACGTATTATGCGATTTTGAAATCGTGAATGTGAACTTATCTGTCTGTGAATGTATCTGTCTGTGAATGTATCAGTCTGTGAATGTATCTGTCTGTGAAAGTATCTGTCTGTGAATGTATCAGTCTGTGAATGTATCTGTCTGTGAAAGTATCTGTCTGTGAATGTATCTGTCTATGAATGTATCTGTCTGTGAATGTATCTGTCTGTGAATGTATCAGTTTGTGAATATATCAGTCTGTGAATCTTCCAATCTGTGAATCTTCCAATCTGTGAATCTTGTAGCCTGTGAACCTCCCAGTCTGTGAATCTTCCAATCTGTGAATCTTCCAGCCTGTGAACCTCCCAGTCTGTGAATTTATCAGTCTGTGAATCTTCCAATCTGTGAACTTCCCACTCTGTGAATTTATTAGTCTGTGAGTGTGTTAGTCTATAAGTTTGACTTTGCTGATTTGAATAAAATTATACCATTGTTGAATGATAACAGCTGCAGAAGCCACTTAGAAGTTAGCTCAAATCTCAATAAATGAGCGGACAATATATAATGACAGCTCAATATATATTTTTTCTGAGTTTCTCGATGGCTATGAAATAAAAACTGACAGAAAATGTAATAAATATGTCTTCTAAGGTCCTGAAAGTCTTCCAAGACCCATCATGACCTTCCGACGTCGTCTAAGGTGCTTCACTGCTAAGTTGAAACAGATTAGTCTTCAGTTAATGTTCGAGTGAGTAAGGTGATTGGGTTACGTGTATTGGCTTGGGCAGTGGACCATTGTATATTGTATCATACAACCTGACCTTGCACTCAATGGATTGCACTCTTTACGCCGTCGATTACAGAGTGAATATTTCGGTGCTCGAGTGAAACTATACCGGCGCCTCCTCGCTCTAATGGACAGTGGCCATCATAGGCTAAGAGGGCCTAGGGCCAGATTCACGAAATCACTTATGCAAGCACTTACGAACCTGTACATCATTTCTCAATCTTTGGCGGCTTTGTTTACAATTATTAAACAGTTAATGAGCTCCGAAGCACCAGGAGGCTGTTTATAACAATAACAAACAGTTGAATAAAAGGTTTTCATGCTTGTAAACTGTTTAATAAATGTAACCAAAGCCGTCAAAGATTGAGGAAAGATGTACACGTTCGTAAGTGCTTGCGTAAGTACATTCGTGAATCTGGCCCCTGGCTGGGTTCATACGCTTCTGAGTATAGAAAACGACTGAAAATGCGACGCTTGTCTTATGATGAAAACGGGCTGTGCACGTTCCCTGAACGTGACGTTCAGACGTGACGTTCAGGGAAGGTATACTTGTTTTCCGGTTAGATCTGAGTGAAATATAACGTGATATTACCTCTAGTAAGTGTAAACAGGTTCTCAACACCTGCAAGGAGAGCTGTTGTCAGAGTAGTTACAATGTTGTGTATATGGTAAGCTGTACTTAGNGCCTCGGCCGTGTTTACAATCTTGGCCCGGATCATGGTGGCGCTGAGGCGGGTTGGGCACGCGACCAGCGCCACACACACACACACACCACACACACACACACTCCAGGTGGAACAACGATCCCATTACGATACAGCACGTGCGCCTTCATACTAGTCTTAAACCATCTGTGGTTCATTGTCGCTGTTGCCACCTCTATGCTATCTCTCTCTCTCTCTCTCTTGTTATCATAACCGTCCTCTTGGCCCTCCTCTCCCGTTATCACCACTAAGCCCTTACCACCATCGCCACCAGAATCTCCTGTAATCATTACTTCCTCCTTCATCATCTTTATCTCTCCATTCCACCATTACTACCCTCTATCATGCCCTGAAGGCTCGGCGTTTAGCTGAATGTGTCTTTTCAAACCCCCGGCCAAAGGATAAGAAACAGACTAAGTGTGTTAACAGCCACAATCACCTTCCATTGATGTTGGTGACGCAGGAGAGACTTGTCTTTGCAATAAACTTCTTGATTGTTCGTATCTGAGAATAACGTGGTTGCAACTGTGCAACGCCAAGGAGTTGAGCTCTACAGTTAGACAAAGCCCGCGGAGTTGCACGATACTGGATTAAGGATTAATGCCAACTATATATTAAGACTCTTAGATAAAGCCAACAGATTTAGACTGGGATCAGGGCCAAGAGCTGATAAGGAAAATAATTACCTTAAAAGAACCAGAAACATATCAAAGATATAGATATCAACTGGATAGAGGTCTGGATGTAGGAAAGACCTGGGTAAATACTGGTTAAGATACAGGAACATAAGTGACGTGGCATCACTTGATTGTTTCATGCGTAGGTTAGACATACATATACAAGTTTTGTGGGTATAAAAAAGGGGAGCGGTCTGGTAGGGCCAATAGGCCTTCTGTAATTTTCTTTATCAATTTCTCCTTTTGTTAACCAATTTCTTTAGTACGAGGGAAGAACGTGGAGTGTGAGAGGCCAGTGTGGAGAAAGACGCCGTTCAATGATTCAAATGCAAATATGTCAAACCAATTAGCAGTGAATGAAGCATATCATTACTTGATTTTAAGAGTTGGGGACCAGGAGCTGAATATTCAATCCCCGTAAACACACACACACACACACACACACACACACACACACACACACACACGTCCTCGCAGCCAAGCGGACAACGCTCTGGGGTCGTAGTCCTGAGGGCTCGGGTTCGATTCCCGGTCGAGGAAGATACAACTGGCAAGAGTTTCTTTCACCTGATAATCCTGTTCACCTAGCAGTAAATAGGTACCTGGGAGCTAGACAGCTGCTACGGGATGCATTCTAGGGATATGTGTGTGTGAGAGAAAATATGGAGGAGCTTTACAAAAATGTAAGAACACCAATATTATGTATACTAACAACCTTACCTTCTTGTATATAAATAAATAAATAAATAAATATTATAGAGGAAAAATAAGTCAGGAAAGTCAGTACAGACAACCGACGGTTAGAAAGGCGGGGTCCAAGAGCTAACAGCTCGATCCTGCAGGCAGAAATCTTAAATACACACACACACTCCACACATTATCTGATACATAAACTTCTTCCCCCCCCTTTTTTTTATCCCAGGAGTATCCATGTGTCACAGGAGTGTTTCATGTGTCACAATGTGTATTCGCGCGACTCGTCTCTCATCAAGAAACACATTACAGTATGAGATCGTGTATGTAAATGTCTCCTCGTGCACTCTATGGTCCTATATGAATACTGGTACAACCTCCTGCTCCCCCCTCCTCCTCCCCACATCACCCCCTCTCTCTGCACATCACCCCCTCTCTCTGCACATCACCCCCCTCTCTCTGCACATCACCCCCCTCTCTCTGCACATCACCCCTCCCTCCCTCCATCCATTCCATCACCTCCCTACCATTACCCAACCTCCCTCCCATCCACCGTATCAAAAAGACGGAAATGATGCAACTCTGATCCTTCCATCCTCCTGTTAATAAGGTGTATAGTCCCTTGTCCGAGCTACACAATGACCAGACACCACTCGTGTCGCGAGCAGCTGTTAGACCGACTGTAGCCCACTGCGACACCACAGTCACTTGGCTGGACTTCTCGTATCCTCTTGCGAAACCTGTACATCTTTCTTCAACCATGGCGGCTTTGTTTAAGTTATATTTAACAGTTTATTATCTCCGAAGCGTTAACGAGGTTAACAATTTGATGGGTAGTTTAGGCATCATTCTTGGCATAATTTAATACATATTACAAATCTTACCACTTATAAATCTAATACATATAATCTTGGACTTACATAATATCTACTTCGATACTTTTGAAAAACATAAAGATTCAATAATATTTCGTTCACTAACTGGTTTACACTCAGCAATTTTGCACGAATTATCCAGTCAGTTGAATGATCTCTTCAGCAAACAAGCAATGCATTGGACTCTTGACCTGACCCTAAACTATATGTGTGTTGTCTTATTTCCGGGTCAAGATGTTTACCTGTTTGGCCAACACAGAACTTATTACAATCTATGTTGGCCAAACAGATAAACATATATATATATATATATATATATATATATATATATATATATATATATATATATATATATATATATATATATATATATATCAATACACCACATCACCAAAACTCAAGCAATGTTCACACGGTATTCATATCATACTGTAATTTAATCATTGATAAATTTAATTTTAAATCGTTTATATCTACCTCCAAAAGGCCAGCACATGGGCAGTGTATAGCAATGAATGATTCTGCATTCACACACACACGATATCACGCCAGTGTGAATGGTTGCAGAGCAGGAAACTCGTCATTTTGGCAGTGGGTCGCCATACACCATCAAAGGGGAGGGGGGGGGGAGGAGGGCTGGGAACTGAAGCCTTGAAATCATTTTTGATATGGAGAATTAGATGGAGGAGCTTTGTCCATTGTTATGAATCACACACACACACAGAGAGAGAGAGAGAGAGAGAGAGAGAGAGAGAGAGAGAGAGAGAGAGAGAGAGAGAGAGAGAGAGAGAGAGAGAGAGAGAGAGAGAGAGAGAGAGCGTGTGTGTGTGTTTATCTGTGCTGGTAAGTGGGAGAGCTCTCCGGCTGAACAATCGTTATCGGATAGAGCCACTATAGAGGGTCAGCCACCGCCTCCAACATTTCACACTACCTCTTATCAGGCCAGATAGCGGCATGCACACGGCTGACCAGGAACCCCCTCACGAGCCACCCTATCACACACACACACACACACACACACACACACACACACACACACACACACACACACACACACACACACACACACACAGGCAATATCAGCACTGAAAAGTAGGTTGTTGTAAGCGAATACCTTATGGTGGATTGCCCCTCAGACGCCTGGGTACTCTCAGTCCTCTGAGAACATATTGCACTCGTTCGGACTGAACTCAAGCACGCAGATGTCCACTCCCTCAGTCACCCAGTTGTTGCTCAGAGTCAAGATTCGTCTAGCATTCACGTGCCCGTTGACGAAACCTGTATATCTTTCCTTTTGCAGACGATGAGTCACAATAACATGGCTGAAAATATAACGACCGAACCACGCATCAAAATATGGAGAAACAACGAGGTTTCGGTCCATCCTTGACCATTATCAAGTGTGATTGATGAGTGGACTGTTGATATTTTAGATTCAGCTACTGTAAGATTCATCTAAGAGATTCAGCTTCAACGAATAAACGTTGCAAGTATCACAGGCTATGGTGAGCCCGTAGTGGACTTACCTGGCACAGGAAATGTGCTGTCTCTCGAGAGACTGATACAGATTTAAGACACCCCAAAATGATGGCACGGGGCATGAATAGCCCGTACTGAAACGAGCTATGTCGATCACGTCGTTCCTCCATTTTCTGATATGTGGTTTGGTCATCAGATCATCAGGTATATGTATAGGAAGATAGTATATATATATATATATATATATATATATATATATATATATATATATATATATATATATATATATATATATATATATATATATATACACACAATATTTCGTGTGTGCTGGCGTTTTACGTGTGTGTTTTAGTTGTGTATATTGCATGTTTTTCTGTGTGTGAACATAAGTAATCCTGCTTTCATACCATAGGCAGCGCACCAGTGCAGCCTCGTCTGTGTACTTATGCTTATGTGGATAGTTTTTTACCAATCAGCTTCAGCATGACTGGGCTCCATCAAGCAAATTCCAAACACACCTTGACACCGAATCAAACAAATTAAAAAAAAACACACACACGCAGAAAACATAGTTAGGCATAGACACAATAGAGAAGGATTCTTCATAAACTTTTTAATTCTGATTTTTTTTTAATTCTTAGTGTCTTGCTTTTTTTCTTGTTCGACCCCGTTATTGCGCTTCTCTTGCGTCCTTCCTTCCTCCAATTCTTGTAGGATATGCCTTTACCTATGGGTAACCTCTTCGTTTTCCTTACCTTTCCTTAATCCTGTTATCTTTCGTTCCCAGCTCCCCTTACCTTCCCTAGAACTACTTGATTCCTCACTCCTAGTCAGCATCCGTAGGACTCTCTACCTCCTCTCCCTGGCACTCCCTACCTCCCCCTCTCCTTCCTCGGCACTCTCTGCCTCCCCTGTCTACCCCAGCACCCCTTCCCCCCCTTCCCCACCCCAGTCCATCACCAAAGCAACAATTAACTGTGTATTCTCCAGTTACCACGATAACCCTCACTGATTCCTGTTCAGTTTTTTGTCTGCTGATGAAGAGAGCGTCAATCAGACGCCCTCTTGTACACAAAGATTTGCTTGACTGACAGGCTAATGGTGGGGTGGGAAGTGGGGTTGTGAGGGCCGGTTAGTGGGGTGGACGCTGGGAGGTGGAGTGGGTTGGGGTTGTGGGGTTGAGAGGTGGGGGCTGAGGTGGAGTGAGTGGGGGAGGTGAGGCCTGGCCGTATGGCATCTTTCCAGTGAAGGTTGCAGGGGCTGGCTAGTGACTGGATTGTGTAAAGAATTCCACAGTCAAGTAACAGGCTAAAAGATAGAATGTTTGTATGAATAAACTGTGATTTTCTGCGAGCTTTGTGAACATCACGAGCAGATCAACACAGAACTGATGACCAGAGATTAATCAGAGGATCATTTCAGATAATCAGAGAAGGTTTGGAAGGACGTAGGATGAGGATACAGGAACTTTTGAGTAAGAATAGGCATACAAGATAGAATCCAGAGCGACATCAGATTGGACAAATTGGTTCACACATTTTTACAATCGGAGATCCCAAGTGACCCCCGACACCACCCCCACCCTTCTGGATCCCCGCAGTAAAGGGTCTAAAACCTGAGCTCACGTGAACACTACTACGTCATAGTGACGTCACACACCTCCACAGGTATACAACACAACATTTTAGCTCTTAACTTCGTAAGGTTAAGTTTGTTTAAAGAATACCGATGACGTAGTGAGGCCCACACTCTTTCCCAGGTTTCAGACCTGAGAAGAGTGTGTGTGTCTCGTTCATGCGTCAGAATTAATCATTCTGACGTATTCAGAATTCATCTGAATTACTCAACACCTCGATAATTCAACATCTGAATTAATCAACATGAAATGAACGTTGGATCAAGGTCACATCAACGTCATGTGGCCGATGGGTTACTAATGATAGTTAATCAACCTGCTTCATCACGGTCGAAGCTACAGCCCCGCTCCTGTGCCAGTAAGTCCACTTCGGGCTCACCATAGCCCGTGCTGCTTGGAACGTTTTGTTCCCAGTAGCTGAATCTTAAACAACAACAACCTGCTTCATCAAGTGTCTTTTTAAGATGTGTTTGTTAAAGGTTTAAGCTCGCACAATTTACCTTATAAGAAAACTAACATTCCTAACCCCTTATATAGCTCGGCAGGCACCGCCCTCGCATCTCATTAGAACGACGTTCGATCCCCAGTGGGACAAGTGATTGGGCACTGTTCCTTTACCCCCCCCCCCTCCCATCCTCGCATCCCAACTTCCTGTTCTGATATCGCTTCCAAGTGTATACAGTCATTCAGCAGAAGTCACGACCTCTCTGTAGGGTGCAGTCGCACCTCCACAGATCTCCAGTATCAGCTAACGATACTGGTGATTGGTTAGTAAGGTCACGTCACGGCCCAGTCTCACTGTAACACTGTGACTACACCTGTGACGTGTTTTTACTACCTGTCACCACTAGCTATTCCCATCACCACAACTAGCTACCACCACTAGCCACACCCATCACCACAACTAGCTACCACCACTAGCCACACCCATCACCACAACTAGCTACCACCACTAGCCACACCCACCACCACAACTAGCTACCACCAGTAGCCACACCCACCACCACAACCAGCTACCACCACTAACCACACCCACCACCACAACTAGCTACCACCACTAACCACACCCACCACCACAACCAGCTACCACCACTACCACCAGTAGCCACCACAAGTAAAGGCACAAGAGCTGTACTTTATCGAACGCCGTTGTTGTGTTATCATAAGTCTTGTTATCTTGCCGCCAGGTGTCCCCCCCCTCTCTCTCTCTCGTCAGGCCAGGTACATCCTCCTCCTTGTTAAAATCGACTAATACATTTTTCCTTCATTAGTTGCACTAATCCATGTTCTAGTACCATTCTCCACTCCCTGTGGTCCCTTAGTCACGTGGATTCTTAACCAAGTGTATTCGTACCCCCTTGAGTGGTATGGGAACCAAATAATAGAGGTATGGGCCTCGATCTCTGAATTTAACAAAGTTGATAGATTAAAATTAACTACCAGTCAGTGATTCGGTTCCATTTTGTGATGGACAACAAAAAGCAACAAAAATATCTTTAGTTGTAGCTGGCTTGTGTATTTGGGATGTGCCCTTTTTCTATATGATAAAATCCTTACGATTTTTATGCAGTT
>WNGS01113158.1:27999266-28011124 GCA_020271785.1 Procambarus virginalis | reverse complement strand
GTATTTTTTGTGACCGGGTCAGGCCATTTCCTCATCCGCCTTCACTTCCCTTTCCTTTCCTCTTTCTGATGAATCATTGGATAAGACTCGAGAATATCACCAATAACAGCAAAGTTCCTTAGTACCAAATGGAATCCTCTGCCCCAAGGGTTGAATGGCAATCTTAACCTTGCTGTTATATGGGAATATCGCTCTTATCCACCATGTTGCTTAGCACTGCTTGCCACAACTTCCCAAAATACAGGTTTCTTATTTTAGATCTCATAACAAGCACCATAAAATGGGAAACTATGCTCTATACTAGGAGGATTTAGAACCCAAATTGGCAAAGCGGTGTTGTATAGCACTGGCGATACAAAAGGTTGGAGAGAGCAAATCACGATGTGCTCTATGTATGGGACCCTAAGGCCCAAACTCCTGTGTGTTTCTGTGCGAACGGTAGAGTAATCGTTACTTGTTTACCTGATGTGAGGTCGCTACCTGTGACCTGACCCGGGCTCCAGGTGACCCCGACCTCTCCCCACGCTATATCAGGTTAGTTATTCTATTATATATATATATATATATATATATATATATATATATATATATATATATATATATATATATAATAGAATAACCTAACCTGATATAGCGTGGGGAGAGGTCGGGGTCACCTGGAGCCCGGGTCAGGTCACAGGTAGCGACCTCACATCATCATATATATATATATATTTATATATATATATATATATATATATTTTTTTTTTTTTTTTTTTTTTTTTTAAAAACCTAGAAGGGGTACCACCTCTGGTGCAAGTGTAGGGACCCATAGCCTCGGAGAAGAAAATAAAGAGTACTCAGAGAAGACCTTGTGGATCCTCACTGAACACTTTGATATTTTCTTCTCCTACCACCCCTATTCTTTGGTATGTGTGTATATTTATCTAACTTTATTTGAAAATGTCATTACACAAAAAAGTTACAGTATTGATTACATGCAGGGTACAAGGCTGCTTGTCACAAGTTGAAAAGCTCCTCCAGCTCCTCAGATGGCGGGCAGGAACCATGGATGCAGTGAGCATTTCCTCTCTGGATTGCCACACTGAGGCGCTGAAAAAGAAAACTGGCAGCTCTAGGGTCTCTAGTTGTTTCGATTAGCTTAGACCCCAACTCCTTCAAAAAGCTAGCAGCACTTTTACCCCAGGCACCAAGTGTCTCTGAGGCAATGGGAACAAAATTGTAGTGGTGCTCAAGGTCTCTGTATTTACGTGACTTGGCCGCTTCCCGGTGATTGGCAGCTCCTCCTGCTTGAGTAGCACTGAAGTCAACATAGGTATTGGCTAAAGTTGAGACGCAAGTGTAGTCCCACACCAACTGTCTACCATTCTTCCAGGGGTTCACCGTGATTCCATCTGGGCGACCGACAGGCTCATTAGAGTTGTGGGACATTAGGTACCGGGGCTCTCTCTCTGCTGGACAGCCGGCTGTGGTAAGGCTTCTCTTAATAATGTCATTGACCTCGCCGTGTCTTGCATGCCATCCTCCTGTCCTTTGGCAGAGAAGGCCATGCCGTCCGTACCTGTCGGCCTCTGCCTCGCCGCAAATACACCTGTATTCGGTGTGGATTGGGGCAGCGAGACGGAGAGCCACGGCAATTCGGAGGGCCTGCGGTGTGAGACGAGTGCCGGTTGCTGACATTGGGATTGCTAATAGGAAATCACCTGCATGGGGAGCTGCTACTGCTCTAAGTCGGGCAGTGTCATGTGGTGTTGTCGCAGCTTCTAGCAAAGTCGCAGCTTCTTGGTCGGCAATGGGGCGATCCCAGCTGGATTGCTTATGGGCTTCAGAAGGCAGTGGTTGGGGTGCTGGTCCTGCGAGAGAGACCCATTTGGTTGTGCAGTCTGTGAAGCTGGGATCATGTACCCCTGCCTGTTGAACTAGGTGCTCAGGTAGGATTTCCTTCACCAAGTTGTCAGACCCCACTGAAGAGGACAGGAACGCTGGTACAGCAATTTGTGTTGCTGTGCGCACGCCAAGGCCCCCGAGTCTGACAGGAAGGGAGGCCTGTTTCCACTGCGAGTTGCTGAGGGAAAGATTGAGGGCTTTTTCTAGTGTTGATTTCAGCAAGCTGTCGTACTCTTCTAATTATATATATATATATATATATATATATATATATATATATATATAACTGAAAACTCACACCCCAGAAGTGACTCGAACCCATACTCCCAGGAGCAACGCAACTGGTATGTACAGGGACGCCTTAATCCGCTTGACCATCACGACCGGACATAAGGAAGTGATAGCCGGAGCTATATGAACCACTTCTCTATATAACCTATATGAGTCACTTCTGGGGTGTGAGTTTTCAGTTGTATCTAGTCCTGGGGACCATTCAGGCTTGTTTGCATTTGTGTTCCTCACGTGTTGCCCCAAAAAATGAGGTGATTTGATAAAATGCTATGCCCAAGATTACCATCCGAGTGCCGGCGGGGAAGTGGTTCATATAGCTCCGGCTATCACTTCCTTATGTCCGGTCGTGATGGTCAAGCGGATTAAGGCGTCCCTGTACATACCAGTTGCGTTGCTCCTGGGAGTATGGGTTCGAGTCACTTCTGGGGTGTGAGTTTTCAGTTGTATCTAGTCCTGGGGACCATTCAGGCTTGTTTGCATTTCTGTTCCTCACGTGTTGCCCCAAAAAATGAGGTGATTTGATAAAATGCTATGCCCAAGATTACCATCCGAGTGCCGGCGGGGAAGTGGTTCATATAGCTCCGGCTATCACTTCCTTATGTCCGGTCGTGATGGTCAAGCGGATTAAGGCGTCCCTGTACATACCAGTTGCGTTGCTCCTGGGAGTATGGGTTCGAGTCACTTCTGGGGTTTGAGTTTTCAGTTGTATCTAGTCCTGGGGACCATTCAGGCTTGTTTGCATATATATATATATATATATATATATATATATATATATATATATATATATATATATATATATATATATATATGTAATGAACAATTATATACTAGAATTTGGTACTATTCACTTTACAGAGTTCGCTGTAATCTAGCTAAAACCCAAACTTAAATATTCCTAAAGCTAATATAGCACATTATATATATATATAATATAATATATATATATATATATATATATATATATTATATATATATATATATATATATATATATACTATATTAGTCCTCAGATAGCGTATATTAGGCTTAGGAAGGTTAGGCTAAATTAAGTTTTCTTTGCAATATCAGTACAAAAATCTTTTCCGGATTGTAAAAAATTCTAAAGTACCAATTTCTACTTACGAATTGTCTTGTACCTCATTGCCTGTACGATGGTCCTCATCGTTACTTTAAGTACTACTTAATAGGACGATGGATTGTATTTATGTAAACTGTATACCACACTACTGGACAGTTGGTAGAGCATGCACCTCTGCTGTATAAGAAAACTGTTATATAGAGCTAATTATAAATCCTATTTCCAATTTAATTTTGTATAATCTTACGAACCAATTTGATTTACTTTCAAACTTTAAAAAGAAAGAAAGTATATCCCACATTTACCAGTAAAAACTTACAATAGCCATCAAACTATTAATCTTATTCCAATAGTTAGTTTTATTAGCTGAAAGCATTCCTCGACCCTCTGGTCTTAGCTACTCCGAGGAGAAATACAAGACGAATATGTATTATCTCACATGCTACATACATCCACACGTGTATACATACATATGTATGAGCCAGCGTGGGACATGTTTAGGTTTGTGAGCGGATCTTTACCCTAAGAACAGTGGTAATGTTAATGAGAGGAGACAAAGCCACTGGAGGAAGCTGAAGACACGCTTGCTTCTGTTACTCTCTGGGAGAGTCACCCGTTAACGGTATACAACAGATTTGATTGGTAAATGTGTGTGTACTCACCAAAGCCTGTTCACAGGGGTCAACCGTTATTCCTTTTTTCCCACAGCTTACCGCCTGGTAGATCAACCCATCAACTAATCTCAACTAACAGGTCGCGCTTGTTACGTTCTCCTGACCAACGCTAAACATGCAATCTATTCAGTAACTTCGCAAATATGCCCATTTTCTAAACATCGAACGCGATAGGTTAGGTGGGGTAAATCACCTCCCCACCTGGATCACCTCCTGGTGATCCTCTCCTGTACTTTCCAGGAATGTACCCGAGTGACAGTGGTTGGTGACGTGCCCATTGTCTTTCTTAAATATTGGCACAATGCTGTTTTACATACCATTGGGATATTCTCATTACCATTCTCACTATCAACCTGGGGGACTGGCACTACCCTGGGGGAGCAGTACTACCCTGGGGGGGACCAGCACCACCCTGGGGGAACCACCTGCCGGTGGTGAGTGGCGGCGCCGGGTAGTCGCGCGTGCCGTGGTGGATTATAACGATAACACAGATAACCACTGGCTCAGACGATAGCGGCTGGCATCACTACCCCTCCTCTTACTCTTATCTCCCTCCCTTCCCCTCTCTCTCTCTCTCTCTCTCTCTCTCTCTCTCTCTCTCTCTCTCTCTCTCTCTCTCTCTCAACCGTTCCTTCAATATTCTCACATTCTTCTTCATTGCTTTTTCAATTGCTTCCTGTTCCCCCCTCTATTCTTCTCACATAACTTCTCTCTCTCTCTTATACACGCTTCTCTACTCTCCCTCATTCGTATCTACCCTTCCCACATTCGTTCCTCTTGCCATTTCACGCCCTTCTCTTCCTCTCCGCTTCGCCCCTCATCCCGTCCTGCAGCTCCTCTCCCGCGAGCCGCTCCCAAGGGTTGCAAAAAGATGTCTGGTCTTCAATGGAAAGGCAACGTTCACAGAGATGCCTGGCGTTGCTTGGGCCCCGGCTTGCCACGTGTTTCTGTGGCCACGTGCTTCTGTAGCCACGTGTTTCTGTAGCCACGTGTTTCTGTGGCCTCGTGGTTCTGTGGCCACGTGCTTCTGTGGCCACGTGCTTCTGTGGCCAAGTGCTTCTGTAGCCACGTGCTTCTGTGGCCAAGTGCTTCTGTAGCCACGTGCTTCTGTAGCCACGTGCTTCTGTGGCCTCGTGGTTCTGTGGCCACGTGCTTCTGTGGCCACGTGCTTCTGTAGCCACGTGCTTCTGTAGCCACGTGTTTCTGTGGCCTCGTGGTTCTGTGGCCACGTGCTTCTGTGGCCACGTGCTTCTGTAGCCACGTGCTTCTGTAGCCACGTGCTTCTGTAGCCACGTGCTTCTGTGGCCAAGTGCTTCTGTAGCCACGTGCTTCTGTAGTTTCATTTCTTCCTGTCACTCTCTCTTCTTTACCTCTCATTTTTAACGTGTATCTTCACCCCCTCTCCCTCACATTCCCCATACCAAGAGCAGGCACCGTACAGGCATGCCCGCGACATGCCATGCATCTGCCACGTGCTAATGACAACAGGCAGACGGATCCGATCATTGTGATGCACCTGACTGCAGGAGTGTGGCTCGTGTTAGCCCAAAAGTTCTCTTCAGCAAAGTTGGAACAAGTGGATGCTGTATTAGGGGAGACGCCACGGGTGTCAGAGCATTTACGGGTCCACCTTACGAAACCTATGCATCTTTTCCTCGCTGATGGTGCGATATACTGCATTTACTAAATAGTTTGTGAGCCCCGAAACGCTAAGAAGTCGTCCTCATCCCAAGCTTATAATTAACGGACGACCTCGTATCTTTTCGGAAGTCGTAAACAGTTTACTGAATAGAGATTTATATAGCAACCATGAGCGAGATAAGAGATACAGATCTCGCAAGTTCTCCGTAAATCCTTTTTTTTTAGATAGCATTCAACACGTAGGATTAAAATCTAAATGTTTACGTTATGAACATTCGTTTCTGTAAATAAACACAAGAAAATAATCCGGAGAAATGTGCCGCAAAAAGACCGAATTTGGGGTTTAGTTTATCTTGACCGTCGACTCTATGTGGTGAGTGAAATAATATTGTGTGTGTGGGGGGGGGGGAGAAGACTCGTATAGCAGTCTCTTGACTCTAAATGTAAACAAGCTACAGACTTGTTTCCTGGTCTTCAGTTTATTTAAAAAAAAAAAATTATTTACATGTTTATTTACGTCTGTTTTATTTGCAATTATTTCACCTTATTTTCCCTTTATTGAAATATTGAGTTGTTTGAATTCGTCTATTTATTTGTTGATATTTTATTGATTTTTTTTGAATACCTGATAAACGGAGTATTTGTTAATAACTCGCTTAAATGGTATATTGTGGCCCTTGTTTATATGAGATGACGAGGCGATAGTGTGTTCTGAGTTCATCTGGCCTTGTGTCATGTAATGTCATGTGTCACATTGTGTCGTGTGTGTCATGTGTCATTAATGTTATACAGTATATCATGTGTGTTATACAGTGCCATATGTGTGTGTCATATGTTTCACGTTATGCAGTATCGTGTGTTATACGGTGTCATGTGTGACACACTGAATGACACACAGTCATACAGTGTCATGTATGTCAGAGTCAAGTCTGGTGTGCCATACAGTATGTCATGTCATATATTGTACCATATATGCAATAGGGTGCCACACAGTGTACTACATGTGTTATAAGGTGCTGTATGTCATACAGAGTGCCATATGTGTCTTATAGAGTGCCATGTGTGTCACACAGTGCCATATGTGTCTTATAGAGTTCCATGTGTGTCATACAGTGCCATATGTGTCTTATAGAGTGCCATGTGTGTCATACAGTGCCATATGTGTCCTACAGAGTGCCATATGTGTCATTCAGTGCCATGTGTGTGTTTCAGACATGCTAACCAAAGCTCCTGCACTCTTCTAATGTCATTTCCTTCACAAAACTCCATCCCTCTCTCCCTCCCTCCTACTCTCCCTCTACTCCTCTCCCTCCCACCTGCTTGTCCTCTACCTTCCATACCTTTCCAGGTAATGCCCCCCCTCCTTCCCTACTCCCAGCTACACTCCCTCCTACCTAGTCCTCCCCCCTTCCATCCTTCTGGGTCTATCCCTTCATATCCCAACTCCTGCTCTTCCTTTTCCGCTCCGTCCCATATCACACATGGTTCCTGCCACCCCCTGTTCCCCCACCTCCTCACTATTCCATCCACTTTCCTACATCATCTCCCTCCCCTTCCCAGCCACCCCTCCCCTCCCGTTCTCTATCCCCCAACCTCTTACTTATCCCACTCTCCCCTATTACCTCCCCCGGTAGATATCCACCCTCACCCCCCAATCTCCACCACAAACCCCCACCCCTTCTCCCCCTGACCGCCAGCAGCAGGTCTCTGACAGCACGTGCGCTGTGTTGACGGGTGTTGATGGTGGCGGGTGTTTATGCAGGCAGGTGTCGATAAGGGCAGGTGTTGATGCTGGGATTTGTTGATACTGGGGTGGTGATGATTTGCAGATGTTGATGAGGGTAGGTTTTGATGAGAGCAGGTGTTGATCAGTTGAGGTATTGATCACGAGATTTATATAGAAAACATAATTATTAGCATAGATACACACATATATTATACACGAATACATATATACACGGATACAGATATACAGCCACACAAGAACTCAATTTTTATCTTGTAGAGCGTGTCTCTTGACTTGCCAAGACCTATCTGGGCGGGGCGCCAAGACATCCCGCAGTCTCCTGCAATCTCAGTCCACTTACACCCTTCTTGCCCTGGGTTCCTCTCGCCTGCATGACCTCTAGGTATCCTTTCTTGTTCTTTAATTTCTCTATCTACCTTTTTTTTTGGCTAGTTTCTCTCTGCCCCTATCTTTCTGTTTCTCTGCTTGTCTCTGATTCTCTGCCTCTCTTGTCTCTATTTCTATCCTGCATGTCTAATTTTACAATTAATGCTTTATTTGCATCTTTTACTAATTGTTTTATTGGACATTAGTTTAATTTGGAATTAAAGAAATTAATAAATTGTTTATCTTTCTAGCAGTGGCAGAAGTACTTATAATCAATAAAGTATACACAAATAAGTTGCATTTGAAGCAGTATAAAAGATAGTAGGAATACTAATACAGGTATTAGTAGTAATGCTAGCAGCTGTACTAGTGTAAATAGCAGTAACGACAGTAGTATTAACTGTAGTAGCAATTGATTAATAATTTTGTTAATATTATAATAGTATTCAATAGTATTAGTATGTTGTTGTTGTTAAAGATTTGCTACCTAGAACAAAAAGTTCCAAATAGCACGGGCTATGGTGAGCCCGTAGTGGATTATATATAGTATTAGTAGTTCTCAATATAGTTATGCGGCTTCTATTCCTATGTTCGATGATTCTCCTCTCTTATTGCAATCTTTATTGCCCTGTCTTCCTCCTCCCCTCCTCCTGCTCCTCCTCCCCCCTCTCCTGCTCCTCCTCCTCCCGTACCCATACCCACATCCCGCATGTTCTTCCCTGCCCCAAGTATGGACAAATACCCAGTCTGGTTACGTCTCAACAAACCGGTCTCTGCTCCAATCTCAGCGCCCGCCCTGCCGGAGGCTGCCACCACCGCTCAGGTCATCAGCTGGAGCTGTGTGTGTGTGTGTGTGTGTGTGTGTGTGTGTGTGTGTGTGTGTGTGTGTGTGTGTGTGTGTGTGTGTGTGTGTGTGTGTGTGTACTCACCTATTTGTGCTTGCGGGGGTTGAGCTTTGGCTCTTTGGTCCCGCCTCTCAACTGTCAATCAACTGGTGTACAGATTCCTGAGCCTACTGGGCTCTATCATATCTACATTTGAAACTGTGTATGGAGTCAGCCTCCACCACATCACTTCCTAATGCATTTCATCCGTTAACTACTCTGACACTGAAAAAGTTCCTTCTAACGTCTGTGTGTGTGTGTGTGTGTGTGTGTGTGTGTGTGTGTGTGTGTGTGTGTGTGTGTGTGTGTGTGTGTGTTTTCTATCTGTACCTGCAGATAGCTCTTGAATCCTGCCTTTCTAACCATGATCAGTCTAATATACTGACTTCCAACCTATTGTCCAGTATCATATCTACTACATATATTTCTCTCTTACACACACATTTTTCCCCAGGATGCAGCCAGTAGCAGCTGTCTAACTCCCAGGTACCTATTTACTGCTAGGTAAACAGGGGCATCAGGGTGAAAGAAAATCTACCCATTTGCTTTGATAGGAGTTCCAGTGTACCTCTTCATCTTCTCGTTCCGTTCCAGTCAGGTAACAGTTATTCGACTCTTGTTGAATAAAATTGTGTTTGGGTATCTGAATATTCTTCCATTTTGTAGTTACGTCTGGTTACATTTTGTAGTTATGTTCATTAATTTTAGTCTATATTTACAGTAAATCCTAAGTGGAAATCTCTGGGGCCAGTTTTGTGGCTATTCTCTGGGACTAGCCATGTGGCTATCCTCTGGGACTAGCCATGTGGCTATCCTCTGGGACTAGCCATGTGGCTATTCTCTGGGACTAGCCATGTGGCTATCCTCTGGGACTCGCCATGTGGCTATTCTCTGGGACTAGCCATGTCGCTATCCTCTGGGACTAGCCATGTGGCTAGCCTCTGGGACTAGCCATATGGCTATCCTCTGGGACTAGCCATGTGGCTTTCCTCTGGGACTAGCCATGTGGCTATCCTCTGGGGACTAGCCATGTGGCTATCCTCTGGGACTAGCCATGTGGCTATCCTCTGGGACTAGCCATGTGGCTAGCCTCTGGGACTAGCCATGTGGCTAGCCTCTGGGACTAGCCATGTGGCTATCCTCTATGGCCAACCTCTGGAGCCAACCATGTTGCTAACCTCTGGGATCAATGAAGACCAGAGAGGTAAGTTTACAGACCCTCCGAGAGGATGGAAGACGTAGCAAAACCAAATTCCCACAAACACGGAGACCTCCCAACCTGAGGCAGAACCAAACACAGTGTTGGGGACATCTCGGTGCAAGTCACTGAACCATTCAACATTTGGACAATGATTACAAGAGGAATAAACACACACATATGAATAGGGTATTACCAACAGATTCGCCCTTGACACTCAGTTACTGAATGTATAGCAACGCATTTAACTCAACTGAACTCAGCAACTAATAGAGAGACACACGGACATAATACCCAGCAACAGTCAAGGACAATAGGAAGAAGAAATTCTGAGGATAACTCAAACAAAATATCTCAAAACACTCAAAATCGTGCAGATTTTAAGAGCAAAAGCAGCAAGCGTTAGTACAATAAACCTGGTATTGACAAACCTACCGGTGAAGGCTTATCCAACGGTATACACAAGTATTAAAAACAGCTTCGGCATCAGGACTATTCTCCACTTCTAAAATGTCACTATTACACAAATTACCTGAAACCCTCCAAAAACGAGCATTAAATTACAGTGCCATCTCCCTGCCTGAGGCCACATTAGACCAATTATAAACCACAAAAATGGTGAAGAACAGGGAGAAGGAAAGATATCAGATATATCTATGATATCAGTAGCGTCAGATATCGTTAACTAACCGCTGATAAGTTCACACAGTCAACTCCATAACTCTAAAAGAACAATTTCTCGTGTAAGTACCGTCATCTTTTTCTGTTAAGGTTATGTAAAAGATACGAGATGGTTTGATTGATGCGTGCTGTCCCTGGGTACGCACCCAACCTCCGAGGAGCTGGACGAGGTCTTCGAACGCTGTGTTTTAATTGTTATATATTTGTGTGTGTGTGTGTGTGTTCTCTGTAACTGTAGCATTGCAATAAAATAAACAAAACATACAAAAAATAATAGGGGTGGTAGAGAGAAGAAAAGAAATTAGGTATTCGGTGAGAATCCACAAGATCTTCTCTGAAAACTCTTTGTTTTCTTCTTCGAGGATGTGGGTCCCTGCAATTGCACCAGAGGTGGTACCCCTAATATATATATATATATATATATATATATATATATATATATATATATAGATATATATATAATATATATATATATGTATATATCTATATATATATTATATATATATATATATATTATATATTATATTTAAATATTCACACTATTCCTAATTAAGATTTAGTAAAAGACCAAAAATATATAATTAATGATATATAAGGAAAATAATAATGGAACTGAGAAGAAAACTGAGATAAAGTATCAGAAAATGAATTCTATTTATGACTGAACATTCGTGAGTTGGAAGAAGGCATGAGACATCGTTCCCAGGATGAACGGCGAAGACACGACGAAGGTGGTATTAACGCCTATATAAATGGAGTGAAAATCATGGGAATGATCTACATCGATTCTCCCGATAGTCCCGCAGGGGTCTGAGGGGTCAGTCTCTCATCCTAGGATTAACAAAAAAGGAAGGGAGGAAAAGAGGAGAGAGAGAGAGGGAAGAGAGAGAGGAGAGAGAGAGAGAGAGAGAGGAGAGGAGAGAGAGAGAGAGAGAGAGAGATAGAGAGAGAGAGAGAGAGAGAGTAAAAGAACTATCATTGGGTCTTTATCTGTTGTAGATCTTTGGTTAATCATATTGAGGAGGAGGTCCTAATTACTTTATTATAAGATAAGGCTTGATGTTGGTAGGATAGGGAGGGAGAAATGAGAGGGTAGGGGGGAAGAGAGGGAGGGAGGACGGGAGACGCAAAGGAATGAGGAAGGAGTACAAGAGTGAACGAAAGGCTGAGAGGTGACCACACACACACACAACACAACACACACACACACACCACACACCCACACACACACACACACACACACACCACACACACACAACACACCAGTTGTACACCAGTTGATTGACAGTTGAGAGGCGGGACCAAAGAGCCAAAGCTCAACCCCCGCAAGCGCAATAGGTGAGTACAAATAGGTGAGTACAAATAGGTGAGTACCACAACACACACACACACACACACACACACACAC
>WNGS01113158.1:27971850-27983144 GCA_020271785.1 Procambarus virginalis | reverse complement strand
ATTTCAGCAAACATACGACGTTGTTTTTGGTAGAAACTGCCCTTTCTGTTTGAAAGGGAAGGGAACTATCAGGAAAAAGCGCCAAGCCAACACGACTATATAGCACTTGGAATGGGACAGGATAAGGATTTGGAATGGGACGGGGGGGGGGGGGAAGGAATGGTGCCCCAACCACTTGGAAGGGCGGGGATTGAACGCCGACCTGCATGAAGTGAGACCGTCGCTCTACCGGCCTGCCCAATTGGATTAACATATTCTTTAGTATGACTAAAATACACGCAGGACGTGTTAACTTGCATATATATATAATCAGCGCTAAGTTACAAAAGTTAAACACAAAAAGATTTAAAAAAAAAGGTTCGGCGACCAAAGACTTTTCTAAAGTGTGGAAAATCTGCGCTTGCAAACATCCAAATTACGAATTGTTAGGAACATTTCTTGCAATACTCTCACGATGCTTTAAATGTACACGAATTTAAGACGGCAGAAAGTGTATCCCTTGAGGTAGATATGGAGGACACGGAATCTCTACCGACTGTTGAACGTTGCTTAAAGGACATAGGTGGCAAAATTTCAAAGTTCTTCAATTTCAACTAATGGTTTTTTTTATACAAAATAGAACTGCTAAGACCTCCTACTGTTAGAAGTTTCAGGCCCGTAATACATTTATTTAAGGCATCATGAAAGTAATGCAAGAAATACCTCTCGCTCTAGATTCAAGAGTTTACTTTTAGTTCTGGATTGCATTCAAGTCTAAAGTTTACGTGCTGGGTGGTTAGTAAGCTCTGTGAAGCCCTCATAAACCACCAGAAGATGATAGGCTTCAACCCCAACACAGACCAAAACCTTCCTGCATATATACTCGTGTCATATATAATTGATTACCCCTCTTGAAATTGTATAACAAGGGAAGTTAACACTCAACTCTGGTTTAATTCCCCTTCGTGATTAAATATTTTCATATATTAGCACGATTCTAATACAACTTCCCGTGAGAATCAAGGCCGGCAATGAACACTTGCAGGGCAGACGAGGAAGGTTTGCCGAGAGCAAGAAACAGGCACCATGAGACACACCTGCCTGAAGGAGGCAGCTCATTACCACACTCGGTCAACACAGCCGTACCTGCCGGCCCACGAGCTCGATGACTGACTGCCTGCGGGGTGTTTGTCCCAGCGGTGATCGTGTAATTAAGAGTCGTGTGAAAGGAAGTTATTGGTGGCGTTACGAATATTCGGTCTGGGTATTCATTCATCTGACACATACAACCACACGCACACACCTTTAATTATACAGTCATAATAACGTAGCTGAAAATTATGACCTAACCCACACACACCTGAAAATAAAGGGAGTGAGGATGTTTCGGTCCGCTCCCGGACCATTATCAAGTTCAAGGCGGACCGAAACGTCATTTCCTTTAGGGCTTCTCTTCCTGTGTTTGAATCGCAACTCTGTACGCGCTTCATCCACTTACCACAAATATAAATAATGCTAACAAAACCTAAACACCTAACCCAACTTACGTCTAACTAAACACAAAAACGTACTAATATATTACTCTATATCTAATAATATATTTTTATCTATATCTAATTATATTACTGTCTATCTCTAATGAGAAAATGTATGTTTCATTTCCTTCTTTTGTCTAAACTTGGAGGTCAGACGCATGGGCTAGTCGCACTCAACTTTGCAGGATGAATAGTATGGGTACGGGCCGAAAACAGATTGGTCGCGGGTCACTCCTGTTGGTCCTATTAAGAATGGGGTTCAGGCCGAATAGTGACCCCACCCCCCACCCCTATCGAATCCGTGAAATGTGTCTGATCGAGTCCCTAGATTTCTTCACTTTTCTGAGAGAGCTAGAAAGGGGGGGGGGAGAAAAGCGAAGGAGAGAGAGAGGGATGACTGAAGAGTGGGAAGGTGAAAAGTGGAGCTGAAAGGTGCGAGGGGGTGGGGAGAGAGGAGAAGAGATGAGAGAGAAGGTGTAGAGAGGAGAGAGTGGGAGATTGGGAGGGAGTGGAAAGGGCAGGAGAGGGGGGAAAGGAGGCAATAGGCAATGAGAGAGGGATGAGATTGGGAGAGTTGGCGAAGTAAGAGAGGGGAAAATGGGGGGCGGGGAAGAGAAAGAAAGAAAGAGAGAGAGAGAGAGGACAGAGAGACAGAGCAGGAGACAGAGAGGAGAGAGAGAGACAGAGAGAGAGAGAGAGAGAGAGAGGAGAGAGAGAGAGAGAGAGAGAGAGAGAGAGAGGAGAGAGAGAGAGAGACACGGGCAGACCCAGGCTCGCCCGCCTATCTCCTAGTTAATTTCTATATTCTAAAAATATTTTTTTTGTATACCCCAATAAGTAATAGACGAGTACGTCACTGGGTCGGCCGCAGCCGCAGCGATAACAACAAACCCCGACCTGCGGCAACGCTCGGCCAGCGGGCCGTCGACCCCAAAGACGCATTCGTCACTTTTAACGTACAGTGTTCCTGAAATAAGAACTTGCTGTAACAAATGAATAATTAGTATTTATTAGCATGTTGTGAATATTGAGGCTTAGGTTAGGTAAGTATATTTAGGCTTTAGGCTTAGGTTTGTGATGAGGACAGGCTGTGTTGATGAGGACGGGGCTGTATTGACGAGGACGGGGCTGTATTGATGAGGACGGGGCTGTATTGATGAGGACGGGGCTGTATTGATGAGGACGGGGCTGTAATGATGAGGACGAGGCTGTATTGATGAGGACGAGGCTGTATTGATGAGACTGGCTGTATCCTTTAAAAGTTTAAATTATCCGTTTAGAAAACAGATCTAAAAAAATATATAAAACGTTGTTTATTAAAATCTTTAGTAGAATATTGTTGCTCGGATTTCCAGGCACTACTAAACAGGCCAATGAGGACGGGGCTCAGAAGAAGAGACCAATCACTCGTCTTCACCTGAAACAAACATCACCCGATCTGGTCAGTAACTGGATGGGTAACCATCTGGATACAGCCTTGACGTTGTGTTATGTTTGTTCTTGCTGCTGTCATGAACCAAACAGGAAACTTTGAAGTCTCGGTGTTTCCCCCTCACTGGAGTGCTAATAGAGAAACAAACAAGCAAGCAAACAAGAGGTAAACAAACAAACATACGTAGGTAATCAAGACGTGAAGATATTTGGCAAATCTAAGCAAATTAAAAAGGCTGGATCACTCCATTACGGCCTAAGGGAACGAGCTAAGGGGCTTCGTAAGGGCAACTGCACAGTCATTGTAGTCAATAACATGGACGTTCAATTCTTGTGTATGTGTGTGTGTTTGTGCTGGCGTGTGTATGTGTGTGTTTGTGCTGGCGTGTGTATGTGTGTGTATAATAAGTTCAACAGGTGATGTTGAGTGACATAATAAGCCACGTTGGGTGACGTCAGCGTTGCAACACAGCTGTGTTGCACAGGGTTAGTGATCAGGGTTAGTGATCTCTGGAGATGTGGAGAACGGACATTCGCGTCTTAGGCTCCTGAGGCCTGATCCTCAGAGCACCTACACCTCCACTTACGACGTGTGTGTGTACCTCTTATCTGGATCATGGCGGCTTGGATGGTATTAACTAAACATTTTACGAGCTGCGAAGCGCTATATAGTTTTCCATAACAAAGCCAACTTCGGGTTGAGGTTACGCTTCGGAGCTCGTAAGGTCGTATGCTTAGTGAATACCGACTAAGCCGCCATGATCGAGATACGATGTACACATGTAAGCAGACACAGGTGCCTCGGGAATCGGGCCGCGAGGACATGGATCCTCGAAACCATCACAAGGTGAACCGCAAGGTAAGACAACACGGAGTTTACATCTCGTTTGAGCCATGCTTTCTCTTGTGGTGCCGTGAAATGATCTTTAAGGAAGCAACGCAGGTACAACGTCACCAAACTCCCGTGGTCTGGCCCTACTAGACGAAGGTTACCTACTAGGAGAGTTGACCAGACCACACACTAGAAGGTGAAGAGACGACGACGTTTCGGTCCGTCCTGGACCATTCTCAAGTCGATTGTGATGAGGAAGTAGAGACAGGCAATAAATAGGCAAGAGAGAGCTGAGGAGCAAAGTAAGGTGTAGTAGAGGGGATAGTAATAATAATAAGAGCTGCAGAAGGCCTATTGGCCCATACGAGGCAGCTCCTATTATTACCACCGAAGGAGAAGGAGATAGGAATAAGAAGAGGATAGCAAGGGAGCGTAGGAGAAGAGAGAAAGAAAAGGAAAGAGAAAGAAAGAAAAATAGAAGGGGTAGGCTTATGTTAGGTCACGTACTAGGAGCTAGTACGAGAAAGGAGTGTTGGGTCAGATGATGCGTCTACTCTCAGAAAGATACCTAGTGACAACTTCTCTGATACAGGTCATTTCGTTCAGATCACGCTTCGCCAACGCCATTTTTTGGTCTGTTTTTATAACCTAACGCAACCTATAATCCAACCTAACCTAACCTAGACTAACCCCACCCCCCTATCTACACAGAAGACTGCTCTATGCGTGGTTGCGTTCGTCTCTGGCTCGACAGAAAACTCTCAATACTCAAACAATCGCGTATATTTATCTCAGCATCAGTGGTCAGTCCTGTTTACCTAACCATCAATGCTTATCACATCGGTGTTTACAGGATCAAGTGTTTGGGAGACCTTAAGTATTTACGCAATAAATACTTAATCGATCGGGGTTTACTAGCGAAACCCATATTTCCTGAGCCAGGATTCAATGAGCATTTACTTTCGAACGTTTATCGAACAGTGCTTGTCTGATGACCTCTGTTCGAATCACAATCCTGTACACTCACGCACTTCAAATATTGATAATCGCCAACCTTAATAACCGATAATCTAAACACGTAACCTAACTTACGCCTAGCTATATACAGAACCTAAATGTATACTAATATTAATTTATATATGAGAACAAACCTCTTTTGAACACACAATACGTTAAAAATGACGAATGCGTCTTTGGTTTCGGCCTCCGTCTGGACGAGCCTGTAGCCTGAGGACAAATTGCAAAAGAGGCGGAATACAGCTGGCTGAGTGAGGTAGATAGAATACAGATGCTTGAATGACAGATAGGAAACACAGGGGTGACTTAGGAAAAAGGAATACAGTATAGCACTGATCGAACAAGGGTTGAAATTTTCTAAGAGACTGAGAACGCAAGTTATGTTGATGGTCAGAAGAAAATCTCCACAATTCTCGTCATTTAGTACAGCAGGCTGATGTAACAGTAGGCTCAGGTATTAGCAGGCTTAGGTAACAGGAGTCTGAACACCAGTCTGAGGTAACACCGAGCTGAGGTAACACCAGCCTGAGGTAACACCTGGCTGAGGTAACACCAAGCTGAGGTAACACCGAGCTGAGGTAACACCAAGCTGAGGTAACACCTAACTGAGCTAAAAGTATAACACTGGAAGATTAATATCAACGTAAGAGTTCAGGAACTAAAAATCGAGACTCCGGGAAAGTCTTCCTGGACCCTCCATAAATCTAGTGGAGGGAAGGGAGGTGGAGGATGAAGGAGTATAACGATAGACTTAGGAAGAAGATTGGCAAAAGGATATAACCCTCGTATACCTTCAGCTACCCCCCCCCCCACACACTTCCTCCTATGTACATTCTATTCCTCCCACCATCACCCACACACATCCCACCTCCTCCCCCGTAGCGTCAGGTCCGCGCCCCGCCGTGAGCTGGGACCGCCTCCAGCTTCTCCGACTTCTATTCCCATCTACCGACCGCTGAAATATATCGGTTCGTAAACCCAGTGGCCACTACGGCATGCTTGTCGTGTGTTGTGGTGGCTCTCTGCGGTTGGGCAACACCGAATGGCGACTCCTGTTGGTTTGATTATAGATAACAAAAACAAAAAGAGGACTTTTTGGAGGAAAAAACTACAATATTTCCTTGAATTTTATTTACATTGATTTGTAGATTTGTGTGAGAGTTTTCCTTGAAAAAAAAATCAAGTTTTTTGCCCCCAAAAGTCCTCCTGTTGTTTTGATTATAGATAACAAAAACAAAAAGAGGACTTTTTGGGGCAAAAAAAACAAAAACAAATATTTCCTTGATTTTTTTTTATTTCTGTGAGAATTTGTGATTTTTTGGAGGGGGGGGGGGGGGGGAAGACCACCCCATAAGTGGGTGGGTAAGAATCCTATTAAGAGTTGTTTCTGCCGTATGCTTAATAATAAGCGTCAGCGAGCTATTTAACCCTGGTCCCTTGTGATGTCTACAATGATGGGTCGTCTGTAGTTAAGATAGTTAGTCATGAAGGGCGTGAATAACGCAGATGTGGCCTCCGTTTTTCACCCAAACAACGCCGAATACCCAAGCTGACACGCTAACGCCTTCAAGCTGAGACATTATCATAGACTTCATCATGTTATCATATTCTAATATTTCCTTCGTCAATGTACCACTCAGGAGTCTGTTAGCCATCCAAGCATGACTTGGCTTATATTTACTGTTATAATAAACACTTTTATACTTGTGATAATGTGACATTATTTGTAATTCAAAAAAAAACGCTAACAAGCTTAATGTAGGCATCAAGGCTCAACACCGCCACCCTCGAAGTGTTGACTCTCAACTGAGTTTCAAGACCGCAGGAGTAGATGCGGTCTCGAGTCCCAAATGACGGTGGAGCCAATTAGGTCATATGTAACCACTGAACCGCCTTGCCCCGGCTGCACCAGCACTTGTGATAGTGCATGTAGTAATACACATCATCGCCGATAGGCTCAATGGAAGCTTCGAACTCGGCGAGAAAGATGGCGTAATAATACTTCAGTATTTTGAAGCCGATGGCCACAATGATGGCTTTGAGGATCTTGACGGCGATGATCCGAGCGTTGGCGACTGTTGCGTTGACGAACACGACGGCTAGAACATCAACGGCGATGACGTCAATGACGGCGTTCGTGGTCTTGCCGGCGGCGAAGCTGACGACGGCCGTCAACACGGCGGCGGTGCCGTACATGGCCTTTACGCAGAAGACGACAACGATGGTGCATAAAAACTTAAGGGCGACGCCGTTGATGTCGTTCTTAACCAAGGCGACAGCAGCATTGATGCCGGCGGTCATGGCCTCGATGGCGATGGTCTTCACGGCATTAATAGCCACAGCGTTGATGGCGGTCATCATCGTCCTGATACTGATGACATCAATCATGGCGTTCGTAACCTTGGCAGCGAGGACGCCAGCGAGGACGTCCAAGGCTTGAGAGATTATTGCTTTACAAGCGATAACAACATCGCTCGCAACACCGACGGCTTTGACCACTATCCAGGCCTTGACGGCCGGCCAGAGCCTGGCATCCCAGACGAAATCCTGAAGTACGACCTCAGCCTCTGTCAACCACCCCCTCAGGTGAACGACCTGACTCAACCTGCAGGTAAAAGTAGACAAGGAGCTGATTAGAGGCACCCAGGCTACCACGCGAGTGGGGTCGTGGGTGAGGCTGGGGTCCAGGTCGTGGCCGGGGTCCCGGGTAAGCCTGGGGTCCAAGCAACTTAAATAATAGGCCAACCCCAGGCACCTGGACTTCACCTGGCGCAGGTGGGCCGCCTGGGCCACCTGGATCTGGTTCACCAGGTGACTCCGATAGATTTCCAACATCTTGTTGGTGACTCTGAAGGCTATTACCAACGACACCACCAGTCTCGCCAGCCTCGCCACAGGGTACGGAGGAGTGGGGTCTGCCCCTGGTGTGGGGGCCGCCCCTGGTGTGGGGTCCGCCCCTGGTGTGGGGTCCGCCCCTGGTGTGGGGTCCGCCCCTGGTGTGGGGTCCGCCCCTGGTGTGGGGTCCGCCCCTGGTGTGGGGTCCGCCCCTGGTGTGGGGTCCGCCCCTGGTGTGGGGTCCGCCCCTGGTGTGGGGTCCGCCCCTGGTGTGGGGTCCGCCCCTGGTGTGGAGTCTGCCCCTGGTGTGGAGTCCGCCCCTGGTGTGGAGTCTGCCCCTGGTGTGGAGTCTGCCCCTAGTGTGGGGTCCGTCCTAATGACTGACAGGTTTTGTTTGTGGAGTGAGGAATCCCCCAAGAGCAGCCAGGTCCAGGAGCCAAATCTGGTCTCCGCCAGGTGTCCGGGGACCAGGCGCCGGACCACAGGTAGCGAGGCGAGCCAGGTCCTCATTACGCCACTGCTACTGCTTACCGTCAGGTCCCTGGTCAGGTCTACCTGGTGGCAGGAGTCACAGACCAGACTATCCAAGAGAGGTAGGGAAGCCAACCAGGTCCACAGCATGCTGCGGCCCCTAGCCAGGTCCACCTGGTAGCAGGACTCACAGACCACCTTACCCTTAAGTAACGAGGCCAGCCAGGTCCACACTACGATGCTGCGACTGTTCGCAGTCAGGTCCCTGGCCAGGTCCACCTGGTGGCAGAAGTCACAGACCAGACCGCTCCTGGGGGACATGGAAACGAGCCAGGTCACGAGGGAACAACTGGACCCGACCTGTTCCAGGCCCGAATAGATGTCATCCACGTGACTGTAGCCCAACTCTACCAGGCAATCTACACTGAACCAGGTCATTAGAGTGGCGCTCACTACAGTTACACAGATGTCACTACTGACAGATATCATCGTATAATCAACACGTAAATCAAAGTATAAAAAAACTGAGGTTTCTATAGTTAAACAAAAATCAAATGTTTTTTCGGTGGCATCAGAAGCATGTTGAATGCGAGATTGAAATGTTTGTGTGTGTGTGTGTGTGTGTGTGTGTGTGTGTGTGTGTGTGTGTGTGTGTGTGTGTGTAGCTGCTAGAGCATAGTGTGGCTTCTAGAACATAGTGTGGCTGCTAGAACATAGTGTGGCTTCTAGAACATAGTGTGGCTGCTAGAACATAGTGTGGCTGCTAGAACATAGTGTGGCTGATAGAACATAGTGTGGCTGCTAGAACATAGTGTGGCTGCTAGAACATAGTGTGGCTGCTAGAACATAGTGTGGCTGCTAGAACATAGTGTGGCTGATAGAACATAGTGTGGCTGCTAGAACATAGTGTGGCTGCTAGAACATAGTGTGGCTGCTACATTAGGTAACATATTGGACACAAAAGTAGACGACTTCTGACTGCTGTTAAGAGGCTAAGTCTACCCCTTCCCATGGTTCATGATAAGCCTTACCCTACTAGTTTTCTCTGGAACACAACTCGCTAATTGGTTTCCAACCAGACCCCAATTGCTGCTGGGTGATCACGGGCGAGCAGCTAGGAACTGGCTCCCAGTCAATCCTCCCACTGGCCAGAGTGGGAACTCAGACGAAATCGCTCTTTAGGGGGGGGGGGTGGGAGGGGGAGGTGTTTAGGGTGGGTATGCGTTACTCTTATCACTATTTCCTTTCGTCTCATTTACCTATTCCTCTCGTTCTTATTCATTCATTTCTCTTCAGTCCCTCGTCCTCCTCCGTCTCCTCCCTTCACTACTCTCCCACTTCTCTTGTTATCCCATTTTCCTTGTACACTCTCTTTCTCTTCCTCTCCCCCCATTCCCTCCCCTTCCTTGTGTCTGCATAATAAAGGTCCGTTTCTCTTTGTTTTCTTTGGTAATTGCTTACCCCTTTCCTCAGCTTGGTGGGGTTCTTTAGGCTAAACCGCCTCTCTCTTGAACTCTTTGTTCATTGGCTTTGATGGTGAACAATTTGTTCATCTGTTCCCTGGCGTCGTACGGTTTATTTTTGTTTGTGGGGTGATGAACATATCATTCGCTTGGTTATTGATTTTCTCGTTCTCTAATTGGACAGTTATTGACATTTTCTGAACGTTTCTTTGTTCGTTTGCGGGACGTTTTGTTCTTTATTTCTTTGTCAATAAGTAAATGTTACTATGATGCGGAAATTGTTTGTGTTTAGACATGGACAGAGTTGTTGTTAGTGACTGATTTATTTGTCTCTTCTTATACGTGTGTGTGTATTTGCGAGTGTCTCTGTCTCTCTTTCACTCTGTGCCTCTCTCTTTGTCTCTCTATGTCTGCCTCTCTGTCGCTCTCCGCGTGCCGTGTGTGTCTGCCAGTCTGCTGGTGGTGTGTGTCTGTCAGTCTGCTGGAGGTCTGTGTCTGCCGGTCTGCTGGAGGTCTGTGTCTGCCAGTCTGCTGGAGGTGTGTGTCTGCCAGTCTGCTGGAGGTGGGTGTCTGCCAGTCTGCTGGAGGTGGGTGTCTGCCAGTCTGCTGGAGGTGGGTGTCTGCCAGTCTGCTGGAGGTGGGTGTCTGCCAGTCTGCTGGAGGTGGGTGTTGGAAGCAGGACGCCGCGTGTGTGGGGCCTCAGGCTACACACGCGCGCCTTGTGTACTATCCTCCCCCCCTCCCTACACACCATACCCCTCCTCCGCCTGCTACCCCCACCCAGCCCCCCTCCACGCACCCCATTACCCATCCTTCCCCATAACACCTCCTCCCCCCCTCCAATACCCCCCACCTTACCTCCCCCTCCTCACTTCGCTCTCACCCTTCCCCACATCTTCCCTCACCCCCCCTATTAACCCCCCCCTCCCCTCCCTCTTCTATCCCCTCCCTCTTCCAAAGCTCACCCTCCGCTCCACATGGCTGCCAACCCTACACGACCACGCCCAGGCTAAACTACTCAGTAAACCATCACACTACTCTACCTTCACTGTGCTAAAGCACTCGAACAACGTATATCAAAGACGTCACTGAGGTAAACTTTGTCCTATGAAAGGAGCGGAGCTTGGTGGTAGCGTTGATGGTCGTGGCGGTATGACGCAGATGACGCAAGGGGGGAGGGGGGTTGGTAGTCTGCTGCGTGTGTGGCGCCCTGCCAGATGCGTCCTTAGGGGGAGGGGGTTGTTTTACTGGGGGGGAGGGTTTAAAGACCGAGAGAGAGAGAGAGAGAGAGAGAGAGAGAAGAGATGAGAGAGAAGAGAGAGAGAGAGAGAGAGAGAGAGAGAGAGAGGAGAGAGAAAAAACAGAGACAAAACAAGAGAAACGTCAGAGAAAAGAACAAGATAAACTGGAAGGGCATCAGGAAGAGGGAAGATAGTGTGTGGACAGGGGAAGGATAGGTGAGGTGTAGGAGGGAAAAGTAAAGATGGAGGAGAAAGAGAAGGAGGAGAGTTGGAGAAACAACTCTCCTTTTATTGAGAGAAGCAGATCAATAGAAGGAGAGTCGTGGCGGCACTGAGGGAGGGGGAAGTTTAAAGAGATGGCAAGAAAGGTGTAGAGGAGAACAGGAAGGAGGTAGGTGGTAGCACAAACAGATGAAGGCCTATGAGTGGGAGGAAAGAAGAGAAATGGAGAAAAGAGTAGGCTGGAGATAAAAAAAACTGAGAAACAAAA
>WNGS01113158.1:27940101-27958473 GCA_020271785.1 Procambarus virginalis | reverse complement strand
TGTTAATAGTCTTCGTAGTTTCCTATCTTTGTTAGTATGTATTTGTAGTCTCTTGCCTTCCTTAGTGCCTATTTGTAGTCAATGGCTTTAGTTAGTAGCCCATCGTAGTCCTTCCTCATTTATCTGTGCTATGCCTAGTCAATTCTCCCTTGTCAGTAGCTCTTCTTTGTTGCTCCCATGTTATATGTAATCCTGTGTAGCTCAACTTGCATTTCTCAGTAGTCCTGTATATAAAAGTCCTGTGAAGTATCGTTTCCTCTGCGTAAACGTCCCTGTGGCGTCCCGTTTGTCGGTTCAATACCACGTTTTCCCTTGCCGATAAACCCAGAAAGAAATTTATTCCTTGTCAAAGCCATTGTGATCCTCTGTCGTGTTATCAACAACCCTCTGTTGATCGACTGTTGTTTTATCAAGTTCCCCGTGTTGCAGACCCCCGTAGCGTAGTGGTAAGATACTCGCCTGTCGTTTCGGGAGCGTTTTGGCCTGGGTTCGTATCCTTCCCGGAGAGGATTAACTGGGCGTCAATCCTTAACGTAGCCTCTGTTTACCCAACAGTACCCGGTTGTTAAACGATTTGGCAGGGTCGTTTCCGGGGAACATTAGGATTAAGGACCTGCCCGAAACGCTACGCGTGCCGGTGGCTGAACAAGAATGTAAGAACTCTTGTAAATATAAATAAATAAAATACAAATGAATCAATAACCCTCTTTAGAGCCTCTGTTGTTATATCAATAATCATGTTGAGACCGTTGTCTTGCAAATGTTTGTGGCTTGTGTGGCCTTCTGTTGCTTTATGCCTTCGTTTGTGAGTCCCTCCAGCCCTAAACCCTGTGAGCCCCTGGTGCTCAACACCCTGTGAGCCCCAGGAGCTCAACACCCTGTAAGCCCCTGGTACTCCACACCCTACGAGCCCCTGGTGCTCAACCCTGGGAGCCCCTGGTGCTCCACACCCTATGAGCCCTGGAGCTCAACACCCTGGAGCCCCTGGTGCTTAACACCCTGGGAGCCCCTGGGCTCATACTAGCCCTGGTGCTTAACACCCTGGGAGCCCCTGGAGCTCAACACCCTGGTGCTCAACACCCTGGGAGCCCCTGGAGCTCAACACCCTGGAGCTCAACACCCTGGTGCTCAACACCCTGGGAGCCCCTGGAGCTCAACCCCCTGGGCTCAACACCCCTGGTCTCAACACCCTGGGAGCCCCTGGAGCTCAACACCCTGGGAGCCCCTGGTGCTCAATACCCTGGGAGCTCCTGGTGCTCCAACACTCACATACTCATCTGGTCTGAGGCTGGAGAGGTGACGACCGTTGCCGCACCATTGTGGGAGTCCAAACCTACAATGATGTCTGATCCCTCTCACCATTGTTGCCCTCCTCTCTTGATCCACCTCTCTCCCTCCCCCTCCCTCCCCCCCCCTCTCTCTCTCTCTCTCTCTCTCTTCTCTCCCTCTCCTCTCCTCTCTCTCTCTCTCTCTCTCACCCTTCCTCCTGCCTCCGTGCCCTCTCCACTCTCTCTCCCTTTTCACTCTCTCTTCCTCTATGTCTCTCATTTTCGTCTGTCTCTCAGAAGAACAAGTCGTAATGGCTAATGCTCTGTCTCTCAGAGTTTCTGTCTGTCTCGGCAAGCTCTCCAACACTGCCTCCCGTTTGTTGTTCTTTTAAAGTCATCTGCTGGGAACAAAAAGTTCCAAGTAACGGGCACGGGCTATGGTGAGCCGTATTGGACTTACCTGGCACAGGAGAGCTCCCGAAAGAGGTTTGTCATGTATGTATATTACTCCCAGTTAACCCCCCCTTCCTCCCTCTCCCCCCTAGTGACTGGGGAAGGCAAGACTTACGGAAATACAAAGTTTCCTAAACTGGATCTCAGTGTTTGAGCAAGTTCCACCAGTTTGATGAGCAAAGTTTAGGAGGATGGCGCTTGATGTGTAATATGTTTAAAGCTAGCAACTCGTTCTCTCACCAGTAGGTCGCATGTGTTAACCCAATCGCCCAATTCGTTACAAATGCGGCGAATTAGTACAAATTAAAGCATGGCAATATTACAGTTTTCTTTGCATCCGCTACGAAGGTTAGGTAGGTTGATTGGGTTGGTACTTTTCAGGTTAGACTAAAAGAGTTGTATTGTTGTACAGAGTGGCAGAGTGAGAGAACGGTTGAGGGCCACCAGTGGGCTACCTCAGGGGCCTGAACCCTGTCTGTTATAATATACATAAAGGAACATAATACCTCCATGTATACAATAGTGTGAGGAGACGTGGTGGCCACACGAGGAATAGGAACGGTATCAAATCCCATGAAGCCTAAGTGTGGTACTCTAGGGAGTTAGCACTGGGAAGGGAAGAGGACAAGGACCTGGGATAGGACGGAGGGAAGGAATGGTGTTCAACTACTTGGATGTGATATCCACTTACAATAGGAGCTGCCTCGTATGGACCAATAGAGCTGTCTCGTATGGATCAATAGGAGCTGTCTCGTATGGATCAATAGGAGCTGCCTCGTATGGATCAATAGGAGCTGCCTCGTATGGATCATAGGAGCTGCCTCGTATGGATCAATAGGAGCTGCCTCGTATGGACAATAGGACTGCCTCGTATGGATCAATAGGAGCTGCCTCGTATGGACCAATAGGAGCTGCCTCGTATGGACCAATAAGAGCTGCCTCGTATGGATCAATAGGAGCTGCCTCGTATGGACCAATAGGAGCTGTCTCGTATGGATCAATAGGAGCTGCCTCGAATGGATCAATAGAGCTGCCTCGTATGGACCAATAAGAGCTGCCTCGTATGGATCAATAGAGCTGCCTCGTATGGACCATAGGAGCTGCCTCGTATGGATCAATAGGAGCTGCCTCGTATGGGACCAATAAGAGCTGCCTCGTATGGATCAATAGGAGCTGCCTCGTATGGATCAAAGGAGCTGCCTCGTATGGACCAATAAGAGCTGCCTCGTATGGATCAATAGGAGCTGCCTCGTATGGATCAATAGGAGCTGCCTCGTATGGACCAATAAGAGCTGCCTCGTATGGATCAATAAGAGCTGCCTCATATGGATCAATAGGAGCTGCCTCGTATGGATCAATAGGAGCTGCCTCGTATGGACCAATAAGAGCTGCCTCGTATGGATCAATAGGAGCTGCCTCGTATGGACCAATAAGAGCTGCCTCGTATGGATCAATAGGAGCTGCCTCGTATGGACCAATAGCAGCTGCCTCGTATGGACCAATAAGAGCTGCCTCGTATGGACCAATAGCAGCTGCCTCGTATGGACCAATAGGAGCTGCCTCGTATGGGACAATAAGAGCTGCCTCGTATGGACCAACAGGTCTTCAGCAGTTTCCTTTGTTCTTATGCTTGGCTCTATTAGCCTTCGGTTCCCTACTTCCGTCAACAAACGTTCTCTCTCAAACAGAGATGATAAAATGCTTTCAGCTCCTTCAGGGACGAAGTCTGGTAATTAAGGAGCGGCGAGTGATGCTGCAAATGGGGATTAGGATGGAGAGAACCAGATCATATAGACAAGATAATGAGAGAAATGTTGCCATTGCAACAATGGGAGAAGGATAACCATGAATTGCATGTCGAAGAGACTACAAAGAAACGAAACAAATTATAAACAGAAAAGCGGAAGAAACTTGCCGAATATATGCGGGGGGAGAATTATGACAGGAAATCCGTAATGATGTATATATGTTTTAGTTCAAAAATATAATGAAGAATAACAATGCGAGTTTGAGTTCACTTAGGCTTTCCCCTCAGTGCTGGAGCGAGCGGAGTGGCGTATCTTTGTGCTGGTGTAACGTATCATTCTGAAGGCCTCTGAGTCTAGGTTTCTGAAGGCCATCTTGTTTATCAGCTTGATGTTTACTGCAGACTTTGTTTTGCTAATGTGTTCCTTAGGGGATAGATCGCTGGCTTTGACTGTTTCTAGGAGCTGCGTCCCTTTCAGCCCTTACTCTCCCTGGGAGGCTTTCTCTCCTCCCTTCAAATTGCCTCATTACTTTACATTTGTCAGGGTTAAAGTCAAGCAACCACCTGTGCGACCACTGCTGGAGCTCAACTATATATCTCTCAGTAGTCTCTCGTAGCATTCCTCGTCGTTTCTAATTCTCATCGTCTATTTTCGTCTATTTCATCGGCTTATGGTATTGGGGGTGCTATATTAAGCTGTATTAGGGCATGGCTATACCAAAGGAAACAGAGAGTTAGTATAAATGGAGTCAAGTCAGAGTGAGAAATGTTGTAAGTGGAGTGCCTCAAGGCTCTGTCTTGGGACCTCTGTTGTTTATAATATATAAATGATTTAGATTCAGGTTTGAGTAGCAACATTTGCAAATTTGCCGATAATACAAAAATCGGTAGCGGAAATTAATACGGAAGAAGACTCACTATCACTTCAAGTTGATCTAAATAGGGTTTGAAATGGTCAAAGGATTGGCAGATGCAGTTTAATGCTGATAAATGTAAAGTTCTGAGGCTAGGTAATGATGATAAAGTTACAAGATACGAGCTAGATGGTGTTGAGATTGCGAGTCGGATTGCGAAAGGGATCTGGGAGTTATGATTAGTAAGAATTTAAAACAAAAGATCAATGCATGAATGTTCGTAATAAGGCAAATAGGACACTGGGATTTATTAATCGAAGCGTTAGTAACAAGACACCTGGTGTTGTTCTCAGCTATATCTTGCTCTGGTTAGGCCCTATTTAGATTATGCAGTTCAGTTTTGGTCGCCGTACTATAGAATGGATATAAATTCACTTGAACATGTCGAGCGTAGGATGACTAAGTTAATTCCCCAAATTAGAAATCTTTCATATGAAGAAAGATTAACAAAGCTTAAATTGCATTCACTGGAAAGGCGAGAGTTAGGGGTGACATGATAGAGGTTTACAAGTGGATGAATGGACACAACAAAGGGGATATTAATAGGTTATTAAAAGTATCAACACAAGACAGAACACGAAACAATGGGTATAAATTGGATAAATTTAGATTAGGAAGACTTGGGTAAATACTGGTTCGGAAGCAGGGTTGTTGATTTGTGAAACCAATTACCGCGTAACGTGGTGAAGGTTATTTCATGGGTTATTTCAAGCGCTGGTTGGACATGTATGAGTGGGATTGGGTGGTTATAGATAGGAGCTGCCTCGTATGGGCCAATAGGCCTTCTGCAGTTACCTTTGTTCTTATGTTCTTATGCAATTGCACTTGTTGACACCGTACTGGGTATGAGTATTTCCTAGATCATCTGCGTTTCCAGCTTTCACAATGTCCTCTCGTCATACTTTATTTCAATTAAAAGATGCTGTCCTCGTGCGTGAGTGCGTGCGTGCGTGTGTGTACGTGCGTGTGTAACCGCTTCCCTCTATTGTTAAGGTCCGAGAGAATTCACAGTAACGGAAGGAGCCAAGTGAAGTGAAGAGAGACATGGGGGGGGGGGGGGGGAAGTTTAAACGTAGATACACGATAGGAAGGAGATAAGGCAAGTATGAAACGAGAGTAATGGGAGATACGATGAGATTTTGGTAGTTAGGGAGAGAGAGAGGCAGGGAGGGAGGGAGAGAGGCAGGGAGGGAGAGAGAGAGAGAGGCAGGGAGGGAGGGAGAGAGAGGGCAGGGAGGAGGAGAGAGAGGCAGGGAGGGAGGGAGAGAGGCAGGGAGGGAGGGAGAGAGAGAGCGGGAGGGAGGAAGGACGTTAGGTATGTATTGGGGGATGAAGGAAGAATAGAGGCATAAAGGGAAGGAGGGAGGAAGAATAGGGAGAGACCGAAGTACAAAGGAGGATTAATGAAGAGAATAGATAAATAGCGGAAAAAATAGATATATAATTATTGTAACTGGATACATCTGAGAAGACATGAAATACAACATGAGAAGGGAAAGCACAAAGGGGAGAATAGGAGAGAAAAAAGAGAATGACAACAAAGTAGAGGAAATCAGAAAGAGACGATGACGGAGAGGAAGAGCAATGTGCCAGTGGAAGAGAGGAGGGAGAGAAGGGACAGTGGTCAACCCAATTACTCGCTTCATTATGTGGGATAAGAAGTTTTCGGGAGTGGGAGAGGAGGGTGAGGGAGGTAGGGAAGGAGAGGTGAGGGAGGTAGGGAAGGAGAAGGAGACAGGAGGGAGGGAGGGACAGGGGGTCTGGACATTCTTGCTGGGATAACGAGAAGCGGACACATTTTTGGGGAACAAATCTCCGTCTGTCTTGAAGATACTTGAGATCTCCTTTACCTCTGTTTCTCGACCCATATTTTTCCCTCATCATCCTTATATCCTATCTCCCTTCCTCTCTCGCTCTCTCTCTCTCTCTCACTTCTCTGTTATCTTACCGTCCTCTTAACCCGTTATCTCCCTAACGTCTGCTAACACTCGATGGAGAATTATGAGTCTACGAGAGAGAGAGAGAGAGAGAGAGAGAGAGAGAGAGAGAGAGAGAGAGAGAGAGAGAGAGAGAGAGAGAGAGAGAGAGAGAGAGTCCTCTCCATTTATTCACATCTAAAATAGTCAACTAAAGGACTTAATATCACATAATGAGTGTAGTATACAAACTTATGTCAAATGGTAAAAATTAAGAACATGTTTCAAGATTGACGGGATTTTTTTATGAACATAATGAATAATTATTGATAGTATTCAAAGTATAATAATAATGATAATTTTGACGCCGATTCTGGTGTTCATTACATAACTTATAACGACAGTCATGAAGACATCACTAATAATAAAGATAATTAAAATAAATCATGTACATTATATATATATATATATATATATATATATATATATATATATATTACGTAGCTGATATCTAAAACATCAACATGTAAATATATTGTTAGAATACACAATAAATAAGACATAATTTTGTTTTTATCAATACCTGAAAAAATAATAATATTTAGTTTTCAGATAAAATCAGTCTGAAAACTGAGACCAATTTGACCGATACTGATATCAATTTGACCCATACCGATATCGATTTGACCCATACCGATATCGATTTGACCCACACCGATATCGATTTGACCCATACCGATATCAATTTCGTTTGGGGAGTGTCGTTACGTCAAGTGCCGCCTTAGTAAGTGCCAAGCGTTAATTAACTTCGGCTGTTTCATTTACAATCGCAAACAACTGTGTTTCGTTTCCAATGAAACCAACCAGTTAAACTTTTGAGTGAAACTTGCTCTAAAACTGAACATTGAAAACTGCTATTGAAATCGATCAGAGACCTGATTCTGTAATCGACTACTGAAACCTGACTTGAAACCGACCACTGAAACCGACCAATGCAATCTGTCATTAAAACTTCTAAACAACTGATCACTAATGTACCAAATAAAATACTAAAAACCATTATAACATAAAAATAAGCAAATTTATAAAAAAAATCACACAAAAAAGGGAAACTTATACCCCCCGAAAATCACACAAAAATAGGAAAAAAACATTTTTTAAAACATTGGCGCCACACAAAAAAATTTTCATAAACGATTTTGAATGCATTGTGTGGCGAGACTCACGTGGGGGTTATTATGTAAACAATCTCTTTTTACGTGAGGTTATTTCTGCGTCCGCTGTGTACACGGTGGCGCTGTGAGGCTGCCTGTTTGGTGGTGTTTTCTCTCGTGTTTGGTACACACTGCACGCGTCAGGCTGAGTTGGTGGGGGTTGGAGGAGGGTGTTGGTTGGGGGGGAGGGGCAGGTGGAATAGGTGGGGGAAGGGGGGTGTTATGGGTGAAATGGTCGCAAAGCAAAGGGTTGGTTTTGGCTCCTTGGGAAGGGGAGAGGGGGAGGGTGTGTGGGTGTATACTCACCTAGATGGATTCATCTATATGTATTAACCTTGATGTATTCACCTAGATGGGATCCCTCGATTGTTTCAAGCGAGGGTTGGACATGTATATGAGTGGGATTGGGTGGTTATAAATAGGAGCTGCCTCGTATGGGCCAATAGGCCTTCTGCAGTTACCTTTGTTCTTATGTTAACTAGATACCTTGCCTAGATGGACTGAACTAGATGTACTCACCTACACGGTGTCATCTAGATGTACCCAAGTAGATTTACACATCTAGATAGATGGATTCACCTCCCTTGTTTATCATATTGACGGACAAAATGGTGCAAGACCTATCAACAATTTCCTAATCTAACCCATTAACGGATATTCTCCTTTTGCTGCTCCAAGCTTTGAAAAATGTTTATTTGCCTACTTTGTCAATCCCCTCTAGTATTTTGTATGTCGTTGTCATGCCTCTGAATTGTACTTGGGCCTGGATTGTACCAGGATGGGTTTCAGGGAGTTCTTCTACTCCCCAAGCCCGGCCCGGGGTCGACTTGTGAGAGTTTGGTCCAACAGGCTGTTGATTGGAGCGGCCCGCAGGCCCACATATCCACCACAGCCCGGTTGGTCCGGTACTCCTTGGAGAAAACTGTCCAGTATTTTCTTGAAGATTTCCACTTTTGTTCCGGCAATATGTCGCATACTTGCTGGGAGGATATTAAACACCCGTGGACCTCTGAAGGTCATACTCCCCTCTAGGTCAAGGTGAAGATCAAGAGGTCAAGATTTCTCAGCTTTGGCTCTGAAGCTGACAAACAACCAAAGATCCAAAGTACCCTAGGCTTTTATCAATAGAAATGAACCATTGATTGGTGAAGATTAAGCCACCCAGGAGGAGGCACAGGCATGAAAAGACCGTAAAAAATAAACCCGAAACGAAATTACGAATTAATCAACAAAGAATTACATCGATGAATTAATCAAGCTAATCCAATCTAAATCCGAACTTCTATTCCCAAGTAATAAGTATATAAAAAATGGAAGATACGAATAACCAACACCATAAAAAAATAAAAAAAATCTGCCAGATTGAATCTCTGTAATCCAATCTGGCAGATTTTTTCTGGGGGGGAGGAGGAGGAGGAGCGAGGCAGACAATGGTTCAGTCACTCTGGTGCAGCTTCTGTGCTACAGTCTCCCACCGTAGGGTGCAGCAGCGGCAGCTGTAGCAGCAGCATGGTTAGAACAGTAGTTGTTCTGCTAACTACTAGCATTAACAGAAGCACCAGCAAAAGCACCGGGAGTAACATCATTAACACCACCACCAGCAGCAGCAGCAACAGCATCCCAGCAGTATCAGCAGCAGCAACAGCATCCCAGCAGTATCAGCAGCAGCAGCAGCAGCAGCAGCAGCAGCACGAGAGCCACTTACTAACGCCAGCCATCTACTGTTACACAACCACCACCACTACCCCCCCCCCCCACCAAACACTGAACAACTACCAGCCCATTTTGTTTAATTACCTGCCCTTCACTCCCGCGGAAGAACGACATCCAGTAACCTGTCTCTGGGTCGTACTTCCTAAACCATCTAGATAGACTTTTCACCCCTAAACCACATTGTTAAACGAGAAATAGGCCCATACGAGGCAGTTACATACACACAGTTAACATTTTTTGTTAATTTTTTTGTGGGGGGGGGGGGGAATCAAGAGCATACGTCACTGTACCTTTGGACGAGTTTCACATTAATGAATGACGGAAGCCTCGCCTCTAAGGGGTTTCCGGTAGAGAGAGCCATCTACCCCGGGGTCAGAGTTACGGGCGCGTCGGGAACTTGATTGACAGCTGTCGGTGTCAAATAACCACGGCCTTATACAGCCTATAACAAAAACAACGTTACTGGCTAACGAGCACCCAGGTAACGAGTCACCAAGAACAAAGTTACAACCTTATCGATACAAGCACACAAAAAAAAATTCTTCGCGTTTTAATTTTTTTTCAAAATTTCAAGTGTTTTTAAATATTATTCGTATGTTTCATATTGATTTGGATTACAAGATGGGATAACAAGAGGTATTACTGATATATTTTCATATTGTTTAGCTTTGTTTGAATCTCTAAAAGGGATAACGTAATATTGAAATCTTGATCCAAAGGTTCGGAACTGTTGCAACAATCAGTGCAGACCTGAGGTCGTGGAAGTACAATCAGCATCTTATTGTACATGTTGCGTTATAATGTAACTATTCTGACGTTCTTCGTCGAATCTTGCCTTAAAGTTGTGGATGGAGGTCTCATTAGAACGAATACCGAACACACACTCACCAAAAAGACAATGCTCAACCCCCGCAAGCACAATTAGGTGAGTACAATTAGGTAAGTACACACACACACACACACACACACACACACACACACACACACCACACACACACACACACACAAAACAGGTTATGAAATTAAGGATAGGGGCAGAAGGATTCACTACAAACGACAAGGAAGTGTGTGAGGAACTGAATAAGAAATTCCAAGAGGTCTTCACCCTAGAACTAGGAGAAATCCCAGAGTTAAGAGAGGGGATAGCTAACCAGGAACCACTGGAAGAGTTTGAGATTACAAGCGGGGAAGTAAGAAAGTGTTTACTAGAGTTGGATGTGACAAAGGCTATAGGCCCAGATGGAATCTCTCCTTGGATACTTAAGGAAGGAGCAGAAGAACTGTGCCTACCACTCTCCATAGTGTATAACAAATCTCTGGCAACAGGGGAACTGCCAGAAATTTGGAAAGCAGCTAATGTAGTCCCGATATACAAGAAAGGGGATAGACAGGAGGCACTGAATTACAGGCCAGTGTCCCTAACCTGCATACCATGCAAGCTGATGGAGAAGATTGTGCGAAGAAAGCTAGTGGAGCACCTGGAGCGAAAGAACTTTGTAACACAGCACCAACATGGATTCAGGGATGGCAGGTCCTGCCTCACAGGGTTACTTGAATTCTACGACCAGGCAACAAAAATAAGGCAAGAAAGAGAAGGGTGGGCAGACTGCATATTTTTGGATTGTCAGAAAGCCTTTGATACAGTGCCACACAAGAGGCTAGTGAAAAAGCTGGAGATGCAGGCTGGAGTGAAAGGGAAGGTACTCCGTTGGATACAGGAGTACCTAAGCAACAGGAGACAAAGAGTCAGTGTGAGGGGTGAGGTCTCAGATTGGCGAGACGTTACGAGTGGAGTCCCGCAGGGGTCAGTCCTTGGACCTATACTGTTTCTGATATATGTAAATGATCTCCCAGAGGGTATAGAATCGTTTCTCTCAATGTTTGCCGATGATGCAAAAATTATGAGGAGGATTGAAACTGAGGACGATAGTAGGAGGCTACAAGACGACCTAGACAGACTGAGTGAATGGTCCAACAAATGGCTGTTGAAGTTCAACCCGAGTAAATGCAAAGTAATGAAACTAGGCAGTGGAAACAGGAGGCCAGACACAGGATACAGAATAGGAGATGAAGTACTTAATGAAACGGACAGAGAGAAAGATCTAGGAGTTGATATCACACCAAACCTGTCTCCTGAAGCCCACATAAAAAGGATAACATCTGCGGCATATGCGAGGCTGGCTAACATCAGAACAGCGTTCAGGAACCTGTGTAAGGAATCATTCAGAATCTTGTACACCACATATGTAAGACCAATCCTGGAGTATGCAGCCCCAGCATGGAGCCCGTACCTTGTCAAGCACAAGACGAAGCTGGAAAAAGTCCAAAGGTATGCCACTAGACTAGTCCCAGAACTAAGAGGCATGAGTTACGAGGAAAGGCTGCGGGAAATGCACCTTACGACACTGGAAGACAGAAGAGTAAGGGGAGATATGATCACAACCTACAAAATCCTCAGAGGAATCGACCGGGTAGACAAGGACAAACTATTCAACACTGGGGGGACGCGAACAAGGGGACACAGGTGGAAACTGAGTACCCACATGAGCCACAGAGACGTTAGAAGGAACTTTTTCAGTGTCAGAGTAGTTAACGGATGGAATGCATTAGGCAGTGATGTGGTGGAGGCTGACTCCATACACAGTTTCAAGGGTAGATATGATAGAGCCCAGTAGGCTCGGGAATCTGTACACCAGTTGATTGACAGTTGAGAGGCGGGACCAAAGAGCCAAAGCTCAACCCCCGCAAGCACAAATAGGTGAGTACAAATAGGTGAGTACACACACACACACACACTGTAATTGTTATTGTAATTGATCATTATTGTTTTGTATTAGCATGTACTCACCAATTTTCTCACCTATTTGTGCTTGCGAGGGTTGAGCTTTGGCTCTTTGGTCCCGCTCTCAACTGTCAATCATCTGGAGTACAGATTCCTGAGCCTACTGGGCTCTATCATATCTACATTTGAAACTGTGTATGGAGTCAGTCTCCACCACATCACTTCCTAATGCATTCCATCCGTTAACTACTCTGACACTGAAAAAGTTCCTTCTAACGTCCCTGTGGCTCATGTGGGTACTCAGTTTCCACCTGTGTCCCCTTGTTCGCGTACCGTGTGTATGTATGTATTGTGTGTGTGTGTGTGTGGGTATTTCTGTATGAGTATATTTTGCGGCCATTAGTGAATACACTTGCCTCTCTGTGTGTGTAATCACTTAGGTAATTACACACACACAGAGGCGAGCGTTCACTAATGCCTGCAAATACATTCTCACACAGAAATACACACATACATAACATGCTAATACAAAGATGTTATTCGTGTGTGTATACATTCATCAGTCCAAATGTAATGGTTTAAAGGCTTGAATCTGTTGAAAAATATTGTGACTTCCTTTTGTGGCCTAATGGTTCAGTGTTGTCTTTGTGGGGGTCCGGCAGTTCAGGGCAATCTTTCTTGTGAGGTGAGTACAGTAGTGGTTCAGTACTCTGTTGCATCACCCGAGTGAAGGTTCAAGCCACAGCCACTGCTCGTGGAATTTTCAAAACACATATATATATCCACCCGCCCATGATGGGCACATACCCAGCAGCAATTATTGTTAAAAACTGGGTGAGCAGCCAGACATTCTAATATATGTATATGCGTGCGCAAGAGAGACCCATGCCCAGATGTGTACAACCACTCAGTGTATGCAGCTGCCACAAGCCTTGTTTGCCTCCCCATCACCCTGCCACTTGTTTGTCTGTCTCCCCACTGATGCAGTGTTTGGCGAGGTGTTTGTGTGTTTCTCGCCCTAACCACGCACCGGGTCGGCTTTCGGTGTTATTGCTCCTCTATGTTTTCCCCACATTGACCTCTTCTCTTCTCCTTCCCAGCCTTCTCTTCCCTATCCCTCTCTCCTCCCATCTCCTTTCTTCCCATCGTTCTCAGTGCCACCAATTACGGTGTCTTTCAGGTATATAAAAATTATTATTGTGATTATCAGCCACGTAAGGCGGGTGACCCTGCAGTCTTACAAGAGCTGCAGCAGATGACGCAGCTCGAGTCACGGGAGGCGAAAAAAAGGAAACTATCAGGAGGAAAGCGCCAAGCCATTACGACTATATAGCACTTGGAAGGGATCAGGATAAGGATTTGGGATAGGACGGGGGGGAAGGAATGGTGCCCAACCACTTGGACGGTCGGGGATTGAACGCCGACCTGCATGAAGCGAGAACACGGGAGCGAATGTTACCAATATCCACGATAAAATGTGGAAAGCGTTGACAGCGGAGTACTGAGCCAAAGGGTGGTAGTAAGGAGCCAGAAATGCGATACTATAGCCAGGAGATAACAGTGAGCCCCTGTGATCACTTACAGCTGTTCAATCCTCGGAGTTACCCCATCGATGCTGATCCTGCGTTTACCGTGAGTAAACACGCCTAAATAGCTGAATCACGATCTCACGCACGACATTATTGAAGGTCCAGTCATTTAGATCCTTCGGTCCTGCCAGGATGGAGCTTTGCATTCACTTATTAACTCTCGTGTTTTTGAGGATATCCTCATAATGTAATGTTTGCCAGTGCATTCCACTGATCACATGCCCCAGTATGACTAACCATCCTGTGTGATGGCGACGTTGAGTATCCCCCAGCTCGTGGCCCCAAACCATGTGCCCCTTAATACAGTCTAAGGTAGCTGTATAAATGCACAGGCACCTTAGATGGTAATATAAAAACAAAACGCGTCTCTAGTCAATTTCGATAAAAAAAGCTTTTTTCTTTTAGGAAACCACTCATTTCCTTGTCACAACTGTTACTCTGCCTACTTAATTTTTCAAAGCCTCAGCGCTCACTAAACCAGATCACAATATAAGAGATAGAAAAGAGGACAAAAGATGACCAGATATACGCATTTACGCATCGTACGCCTCAATACAGACGTTCCTCCCTCTGAATATACAGGAAACTCATCATTACCTACAAACTCTCACGCACCGATGGATGGGCTTGTTTACATGTGACGTCACACTAACTGACCAGAAATAAGCTGCCTGCGGGATAAAGGTCACTGTGCAATCAATTGCAAAAGGAACAAATGTCGTGTGAACTTCCGTTGCATTATATTGCTAGCATGCTTCCGGAGGTCAGAGGGACGGTTTGGAGACTATTTTAGCGTACAGTTCTATTGGGTGATTGAGTGGTTTAGAGTGTGGTGTTCAGAGTGTGTGGTGTTCAGAGTGTGGTGTTCAGTAGCTTATGGCGAAAGCAAAAGTGAAATCCAGATGCCATAATAACTACTAGTACCAGAGATAGAGTGATAGTAGGTGTAAGGGAGTGAGGATACGAGATAGAGAGTGAGAGGGGAAAGAAGGAGAATGAGAGGGGAGAGAGTAATGGAAGCAGGCAGGTCAGAAGGGAGAGAGGGTGGAGGGACGCCCCGGCCCACACACACGCAACAAAACATTTACACTCACTTAGAAAACCATTTTTTTTTTTGTATCATCGTGAGAGAATTCTTCAGACACGTTCCTAAACACGGGTAAAAATGATGTATTGAAGAAACCCACTTAAGTCCCATTTCTTTGGGTTCCGCTTCGCACTGCTGCCTCTCCGCCACCCACAATTAACACAGTTCTTCTCAAAACAGTCCATTAAACAACCCCACAAGAAACATTGTTGTTCCACAATGTTTCCATTTCCTCGTTCTTCCAAATTGTGCTTGTGTTGAACTCCTTGAGTTTCCGCCTTGTGGGTGTGGGCGTCAGCCAGTCAGGCGGGCCTGGGCCTGTGAGCCCCACTCAGCTGGGGGTGGAATAGGTGGGAGGGGCTAGTGGGGAAAGGGTGACAGTGGGTGGGTTAATGGACGGATGGTGGAAGGGTGGGTGGTGAATGGAGGTGGTGAAGGAGGGTAGTAATTGAGGCGGGTGATGGAATGGGGTAGTGGAAGGGAGGGACGAAGGTGGTGGTGGTAGGTGTGGCTGGAAAAGGTGGTTTGGATGGTATTAAGAGTGTGTGGAAGGTGGGGAGTAGGTCTCCTTAGACACGTGGTGATTGATCCAAACAATGTAATTGTTAAGAGCATTCTAGAACCAATTTACTCCATGTTTCGTCAACCATGTTGAATGATACGTCATTTTTGACTCCTAAAACCCCCATTGTTAGTTTGGCAGCTTTTGGGCTGTTGATGCTATCCTCCTAATTGGCTCTGTGGGAGATTCAGCGTGAAGCCAACCATCTTATCAGTTGTTAATGGAAATTGGAGATTGAAGTTCGAACTATTAGCTGTCTGTACAGTAAATCAGGCTGTACTTTCCTCACACATTCTGTACCATGCGCATGTTTACATATGTATAGTTTAGGTAATTCGAACAAGAAACCTTTGCTAAAGAAGCGTACAAAAGACTTAATTGCGTGCGAATAGGTAGTGGCAAAGGTGAACATGGATTTTCCACAATACATTTTATTACTCGGTTCATAATAGTGTTATACATCAGGAACTGACCAATTTTGAATAGTCATTCTTGAAATAAACAATATAAAACTTACAACTCATAGAATTTGAATTCTCTCTTGAAATTTGACCTCAAACACCAATGTCAAATCTTAAATTCCTCCCCGCTCCTTGAAAACTTCTAAAAGGTGATAAAGGGTAATGACTTTCACAAGGCCACAAGAACGTCATTTACCTGTAATGGATCCCCAGACTCTTGCTGATGATGACCGACCTCAGCCTCGGGGCCGGAGTGTCAAACACAACCTTCTTGAAAAAAAAAATTGCATCGTGATCGAACTACGTGATCGAATTCTCATTCACGGACTCCCCCTAACACACGCGTGCTGCCAACTTCAAGACTTCCCCATAAATTCGTTACATTATTGTGATTTCATTGCGCCATTTTTTTTATTGTTGCCGCCGGAGGCGGCTAGTTTATTGTGCAACCCATACTCATCCTGTGAGCGGTAGCGCAAAATGCATTACAGAGGGCACAAAAGGTCTTTTATCAGACCTCCTCTTAGATTATTACATAAACAATTTCATCTATCCTTCACACCTTATAGTTACAATGTCAGCTACTTACAGAGAAAGTGCTATTTCATTGCGCACAGTATTCGTTGTTCATATCAAGTGGTGGCAGAAGGGAGCTTGAACGAAGGGAATATAACACCGAAGAAGAATAACGAAACTATAGGGTATAGACTTAAGCTTATTGGAAGAAGAAGGTGTAAGAAGAAGTGACGCCAGAATAAATAGACATACGTGAAAGAAATAGAATATAGCATTAGAAAAGAAGGGTGAGAAGTGTGGAGATAATATTAAAGATTTATTATACAGCTTATTATTATCTTAGAAAGTGAATATAATGTGGAAACGAGGGAAGAGTAGAGAGAGAGAGAGAGAGAGAGAGAGAACGGAGAGATCTCGGTTTCCCTGGAGACTAGCAGTAGAGAGAGAGCGAGGAGAAGAGAGATGAGAAGAGGCACACACATTACGGACAGAGAGAGGGAAGAGAGAGATAGAAATAGAAAGGCGGTAGACATGGAGAGAGAATAGAGAGAGAGTAGTGAGAGCGAGAGGAGAGACGAGAAGAGAGACAAGAGCAGGGTAGAGGAGAGAGAGATAGGAAAAGCAGGAGAGAGTAGAGAGAGAGAGAGAGGAGAGAGAGGAGAGAAGAGAGATCGAGATAGTATAGAAGGAGAGAGAGAGGAGAGAGAGAGAAAGCACCTCTTCCAGGTTAAATTTAGTGTCCACACTGGCCCTTCTCCCAGGTGGTGGTGCAGGCGGCGACTCCTGTGGGAATGTTTTCTTAGATGCCCCGGGGTCTGCAGTCTCTTTTTTCTTCTCACTCCAGGGGAAGCACTCAATGTGTGTGTGCAGGACTCCGTGCTCATCACAGCCTTCGTCTTGTATAAAGGTTCCGTCAGGCCCGCTACAGTATTGAGTGAGACAATTAAACGTCTGTGGGACGACACTTTATGTCGACATTGGCTGATTGCCTAGTCCTACCCACATTAACAGCTGGAGAAGGTCGGGCCGCCGCACCCCTTAATGTGGAGACCCGATACTACCAGCACAGGACCTGGGAACTTGTGTTTAGTTCGGCCGATATGGCTTTAGACCAACCCGCGCCTTTCCGCAATGATTAATAAGTCAATATTGATTTATTAAATAGGTGCATAGGTGACATATTTATCATAAATGGTCTTCCCCTTGAAATAACTTCAGTAGAAAACACCGACCTACCTAACCTGTAGTAGTAAGCAGCAATCTTATTGCTCGGATTACAATTATTACCCTAACCTAAGCCTATAATAGGTTAAGTAACATTGTAATTACGAGCTAATAACGATGCTTGTTTTAACTACTAACAAGGTAGGAAGGTCGGTTGTTTCTATAGATTTCAAGGTAAAAAAAAACAAACACATATTATGTTAGTATCTACGTCACCCAGTGCACGCTTGGAACAATATGTCAATATTGCTTATTAAAGTTTGCGAGACGGGTTTCGCCTATGGTAGACACTGGGCCGCCTGGGGGAAATGTGCACTTAAATTCCTTAGAGGTGGGTAAGGACTCATCGTAGCAAACTAGAGACTCCGAAGAGGCAGCCAGTATACTCTTACTCCAGCTGGTTAAAAAAGGTCATACAAGAATATGGAAGACACGTGGAGCGCCAAGGAAGTAAGCCAAGTAATTAATGAAAATTTTCCCGATGTTCCTTAATCTAAAAACCCGCTAAGAGAACGGGAACCTCCCAATAAAGCCTCAACGTAACATCAGACGACTGGAAAGGCGGTAATATAGTTCCAGGATGCAAGAAAAAGGGAAAATGGGAAGATACAGTGAACATGCAGAGGGGGAGGGGCCCCTAGCCAGCGTGGTGGGTAGCCTACATGAGCGGGCCACCTGCCCTGGTCTACTGTCACAGCGGGCGCAGGTGGCCCTCACCTCCAGCATCCTGCCTCCTGGAACCTTGTTTATCACCCCTCCCCTTCTCATTCTCTTGTTCCTCCTCCTCCTCCTCCTCTCTCCTCCTACTTGTTTTTTTTTTCATGTCATTCCTTGCCTTGCTTCTCCTGTGATAAGTGGAATGCCACGTGATACAGACAGGTTACAAGGTCACTACTGTCAGAGGAAGACAATTGTCATGCAAGATT
>WNGS01113158.1:27924738-27934738 GCA_020271785.1 Procambarus virginalis | reverse complement strand
GACGAGCTGTTGGCTGCGGCGAGCAATGGAGACCACATTGAATAGGTTATCGCAAAGACCCCTCCACAAATCAAAGCCGTCATCAGGCTAGCAGGGCACAGTGGCAAAGTAACTGGAAACAACATCAATTCATGTCAGTAATATTAAAAAAAAAGAATAAAATTATTGTTCTCATAGCTACACCTTGTTTTACCAATATAGACCACTTAAATTGTACAATGTTTCTTTTAATTTGTCTAAAAAATATGTTTAATTTACATTGCATCTGTTCAGTCATGACTGTAACGATTTGTGTAACTGGTTAAGATTATATATAGCCCTCTAATTTGTGTCACTATACAATGTAGTTACAGCGGACAGCCTTAACCATTATGGACTACAGGAAGTGGTGGAGGGAGAGAATCTGTAATAAAAAAGGATTCGTCTTGGCTACAAGTCCCCCAAGGAGTCCAGGAATGGAAGCGACGACGCAGGAGTTACCTAACCTGCAGAGGAGAGGACCACACCTACACCAGGGACTCCGTTCACCTAGGGAAGTATAAGTATGTGCATGTAACACCTACTTTACCGCTCCTGTGCCAGGTAAGTCCACTACGGCTCACCATAGCCCGTGCTACTTGGAACTTTTTGTTCCCAGTAGCTGAATCTATAACAACAACCTACTTTACACAGGGAAGGCGGGAGGAAGACACCGGGTGTAGGGCAGAGCTTCCCGACTCTTCTTACTTATCAATGACTAAGGAGTGAAGTTTAATTCTGTATGCCCCGCTAGCTAGCTTTGTTATACCTATTGCGTTATAATTTTATTCTATCTGTTACGATATAATTTAAGTATTCTGATGTTCGAATTCCTTGTGGACTGAGTCGTGGGCTTTGGCGGTCGTCGATGACCAAACTACTCGTCATAAAATGAAGAAAATGACGTTTCGGTCCGTTTTGGACCATTATCAAGTCAGTGGTTCGCGTGGTTGTTCTCTTTATACGAAGTGAGGCGAAGTAGAGAGTAGGAATACATTTTGTCTTCATATTTTATTTACGTTAATGCGTCTGCCTACACCCGACGGAAACAAACTCAACAAATTCTATCCCATTGTCAGATGTTGACATGGAGATCTGGGTTGTGCGGTCGTTCACTGGTTCGAGTGACGCTTCAGAATAAACTCGCCTCTCTTCGCATAAGAAAATAATGGTCATTGGATACTGTGCTGCAGGATTTAAATATCCCTTTAACTCGTCTGTGTTGACAATTTCCACCTGGGCCTTCTAGTTATGTTGCCGCCAATGGACTGTACCCTTATCTGCTTCACTTATCTCTGAATATTTTGTATGTTGCAAACAGGTCTCTACTTTATTTTTAAGCCTGTGAGGTCCAATTCCTCATATCTCTTCGTTCGTTCTTTAACCCTATAGCGTCGAGTGAGATGTTACAATCATGTAAAGACTCCGGATACAAAATGTAAGACAGCTTCAAGAATCTTAAAAAGTGTCCAAACTAATTGCGCTTGCACTGTGTATGTATAAATACATGTATAAAATACATACACATACAATATATGTATGTATCAGTACATACACGCGTGAACTCGACCATCAAAAATTTTATTTCCGTATTCTTCAATGCCGTTCTCCACGAGGATGACCTAGAGATAATGGGAGTTATAACCAGAGATAATGGGAGTTATAACCAGGAAGGTGTTTTCATGGAAGATGAGGCAATGTACAGAGTAGTGTTTCTCTCTCTCTCTCTCTCTCTCTCTCTCTCTCTCTCTCTCTCTCTCTCTCTCTCTCTCTCTCTCTCTCTCTCTCTCTCTCTCACCTAATCTCCTGCCTCTCTACTAACTCTTGTCTCTTTTCCCCCTCTTATCTCTTGGTAAGTGTGACACTGGATCCGAACCCTGGCTGGCTTATGACTCTCCTATGCTGCCCCTGATTCATCTTCAAAAGTTGAGTGTGGCTAGCCCAGAGCGTCTGGCTTTCAGCCTCTGACTGACAGACAAGTAAACAAAAAACACAGAAATTCTCTTGTATTGATATGGAGCAGATGGGGTACCTGGCTGTTCTTGAATCTCTTCCCTTCCTCTCTTCTCTTTCTCTCTCTCTCTCTCTTCCCCCTCTCTCTCCATCCTCGTCTCTCTTCTCCCATCCTCTCAATCTTTCTCCTTCCTCTCCCTAAACATCCCCTTTCTCACTGAACATAAATTCTCTCCACCTCTCCTTCCCTTTCCACCCTTTCTTCTAATCTCACCCTCTCCACCTTTCTAAATCTCGTATTTTCTCCCCCCTGCCCTTTCCCTCTCTCAGCCTGGCAGAAAATTTATTACAAAATGCGGAAAAAACGGGTAAAAACTGCACAGAAAACACATTCCCGATTTCAGACTTCACAAATATCGCAGGGGTAGCTAGAGATGCAGATATTTCTTAAAGTGTGTCACTGGAGGCGACCTCTACTGGCCTGTGACGCTCCCATACTCCCCATGTATCATCTTGAAAAATTGGGTGAGGCTAGCCCTAAGCCTCTGTCTTGCTTCCTCAGACAAAAATACATTATATTATATTTAGTGTACCAAATCACTGCAACGATATGCATCGTTAATTAAAGTGCATCTACTGCATTATTTAACGCTGTATCTTTGTACTACAATGGAATTGTAAATGACCAAGTCAATATAACTGTGACGCTTGTTGTGTCGCCAGCACCGTCTACCTCGAACACGCATCCCGGCGTCTGCCGCCTGTTTTAGGGCGTGTGGCCTTGATGTGAAGCTCCCACCTTCCCACCCTCCTCCCTCGCACTCTCCCACGCACCCTCTTCACTATTCTCGGCAGCCTCTTACACACTTTCGGAAGCCTCCACACACTCTCGGAAGCTTCCACACACTTTCAAAGCCTTCCACACATTCTAGGAAGCTTCCCCACACACTCTCGGAAACCTCTACACATTCTCGGAAGCCTACACACATTCTAGGCAGCCTCTTACACACTCTCGGAAGCCTCTACACATTCTCGGATGTCTCCGCACATTTTTGGAAACCTCCACACACTCTTGGAATCGTCCCACACATACATGGCTACATGGATAGCCTCCGGCACACATTCACACACACACACACACACACACACACACACACACACACACACACACACACACACACACACACACACACACACACACACTACCTCCACATTCCTTCAGCTCCCCCGTGTACCCCATCCCGTCCACAAAACAAAAAATACCTTGTAGAACTAGATGCAGCGACGTCCCGAGAGCCAGGAGAGGTATTACCGTGGCTGCTGAAGGTGGCTTCAGGAATATGTTTGCCATCCGGTAAGGATAGTTTGAAACTGGAAACTAGAAACCTCCCGGACATGCAGAAAACCACAAATGTAGTTCCTATATTAACGAACAGCCCTTCCTCCTAAGGTTTCCCAATGTCAAGAAACTCTTGGGTAAGAGGAAACACTGCCTGAAACGCTACGCGTACTAGTGGCTTTACGAGATTGTAAATACTATGCTATGTATTCTCACAAACCCAATGTACCTTCTTGTATATATAAATAAATAAATAAATAAATAAATAAATAAATAAATGAATAAATAAATAAGAGTGCTCTTATCCTAACCTACCAGTGAATCTTATCCTAAGCCAACACAGAAAACGAGACAGTATGTCAATTTCGCGAGCCGCTACTATTTTCTAGTACGACGACTTTTTGGCTTTAGGTAGCGTCAAAATGCGGCGCTCTATTAGGAGGACGGGTTGTAAGGAAAGAGAAGCGAGGTACAGAACTATGCCGACCAGTGTCACTAATGCGTTCCTTGCAAAGAACTGCAGATTCAGGAAGAGAAAGATGAAGCACATCGAGAGGATAACCTTGTAACGGAGACTTTAGACGGAATTGTGTTTACGAACTGTGTCTGTGAGAGAACTTAAGAGAGATTTATGACATGGTCACCAAAATACGACCGGAGAAAGAAGCTTGGAAAGACTGCATTTTCCATAACTCAAAAGTTGGGATTACCAGAAGAGCACAGGGAGGCCGGGAGGAAGACACTATGGGCGAGGGCGGGAAGGCAGAGCTTCCCGACTCTTCTTACCTATCAGTCACTAAGGAGTGAAGTCTAATTCACATCATATGTGATGGAATTCAGATCATATGAGGAATACGGGGGAAAAAATGAAGGGGATAAGGTAGTACCTGAGGGGCATAAAACTGTTAGAATTATGAAGATGATGTCGGAGGTGATTGGCAGGCCCCTTCCATCCCGTTGCTGTTCCTAACCTTAGCGAATTATTCATCAGAGGGAATGCACTCAGACATATCAATAGTTACAGCCGATGAAAAATTATTAAGTACTGCAAACCCGAGGAACTACTGTAGAGTACTAATGGAACACATTGGCAAACGCTACGACTATGATGACTAATGAATGTTAGATTTAAACCCCGGAAAGTGCAAGGTAATAATTATAGAGTCTTGGACGGGAAGAGTATAAATATACTTTAGACTTGTAACGAGGTTCCCTCAAGGTCGAACTACTGACCTTAACCAGTTTCTGCAACCGGAGAACACTTGCCAAGCTCCCGGATATCTATTTACTGCTAGGTGAACATCGGCATCAGGTGAAAGTAAATGTGCCGAACTATTTCCAACCGGCTCGGGGGAATCGAACAATTGTAAGTCGAGATCGTGACCACTGTACTACCGAGACCCTTGACGGCGATAACAGATGTATAAGAGACCACAAGGGACCTAGCCCTTAAGGAAGGCAAACTACACCTTTCATTCTAGCTTGCATGATTACCGAATATGACTTTCGAATTCAGGCGCCGCTGGAGTTCCCCCTCTTCCAAGGTGGAGACCATTGTTGTTGTTTAAGATTCATCTACTGGGAACAAAAACTTGCAAGTAGCACGGGCTATGATGAGCCCGTAGTGGACTTACCTGGCACAGGAGCGGGGCAAGTAGCACGGGCTATGGTGAGCCCGTAGTGGACTTACCTGGCACAGGAGCGGGGCAAGTAGCACGGGCTATGGTGAGCCCGTAGTGGACTTACCTGGCACAGGAGCGGGGCAAGTAGCACGGGCTATGGTGAGCCCGTAGTGAACTTACCTGGCACAGGAGCGGGGCTGAGGTGGTGAAGACCACACGGGGTGTGGCCTTTATTGCCCTGTGACCCCCACTATCCCCCAAGTCTCCCCTCGCTGCCATAACACAGCTACGCATGAGGCTGTTCAGTTCACGGAACTGTCAATTGAGGCAGCACCAGCGAGAAAAGTTTGGTCCAGGTCTCCTTCCGCTCAACACGTCGCCTCAACGTCACTAACGCTGTAAGAGCTTGATTACGTTTAAACAGACGCTGTGGTTACGTCGTGAGTGTGCCGGGCTAAAGTTAACATCGCGGCAGAGGGCGCTGGGAAACAACGGAGAGAGGAGACAGACAGCAAGGGAGATGAAGGAACATGTAACACTAAGATACAGAGAAGCGACGTGAAGACAATAAGGGGGAAAATGTGAGTGAATGTCTTTCCTGTCTTAACTCCTCCCCCCCCCCGTGCTCCAACCCCAACAGCATAGCAACGTTACGTAGAAACTTGTGAGCATTGACACTTTGTACCAAAAACTTGTGAGTATTGTACTGACACTGGGCCATAAACTCAACACGTCAGGTGTCACTTGTGTTACTTCATCTTGCGCCAATTACATCTCGTTGTTTAATTATTAGTTGTAATTTACTGTACGATTAGTCATTTCAATTAGCGCAATGCCACTCTTGTTTGCGTCCACACTGACGGGACAAGTTTCGTTTACATTTCTCTATAGAGAAATTTGAACTTTTCGCTCGAAAAAAATCGAAATAAAATTCGTTGGTGGAAGAAAAAGCAATTTATGTTACTCCCATTTGAGTCAAACGAGCCAATTAGACAAACAAATAGGTGTGAAACAAGCGTCAGCCATAATAAATCAGAATATTGCAAATATGTACCGTGGAACTTGTCTTTTCTTACTTGATTTCAAAGCCGCTTCACAGTCATATTAAAGCCTATGATAACAGAATGTGAGCACAAATTAACAAAATGAATTTGTAATAATAATAATAATAACAATAACAAAATTTGTAATAATAATAATGATGTAAGTTTATCACAATACAACATACATTATCAAATAGTTAAGCTAATAACTAATGCAGAAACATCGACAATAACAATGATAATATTAACAATAAGCAATCATAAAGCTGACTTACGATATCGGCCGTGAGGGTGGAATTGACTGGTGGCGCATGAGTCAGCTGAGCATGATGCAAGAGCTCCCCACCTTCTCCTCCCTCACAAAACCCCCCGTCCCTCCGTACCCTGTCTTCTTCCTTCTTCAACCCTCCCCAACTACACCCCTTCAACCGGTCTGGCATCGCGCCCCCTCTCACTCCCACCCCCACAGACGGGACCGTCTCCTCTGTTACTCCCACACGCTTTTCTCACTCTCTCCCCCACCTCTGAGTCCCTCTCACACCTTAATCACTCTCCCCACATCCAATCTTTACTGTCTCCCACAGCTTCATCACCCTCTCTCTCACCCAATCTTCATTCTTTCCTCTATCCCTCCCATTCTTCCCCTCCCTCTCTCACCCCGACCCTCCCGGCCCAGGAGTTGTCCTGACACATATATACGAGAGTCGCCACCTCGCCCGCTCATTCTCCCGGGATAGAGTGCCAAGCGAGGACCTACTTTTCTAAACTGACTGCTGCAGCTTCCGCTGAAAAACAAGTGCTGAGCAAAACTGATTTAGTGTTGCTTTCATTGAGTTATATTAGTGAAGTTACAGTGATTTGCGGTTGTGGTGGTTTTAACCAGTATTGTGTACTGAATATTATCGTCGCGTAAATAAGATAAAACAAAAACTAGATAGCAGACGGCTACGTGCCGGTCCATATTTACAACCTCGATACGGATATGAGATAGTGAGAAGCGGGTGGTAATTGTGATCGTGCAATGTTACAAGCGATGAGTAAGTAGAGGCCTTGACTCATTCAGGTAGAAGAGAAGCAGGAGGAGGCGCGGGGCCTAGCAAGGTGAACGAAGTTTGTCTTAAAGAGGTTTAACAGAGCAACCCAGTGACAGCCACCACCGAACGAGTTCGTCGTTGCCGTTACACAACGTAACTAGATCCCAGCCAGGAAAGGGTTTAACATACGGAAAATAACAAAAAATTTCCGATACTGAAATAGCGTAAACACAATATTGCCATCACCGCGAAAAGTAGGTTTGTATTATGATAGAAACCTCACCCGAGAACAATTGAAATCTGGCCAAAGGCCAGTAACAGACCATTTACACGCCTCTTTAAACAACAAATTATAAATAAAAGAGAAACATTTTAGCACAGAAAAACAAAGTATAAATCGTGCACAAGAAACCCTGAGCAACGAGCCTAGCAAATATCAATATCACAGTGACGGCTTGAACCACGAATGTACAGAAAAATTGTGAACAAGTCTAGGTAACAGTATAAATAGTTTTCAAGAGCGGCTATCTGATTCCAGAAATTGTACACAGGAAATAAAGTCTAGAAACCTAAAAGTGAAATAATCAAAGAGAAACTCCTTAAAGAATATCAGGATATTTCTAGCGGAGTTCCCCCTCACAACGCTCAAGGCCAGAAATTCTGCAGGTAAAGAGCCTTGCAGGAGTTTTCTTCCATGATGTCAACAGACAAGTATCCTGGCATGAGTTGTCCCTGCCCTGGTAGCGATGTGGACGCCTGGATATCCCAGCTCAAGAAGAAGCAGGCGTTGGATTATCACCAGTTGGAGAGCCTGTGTTCCAAGGTACGTGTATTATTCCACTCAATGCTTCGTGAATCCTGGTATGCTTACACGGCCAACCCCTTAGTGTTACAATGCACGTACAGGATCGTGCGCATAGACCTAAAGTTGAGTGTGTTCTCAACTTCCTTGGAGGGTGGGCTGCTGTTTTGGGGCTCCTCCTCTTTACCACTTACTCTGCTGATGCCTAATTATCCTAATGTAAGCCTAATCACGTAGGCTTATTCATCAGGTTTAATGTTATGTGATGTATGAACTTCACCCTGTGTATGAAGCAACTGGTGTGATGCAAATCTAACCCCATTTCCAACGTAAACCTGGCCCATTAGGGTTAATAACATTTGCACCTGTATCCGTTATGGGGTTTGTCTTCCCTACATCACTTCCTGTTGAGTGATGTTCACCCCCTGGCCGTCACAAGGAATATTTCCCTTATATCCTTTTATGGCTTGTGTATCCATTTTCCATTTGTTCCTTGGGTGTGACCCCACCCTCCTGCTGTCTGTGTCCCCCTTAATTGTCAGTAATCCTGAGAATTTGTATCTCGTGGTCATGTCTCATCTGATTTCTCTCCTTAAAGTTAATATTAAATGCTTGTAGTCAGCGTAGTTTATAACTGAAAGGTCTCTGGTTCAGTTCCCGTTTTGGTACGTTTCCTCTCATCTGATGCATCTATTCACCTAGCAGTAACAGGTACCCGGGAGTTAGGCAAATGTTGTAGGGCTGCATGCTAGGGAGGGTCAGTATATCATGGTCAGGGGAGGTGGGTGGAGCCTTTCGTCATACAGGAACCATATTTTACTTAGCGAAGGTTTCATATGGTTCAAGTTCTCCATCGCTGGTCTAAGTAGAACTTTCACCTGATGCCTCTGCTCACTTGACAGTAAAATAGGTATCCGAGAATTAAGCAACTATTGTGGTTAGCATCCTCGGGAAGGTCAGTAGGTGGCCTTGCGGGACCTTGATGATCCTAACAGGCTTCCCGTTTTCCGACAATGGCAAACCAATTTAGTTGTCTAGCAGTTTTAACAGCACGATTTTACATATATTTCACTTTGAATGCGTCATTCGATCAATTGTGTTCTTAAAAAAAAATTCTCGGAATTATTTTTGTCTTCCATAACTTATAACTCAACTAATATTAAATATTTGTTGAATTATAACTTAATTAATATTAAATTTTATTGAACATGAAGAGTTATAGAGACATGTATGGTATTTAACTGCAGATTTGGTTAAGTGTTGGGCCTATCAACCTCTGTAGGGTTATCAAGACCGTGCCATGTATCTTCTGACCGACCAGCAAGCATACTTTTGTCATGAACATTGTCCAGACTAAAGTAAACTCAAGTGTACATACACCGAGAAATTGGGCACACCTTTGATGAAGATAATTTTGGTGTTTGGCTTAAAGGTCTCTGTCACCCCCCCCCCCCTCCCTCCGTCCCCATTAACAGCTTTGGCATCACTCAGGAACCTCTACAGAGTCGTAATTAAAGCCCCAAAATAGCTTACTGACCACCAAACACGTATATTTTAGCCCAGAACATAGCCTAAGACTACATGAACGTTTATACATGCGGAGAAGTAGAGCTTACTTTGTTGATGGGATTAAAGCCTATCTCAACCTCTGCCAATGAAGGTTGTGACACTGGCTTACCAACAAATCGGCAAGTATACTTTAGTATAAAACAGTGTACTTTAGTATACATAATTCTCTGTTTAGTATACATAGTTATTTATAAAGTTCAATTGTTGTTTGTTTCCTTTAATAGCGTGTAGAGGTTGCGTGAATTTATCCTCGGTTTCTGCTTCACAAGCGGCCCCAGGATGTCTAGCCTCCAGTTTCAGAGGAATAATATTTTGCATTTACCACAAGTGTTTGTCTGCATTTTATCTAACAGTTTTATTACTCGATATTTTCAGTTATCTTTGTTGGCATTTACCGTTGTTCTTTGTTCTTTGCCGTGTTTCTTTTTGTTTTAACTATTATTCCTATTATTTTATTTGTTATTTTTAGTATTTTATCCTTTATTGTGATCAATTATCTTTCGTTGTAATTTACTCTTTATAGGTTAGGCGTAGATAAATATATAACGATAAGTGTACCCAGCTTCCCACTGAGTTTACTGTAAACTCTAGAGTATGTTCAGGGACAAGTATACTTTGCT
>WNGS01113158.1:27908488-27924677 GCA_020271785.1 Procambarus virginalis | reverse complement strand
ATTCAAAGTGAAATATATGTAAAATCGTGCTGTTAAAAAGCGTCATTCGATCAATTGTTTCTTAAAAAAAAAATTCTCGGAATATTTTTGTCTTCCATAACTTATAACTCAACTAATATTAAATATTTGTTGAATTATAACTTAATTAATATAAATATTTATTGAAACATGAAGAGTTATAGAGACATGTATGGTATTTAACTGCAGATTTGGTTAAGTGTTGGGCCTATCAACCTCTGTAGGGTTATCAAGACCGTGCCATGTATCTTCTGACCGACCAGCAAGCATACTTTTGTCATGAACATTGTCCAGGACTAAAGTAAACTCAAGTGTACATACACCGAGAAATTGGGCACACCTTTTGATGAAGATAATTTTGGTGTTTGGCTTAAAGGTCTCTGTCACCCTCCCCCCCCTCCTCCCTCCGTCCATATTAACAGCTTTGGCATCACTCAGGAACCTCTACAGAGTCGTAATTAAAGGCCCCAAATAGCTTACTGACCACCAAACACGTATATTTTAGCCCAGAACATAGCCTAAGACTACATGAACGTTTATACATGCGGAGAAGTAGAGTTTACTTTGTTGATGGGATTAAAGCCTATCTCAACCTCTGGCAGGGGTCTCCAAACTATGGCCCGCCACATAATTTCATCCGGCCCGCCAAACAAATCCCTGTGTGGTTCCAAATCCAAAATGAAGTATGTGAAATCTAACTATCGAGCAAATTTGTCTGATGATCACTTGAAATCAATTCTTACAATTGGCTCATCTAATCTGGAACCTGATTTTAATGAAATTTTGAAGTCAAACGACAGTATCATTCGTCACACTAATTTGGTTGCATAAAACTAAAGGCAGGAATCTATTTAGTTTACCCTAATTTTTTCCAAAAAGATATGTTTTAATTTTTCCATGTTTATACTTTAATATTTGAGGAAATTAAATTACTGGCACTGATTTGTTTTTTTTTCACTTTTTATTCCTTCGGCCCGCATAAATATGGGAAATATATAATGTGGCCCTTACATTGAAAAGTTTGGAGACCCCCTGCTCTGGAGGGTAATGAAGGTTGTGACACTGGCTTACCAACAAATCGGCAAGTATACTTTAGTATAAAACAGTGTACTTTAGTATACATAATTCTCTGTTTAGTATACATAGTTATTTATAAAGTTCAATTGTTGTTTGTTTTCTTTAATAGCGTGTAGAGGTTGCGTGAATTTATCCTCGGTTTCTGCTTCACAAGCGGCCCCAGGATGTCTAGCCTCCAGTTTCAGAGGGAAATATATTTGCATTTACCACAAGTGTTTGTCTGCATTTTATCTAACAGTTTTATTTACTCGATATTTTCAGTTATCTTTGTTGGCATTTACCGTTGTTCTTTGTTCTTTGCCGTGTTTCTTTTTGTTTTAACTATTATTCCTATTATTTTATTTGTTATTTTTAGTATTTTATCCTTTATTGTGATCAATTATCTTTCGTTGTAATTTACTCTTTATAGGTTAGGCGTAGATAAATATATAACGATAAGTGTACCCAGCTTCCCACTGAGTTTACTGTAAACTCTAGAGTATGTTCAGGGACAAAGTATACTTTGCTGGTTGGTAAATAAGGTATTAGGATGATAGCTTCTTATCCAAACACCAAACCTTTTTTTGGCTTCAATTAACAACCAACCTGAGTTACTCTTTCATTGTGATTGTAAACAGTTCTTCTTGGAGATTTTCCTAGTACATTTTATGTTTTTTCTTTATTGGCTTTTCTAAAATTTTCTTAGTAATTTACCAGAAGTAGCTCTATTGATTTACCCGAGTTTACCCCTCTACTAGAACATTTGAATTGACTACATTACCCATTTTCTTTCATTTGATTTAATTTGTTGAACATTTCATCGAATTTTACTAACCCTATGTGATGTACGTGCCTGGTTAATTTAAGCGTAAATCATTATTTTATTTGTTAACATGCATTAGCTTACTTACACCGTTGGCCTACACAAAACTTACATTAATCTCAGTTTTCCTCAATAATTAATCTGTTTCTTGACAGGTGAAGGAGGTGTTGACGGAAGAGAACAATGTGGTGGAGGTGTCGTCCCCAGTGACGGTGTGTGGGGACCTCCATGGCCAGTTCTACGACCTCATGGAGCTCTTCACAATCGTAGGCGAGCCTCCGGAGACCAACTACCTCTTTATGGGTGACTACGTAGACCGGGGCTACTATTCAGTCCAAGTGGTGTCGCTCCTGCTGGCGATGAAGGTGAGGTGGGAGTTGACTTCATTATCGATGTTACATAGCTTCTTGTTGAGCCTCACCCAACGTGAGGCTCACGCCTACATAGAAGCCTAATCATCTGAAGTTACAAAATTCCAATTTATGATTTTGTTTTTACTAAGCTGTAGCTTCATGCTGAGATTGGTGTTGAGATATGTGTCGCTGGGATATATATATATATATATATATATATATATATATATATATATATATATATATATATATATATATATATATATATACCTCGCATGTTAACTTCCTGTAAAGCTCTTGTTGGTAAAGGTCTTTTTTTATTTATCTCCCTGCAGCTCCGGTATCCGCAGCGGGTAACGCTGCTTCGGGGTAACCATGAATGTCGGCTCACTACACAGGTCTACGGGTTTTACGACGAGTGCTACGCCACCTACCAGAGCTGCGACGCCTGGAAGTGTTTCATGTCGGTGTTCGACTGTCTGCCCCTCACCGCCCTTGTCGATAACGTGATCCTGTGCATGCACGGCGGACTCTCGCCCTCCCTCGACTCTATTGACCAGATCCGCGTCCTGGATAGGTTCCAAGAACTGCCTCACGAGGGTGCCATGAGCGACCTCTTGTGGTCAGATCCTGACGACTCCGGGTGGAGGGTTGGCTGGAGAGACAACGCCAGGGGCGCCGGGTACATGTGGGGCTCCGACATCTCTCACGACTTCACGTACAGTAAGTATTTTATAGCTCGGTGTTCTATATGAGTATTATCAAACTCACTAGGGCTATTAAGGCTGCCATAGCAGCTTACTGACCAATCAACGAGTATACTTTTGTACTGAAAATAGTTCAGAAGTCAAGTGTATATTCACTGATAAACGGGTTACACTTCTCGGTATATCTGACACTCGTCCACGAGTGTTCTGACCGACAGTTCCGTTATGTGGCCACAAGCAACATGGTCTTTTACATACAGGAAGTACTAATGCATGACAGATATATATATATATTACCTTCCTGCCTAGCATATCTTTATATTAATGATTAATTAAATGTACACAGCTTTCCAGAAGTTATATGTACACCATATAGTAACTTAAATCACACACATATATAACCACATATAATTTGGTTGACTTTTAACACAAATATCGCAACATTTTCTTACATAAACAGACTAGACTGGGAATAAGGAGCGTTAATAAAAAAAAAACAAATTATAAACAAACATAAATCACTATTTACAACACCCACCAAACGCGTCTTTCAAGTAAAATCATTTGCATCGCATTACCTCGTTTTAAAGACCACCTCCGAACGTCGCATTGATAGTTCGTCCTTCAGGGCGCCAGGGACAACGTGGGGACCATTGTGTCGGGATATAGGTCACCAGGCCAGGCACTAACACGCCAACCACACACACACACACACCCGTCATCACTACATTTGCATACACATGTAGTCTACATGCAATATAGTCTTTTCATTTATTAAAAAAAAGTATTATGTTTGTATTTGCTTTATAGTTATTGCAAATTCTTTCAAATTTTAAGTAATCTCATATGCCTGAAACGCTTTGCTTCTTGTTGTTTAAGATTCAGCTACTGGAACTAAAAGTTCCAAGTAGCACGGGCTATGGTGAGCCCGTCGTGGACTTGAAAGCCTTGCGTAATAGGGACTTCATTAGTATGTTTAACTTCTGTCCCTCTATTGTACACTACTCTTATGTTCTTTGTACACACATTCCTCATAATTATTATTATTATTATTATTATTATTATTATTATTATTATCAGTGAGTTAAATTTACATTTCATAATTTACTGCTTTTTAATTCCACGTATAATTTTTAATTGTATATTTTTATGATATCAATATATTATGTAGTAATCTTGATATTTAGTTTGTTAGTAATTTAGGATTTCATTCAAGTTTCATGAAATAAAAGAAAACTAGTTTGTTCTTTGTTTTCCATTCAATTTTCTTTGCCAAACTTGCAATAGTATTTTATGCAATTTGACAAGATTTTGCCTGAAAAGACTTAAGGTATTTTAAGGTATCTAAGATCACTCTCACACTCGTTATGTATATGTCTCACCACTAACAACTGTCCTAGCCTCTGTCACAACTCCCCCTGACACTTTTCACAGCCTCCTGAAACAACTTGTAACCCCCTTTAATACCTGTCCCAGCCCACCAACACCCGTCTCAGCCTCACAAACACCTGTCCAAACCTCCTAACACCCGTTCCAAGTTCCCTAACACCTGTCCCAATGCCATTAATATATGTTCCAGCCTCGTGAATACCCCAGCTACCTAACACCTCTTCCAGCTTCCTAACACATGTTCCTGTCCCCATCATCTGTCCCGGCCCCTAACACCTATCCCAGAACCCCAACACCTGTCTCAGTCCACCTAACATCTGTCCCAGCCTTATTCAGCCCACCCCCCCTCCTAACATCTTTACGGGCTATTCATGCCCGTGCCACCTCTTGGGTAGCTTACTCTTCACCAATCACTCATCCTAACTTCTGTTGCGCCCTGCAGGTAACAACTTGGCATTCGTTTCGCGGGCGCACCAGGTTCAGGACGCGGGGTACAATTGGTACCACGATGGTAAGGTCATTACCATATTCTCCGCCCCGAACTACTGCTATCGCGTCGGGAACCTCGCCGGATACATGACAGTGGAGGAGGGCACCCATACTTGGTGAGTATATACACTCATACCTTTGTGAGTATACACCCCCACATACCTGGAGAGTATATGGCGGCTATACAGTAGGAGTAGGTAGGGCACAAAGAGCTAGACCTCACTGCCTTGTAAGCACCCCTACACCTGGTGAGTATGGCACCCACACCTGGTGTGTATGGCACCCACACCTGGTGAGTACAGAGCCACACCTGGTGAATATGGCACTTGAGCTGTATACGCAGTTGCCCGGACTGCAAGATGCGTAATAACATGACCTTGACGCCGTGGTGGGCGGGTAAAACGTGATGGAAACTGTCCAACCTGTCCTCCTAGCCAACCTGTCCTCCTACAAAGAACGTCGGTTTTCGCTCGTATGCGTTACCTAAGGCCAAAAATTTTCGTGCCAGAAATTGGAAGTGGCTGGCGAAAGTGACGTACTGTCTCGTTTTCTGTTTTTGGGTCCTCTGGTAGGTTAGGAGAGACCACTTTAAATTGACCGTTTTACTGATATTGGGAAACCCTAGGAGGACGGGATGGACGATGATCAAATGAAAGGAACTAAATGTTTATTTGTTTCAATGAAATAAGAGAAATTTGTCTTAGAATGTGTGTGTAAATATTGATCTTATTCAAAGCTTAGTAAAGGTGTCATACCTTGTATATCATGGATGCCTCCACCTTCGTCTAAATAATTAAATATGATAAATTATATGTACCTTATAATAATTATGTGTAATAATTTTGATATTTTGTTTATTTTCAGCTACACATTCGAAGCGGCGCCTAGAGATGAATCAGAAACGCTTTCCAAGAATTATACTACATATTTCTGCTAGCATCTTCTCCCTCCTTTATAGTATCCACATCAAAAGACAGCATTTAAAATCATATATTACTTCATACACAAGAGAGAGGAATCGCGGGTCGATTCCAAAACTTGTGCCGTTCAGAATCCTCCGCCATATTATGGCTCCAGCTGTGAGTCAAGGAACCTTGATATAAAAAGTTGAAAACCGTTGTTTGTAATAAAATGTTCGGATGGGTAATCAGTGAACATATGCTTGTAAGGTTGAGAACGACGATGGACGAGGAATTGTGTGTATGGAAACGTTCCATTGGATGAATACTAAGTCAGAGCCTCAGGAGTGAGCTCATCCGTGAACTGCTTCGATCAGACCTGCCAGCAGCGATGTCCTTCGCCACCATATCTCTTCCCAGGACGAAGTAGAAAAACCACGATACCAAATCTTCCTTTACCTCTACCAAAGTTTCTTTCATTCCTAGTCCAGAGAGCTTAGGTACCACTCTAATCCAGAAATATCTTAAACGTTTAGCCGCACCACATTCGCCAGTGTGCCTTTAAAGGAACTTATCAAATCTATTCACACGAAAAAAATATATCATAATTTGAGCATTTCTGTAATAAATACGTAATGTACTTCACTGGCATCTCCCCAGTTTAAATGCTTGCATGTATTCCAGTGGAGGACATATATTTTTTAAATAAAAATATTAGACGAAGCAGCAAACGAGAGCTTACGAGACGTACTGTGATATTATCAAGTGCCAGTATATACGAGTATGTAAAACCTATAGATACAAACCAGTAAATCCTTTATATAATTATTGATTTTGCCTTACTGTGGAACTATCTAGCAATGAACGTACCTGTTATTTCTAATTTTTTATATTTATGTGTTTGCTTATATATATATATATATATATATATATATATATATATATATATATATATATATATATATATATATATATATATATATAAGCCATTTGCTATGTATCTCGTCTCTTAATGCGTGTAACCATCGGAGTCTTCATCTTGTATGCTTCCGATTTTCCTATTTGTTTGTACTGAATAAAACCACTGTGATATATATGTACCAATGGGAGATCAACCTGCCACACAGACTCCTTGTCTTGTAATACACGACTCGCACCGACATGGGGTCAGCAGCCCGTCCTCATAAACACTGGCCAAATGCCCGTTAAACCAGCCGCTAAACGAATTGTTTACGAATGAATGAGTTCACATACGACTCTACCCATAAAGGCTTCACCCACTTAATATAAACACAAATAACTGCCAACAGCATCAAAATACTAAACTTACCCAATCCTGTGTCTAACTGTACACATAGTTATATATTAATACTAATTTGCATATGAGAAAAAAAATACTTTTTGGTTACACAGTACTTAAAATTTTTACGAATGCGTCTTTGGAGTCGGCCGCAGAATGGACCTAGATATCCCGAGGACGGTGTGATAATTCTTTGACATTGATGCTTACATAGATGTGACAGAGAACGACTCCTAGACAGACGTGACAGAGAACATGACACAAATTATTTGACGCAGAAGTCTCCACATTCGTTCCCACAGCGCTACATTATTGTATTTTGCGTTCTAATAAACATATTTATTGAGATTGATGTACTCCTTTATCCCGGTGGTGGTGAGTGTTGTATTAATGGTGGTGGTGAGTATTGTACTGATGGTGGTGGTGAGTATTAGTAGCTATGGTAGTGATGGTGTGGCTACTGTCTTGATAGCAATAACGGTGAATTGCTTTTGTTAGATGGATTTGGTGTTGCTTTTGTTAGATGGACGCTAGAACTGCATTTGTTCTGTCAATTTTTATGAAGTGTGGGAATACTTAATATCTATCAATACTATTCTGAGCTTTTAACTATCATTTACAAGACTTGTTGAAGTAACTATATTTTAGCAACCAACATGTTGCCATTCCCTATTTTGTTATTTTTTGGATGATTCGAGCGTAAAATACAGATGTATTTGGCTAGGAAATATCCGTTTGATTAAATGTCACTTGTTTGGTAGTTTTTCCCTGCTGTTCCGAGTGTTTTCATGTACACAACTGAGTTAGGTGTATTTAATTTGCTTCTCTCTAAGAGTCCAAAGTTGCTTGAACGTCATAGGGAGGATGTAATTAACCAAAGAAATCCCAAACCGTAATAGGCTCTAATATATATATATATATATATATATATATATATATATATATATATATATATATATATATATATATATTATATATATATATGTATATATATATATATATATATATATATATATATATATATATATATATATATATATATATATATATATATTTTCCGCATACAAATGATCAGTGTTTAGTGATCGTCAATTGCATCAATGGATACCACGTGCCAGTTTCTCTCCTTCTGCTCTCTCTACCCTTCTCTTAAGCCTTTTGTTACTAAACTTCGTTCTGCTTTAGTGAAATCTCATTCCTTAAAACTTCGCCTCCGTTTCCTTCGAAAATGCCTCAGTGAACAAGTGCTTCCCCGTTCATTATTACCCAACAGCATTTATATATATATATATATATATATATATATATATATATATATATATATATATATATATATATATATATATATATATAACATTACATAGCCTAGTGTTCCATAGTGAATTGGGTCCATGATACGTGACTCCCAGCACACGTGCTAATTTCTTAAGAGCAGGAAGCTGCAGTATCTCTTACGAGTTAAGTAAAGGACAGGTTTTCAACCTGCTCTACATACACTTATCTCTGAATTATATCTCACAATCTTCTTGTCTACCGTTTTGATAGGAGCGAATATTTGCTCTGTGAGATAGCCACCACTTATGTTGTCTCCAAGATAAAATAGTTTTAAGGAATAATACACGGGTCCTTTAGTATGGTGGCTTATTTCTCGACTCATAATAGCGGGATCTCTGGTTCGATTCCGGGGACAGAAATTTATGGGTAACCTAATTCTTCTGTTCTCCTAGCAGTAAATAGGTACCCGGGAGTTAAGCAACTGTTATTGTTACATCATGCAGTAACCCAAATATCAGACAGAAAACGCTTCTGTTATCTCTAAACCAAATTATTTGTTACCTAGTTGATAGATAATACTTACCAAGATAGTTTTCGAGTTTCTCAACAAGGATTTCGTCAAAGATCTTATCAAATACTCTTTATATTGGTCCATAGTGCTCTGCTGATGTCCTTCTTTAATATTTTGTTTTGACAGCTATAATCCCTATAATCCTGGCAGTCTTCCAAATAAGTGGCCAAGTTTGCGGATAATTGTAGCCTACGGAGGACAATTGCAGTAGGGTTTGCTGGTACAATCACTCTTCCTCTTAGGAAGTAAGGGCTTACATAGCCTACTCCCGAGGCTTTGTTGACATCTGTCTCGAGCAGAAAGCTGTCTATTTTTTTCTTTTATAATATTACACATAGAAAAATACAAATTGGTAAAGCGAGGCAACACCTCGGGAAGGATGACTCCTTAACTTGCAGTTTGCATGTAGAGTCAGCAGCAAGAAGTTCGAGCTCCACAATACTTACTAGGCCAGGTCTTGCGAGGCCAGGTTTTGCTGTTCATTTCTTATGCAACACCAAGCTTTGGTGCCCAACGATCCTCCTGATATTTTGTTTACAAAATCCTCGAGGTTCCTAGAACGGCCCGTTTTTGATCGTCTCGTGGTTTCTCCAGCTACCATAGAACACTTATGGTTTGCTTCGGTGTGTAAGTCTTTCTTGGAGGGGTTTCCGGGCTCTTGACGACTCGTTGGCCATAGTTCTACACTGGTACCCACACTAGGTTTCGTCATCCGATTTATATTTGTTGACTTGGAAATATTGTAATTTTAGTGTTAGGACTTGAGATGTGTTGGTACTTGGGATGGGCTAGTACTTGCGATGTGCTAGTACTAGGGATGTGCTTGTACTCAGCAATGCACAATAGAGCCAGCGCAGAGTAGAGGTGTCACACGCACAATCGGAGGACACTGTATGAACATCAGAGGTATGCGCCTCTTCAACCTCGCACTAAATCTAAGAAATATTACTGGGACACAAGTTGACGTGTTCAAGAGGTAACTAGACATCATGATCCTGCCGAAAGTGGTAGACCATAATGGATATAGGGAGCATGAGACAAGCCTGGCTCCAGGCTGGGAAGTACAAGTAAACTACAGGTAGACTAAAGGTAACACTTCCAGAGGGCTGTATGACCACTGACAGTACCTAGCACTGACAGTACCTACCATTGTACAGTATAGTATTGAGTCGTTGATGAACACACAAAACAGCAGTAAAAATTAAAAGTATGTGTTCTATTCTGTTATTTTTAATGGACACAGAACGACAGATGATCTATCCGTCTATTTAACAATATTTAACTTAAATATCTGTTTTTATATTTAACATATAACTATTTATATGTCAACAGAACAATGAAAATATATCCTAAAGCAGCGAGTATACGCAAAGCTGACGTGCTGCAGGACACGGGATCACTACACATCATGCATGGAGGGAAAAGAGCAGTTAGTATCATTATTAACAAAAAAATCGCCCTACAATTATTCCCTAAATGCCTTGTTTCAAGCAATGTACGTTAATGTAAAGCATCAAACATTTTATAGATTTTATTCACTTTCTACAATCAAGTTTGATTGTTCTTTCATAACAGATTCTTGTATCTATAACAAGGCCACAATAATCGTCATTCTTTCAGTGTCGCGTGATAAACAAATCATGGCTGTTATCTTATATCAGGACCAAGATAAGCGGGTGGAATGTTGCTTCATTCTATTGAAAAATACCGCAGGCTCTGAGCTGTTACAAGTGATATCAGGTAACCACCTGTGCGGATATGCAGTCTAAAGCTAATCTTCAAAGACACATAATCCCCGATGTATGAACATAAAGGAAGTGACAACGTTTCAGTCCGTCCTGGACCATTGGCAAGTCCGAACCGAGACGTCGCCGCTTCTTATATTTTCAGATGTGTTGGGTGTGTGTGTGTGTGTGTGTACTTTTCACCCTATTTATTGTGACTTGCCGTCTCCTAATCATCGTTTGTAAAGATTGTTTGATAATTTATTGGAAGAAATGTAGGCTAATGGTCTATTGTATTATCAGTGATTATTCCCGATGGTCATATATGTTTCTTTAAATGAAGCCAAGGTGTTTTGGCCTTAAGGCCTATCAACCTTTCGAGCAGTGATTGCAAATAATTTTTATTTGGAGGAACCCTATAAATATTTGATAAAATCTCGAGGCACGGTGCCTGGCTGACCTAGGCTCATCACGGGTAAATTACAAACTAAACGTGCAAATCAGTAGCCAATAAATAATTAATTCATACTCTGGAATAAAATATTACAAGAGTACTTATTGATTATTTCTGTTTACTAATTACTTTTAATATAAAAGGCTAACATTTTAGCTTTGCATCTGACTTACGGGTTACCTTACCTTGAGGATACCTTGAGGTGCTTCCGGGGCTTATCGTCCCCGCGGCCCGGTCATCGACCAGGCCTCCTGGTTGCTGGACTGATCAACCAGGCTGTTGGACGCGGCTGCTCGCAGCCTGACGTATGAGTCACAGCCTGGTTGATCAGGTATCCTTTGGAGGTGCTTATCCAGTTCTCTCTTGAACACTGTGAGGGGTTTGCCAGTTATGTCCCTTATGTGTAGTGGAAGCGTGTTGAACAGTCTCGGGCCTCTGATGTTGATAGAGTTCTCTCTCAGAGTACCAGTTGCACCTCTGGGTTACACACACATTGTGTAAATATTTTGTAATGATTGTGTAATACAATAGTTTTTTTTATAATTGGTAGCAAGGTTTCCTTCCCCTCCCCCTAGGTCGAACTACTGACTATCCAATAGGATGCAACCCCACAACAGTTGCCTAACTCCCGGGTACAAATTTTCTGTTTGGTTTAAAGGCATTTGGCGAAAGGAAACGTGCCCAATCATTTCTGTCCTGGCCGTCAATGGAACCCGGGATACCCCTGATTGAGAGTCGAGAATACATGCAACAAATTAAACGCCGTGATAACTATTCTGATTATTGCACAGAATTTCAATTTATTAAACATGTTTAAATTACGAAGTCGCGTGACGCAAAGATGTGTCGCAAGCAAGAGATTCCGGGGTTGATCCCTTGGAATTTGAGACAAAAACTTTCGACCAGCGTTTTAGTTTCACCTGCACGATGCTTCTGTTCACCTAACACTGAACAGGTAACCCAGGCTGTTGTGGGTTGCATCCAGAGGGGAAAGGTCAGCAGTCAGCCTACGACCTACGACATACGGGAGGAGAAGGGAATCTCGACAAGTTCTTCAGTCTATGTGGATCCATATTAAGCTAGGCATATTATAAAAGTTGGAATACAGTATTGAAATTGTGCATCATGGCGATGTGCTCTTAAGTGGTTTTATAATGATGTTGATTAAATAACAAGAATGTTAGTTGATTGTTAGATGTATGCCACAGCATTATGCTAGATTTTCAAACATGATATTTAACATATTGAAACTATGAAGTTTTTCGTGGAATAATGGCAGAACCTGTTACAGGCGCCCGTGATTTTTTCTTCCGTATTCATCACTAAAAATAGTGTCCATCATGTAAATACCAAATTAAATGTTAACGTAAACCAAAATGTTTTAGGTACCCATAAGAAGAAATAAGTTCTTGGTTTTCTTCAGTTTACTTTAATAGAAAACCGTCCTTTAGTGACGCACCTTCCTTTTTAACGACAACTGCTATATAATTAATTTTGTCGGGGACACGAAGCTTGTGTTCATATATATCCGTTGGGCTTATATCAAGGTAGTTTTCCAAGGTCGAACTACTGACCCTTCCCAGGCTGCAACCACACAACAGTTGACTAACTCCCACATACCTATTTAGTGCTAGGTGAACAGAGTCATTTGGCGAAAGGAAACGTGCCCAACCGTTCTATCCAAGTCTGGATTCGAACCCGAAATTCCCGGTTGTGAGTCGAGAACGAACCCAACTGTACTACAGCAGCTAAAACAATAACTAATGTTACATTCACCAAATTATCCAGAACGGCAAAAAAACTATAAATCGAAAGAAATAGATCAAATCAAAATCAAAATAAAAATAAAAAAAAAAAAATAAAAATAAATAAATCAAAAGAAATCAAAATGCCCAACAAAGAAATACAATGAACAATATCATCGACCTGTAATGAACAAACGGATAATGAACTATCTGACGTTCATTACACACACACACACACACACACACACACACACACATATATATATATATATATATATATATATATATATATATATATATATATATATATATATTCAACCTGCATAACGTGTGAGAATTTTTGCAACTGCACATGCAAGAAAAGTATTGTGTTGCATTGTTGTGCCGTCAGTTAGTGTGGTGGTCGTGCAAACACGGCTTCTGTGTCGCTGCTCAAAATGTAAACAAAACAGTATATACGCTGATGAATCTAAACTGTTTAATACAATTGTTATTTTTTTTAGGCTTCCTTTGAAGCCGTCACTTGTCGACCGGCCGCCAGGGAGAGACCGGGGGGAGTTGGGGGCGAAGCTGCCTTGGGGGTGTATAGTCAATTCATCTTCAGTGAAAAATAACTACGTCTGTATTTAAAAATGACTTCATTTTCGGTGAAAATAACCACATTTTCGCACGCGTGCGCACGGGGATTCTAGGGTGTTGGGGACCGTGATGAACCGGATGTCACTGATGTGTTGAGGATGATGATGTCCCCCCCCCCCCCGTCCTTACAAACAGACGAGGACACATGTTTGCGTGTATGTTTTCTGCTCTCGGCGGGAATGGAAAAAAAGACAGAAGACAGTCAAACGGAAACCAGAGGCTAAACAGTCTAACAAACAGAAGCCAACCCAAATATAGTTAAACAGAAGCCAAACGGAATACAATGAAACAAAGCAAACGGAATACAGTCAGACGCCAAACAGTCAAACAGAGGTCAGTCAAATGCGTCAACTATTGTGTTGAAACTTTTGAGAAATTTGGTAGTTCCTGTTTAAATATATAAATGTTTTTCGTTAAAATCCTCAAATTCATCGTAAAATCCTCAAAGCACTAGCTAAATGCTAACTAATCCCAACCAATTCTCAAAACTATGATCAAATCACCATTAATCCGGAACTCCAATAACCCGTATTTTTCAACCCTATTGAATGGAAAACACTTTACACATTACTTATGATCAGATTCGAACTTTTCGTGAACAACGCTTTGCTAACTACCTTTGTTCAAATCGCACCTCTAAATATTCAGCAGCCCGGCCTCTAAACAAAGGCCAAAGTTCATTCCATGCACCCACCAAACGCACTGTTTATGAATAAAAAATGGTTTACACACACGACTCAACTAATGACGTCCGAACACTTCCGGAACAAATGCTTCGCTGACGACTTTTGTTCGAACCACAACGCTATAAATGTCTCACCCACATAATACAAATACAAATAATCGGCAACAGGACCTAAACACCTAACCTAACCAGAGACTAAATATGAACAATATGCTAATACATAATAATATTAATTTATATTTGAGAAATGTTCTGTTTTGAGGTGAGGTGATTATCAAGAGTAGCGCCAAGGCTTTGCAATTATATAGCACTGAGGAGTGGCCAGGATTAGGATTTGGGATGTGACGAAGGGAAGGAATGGTGCCCAACCACTTGGGGATTGAACGCCGACCTGCATGAAGCGAGACCGTCGCTCTACCGTCCAGTCCAAGTGGTTGAGTTCTGTTTTGAATGAACAAAATATTAAAATTGATAAATGCGTCTTTAGGGTCGACTGCTGGATAGAATGGACTTGGTCTAAGGACGGGTTGCTTTATTCGAATCACAAATCTGTAAATGCTTCACCCACGTACTTAAAATACAAATAATTGCCAAAAAACTATTCAAGCCTATCCTAAGCCTAACTGTACATAAAACTATAATAAAAAAATAGAAAAAGGCGTTTTTTAATATATAGAAAACCGGACGATTGCATCTTTGGTGAAGGCAGCAGGTGGAACGAGCATGTAGCCTGAGCAACCTCTGTTTACACTTCTGCAAACGTGACGTCACGTGCCCATCCACAAGAGAAGGGGGTGGGAGTGTAAGGGGTTCAGGGAGGGAGTGCCCACACTCCCACCCGGATACGAGCTGGCAAAAGCCACATGTGAGCTACCACGGCGTCGTTTCATTGGTTCCATTTTCTCACCCACCTATCCGCTCTCAGCGTGCAGCCTAATCTAGCTTTAGCTATCCGTGCCTAATTCAGGTTCCTTTACCTCTCATAGGCTTAAGTCAGGTTCCTTTACCTCTCCTAGGCTTAATTCAGGTTGCTTTACCTCTCCTAGGCTTAATTCAGGTTGCTTTACCTCTCCTAGGCTTAATTCAGGTTGCTTTACCTCTCTTAGGCTTAATTCAGGTTGCTTTACCTCTCCTAGGCTTGATTCAGGTGTTTTACCTCTCCTAGGCTGATTCAGGTTGCTTTACCTCTCCTAGCTTAAGTCAGGTTGCTTTACCTCTCCTATACTTAATTCAGGTTGTTTTACCTCTCCTAGGCTTAATTCAGGTTGCTCTACCATAAAACCATCCCTAACACATGCTCGTAATTACGTAATTATTATTGAAATGAATTCGCTTCTATTTATTATAAAGAATCAAATTTAAAATACCATATACACTTTTGGTGCCGCAGGACGAGAGATAAGAGCTCACAGGTCGAGTATGGTGCTTAATAAATGATGCAGATGGGGCTCACAATATACATTTAGTGGAAGCTCTCATCAATAGACAGGGATACTCTCGGACGCAAGTTCGAATCCTCGTCACGGCCCTTGTGGATTTGTTCATTCTCATCAATAGGTTATTAATTCTGCAACCCATTCTCCTGTTTAGATAGTAGTATTTGTAACTATGTGCAAAAACAGTACAAAGAATGCCGTTCTAAGCAATTAGATAGTACAACTTTGTACTATTCATTTTTAGAATCGAAAAAATTAAGCTAAAAAACAAACTTAAATATTCCTAGGCCTAGTACAGTACACATATATACTATATTAGGCCTCAGATATCGTGTATTAGGCCTAAGAAGCTTTGGTTAGTTTGTCAAAGCAACACAAATAAAAAACAACTTTCCGGTTTGTCCAACTCAATAGTTCAGATTTCTACTTTCTAATTTGGTTGCACGTCGGTATATATACTACGGTCCTCATCGCTAGTACAAAGTACTACCAAAACAAGAGTGTGGGGCTGTAGTTAGGGGTGTTACACGGGCGGCCAGAACCCTTACCCGTCTGCCGGATCCTCTCCTCAGTCCCCCCTCACACCTTTTTACACATTTTCTTCCAATCTCTCCTTATCTGTCGGC
>WNGS01113158.1:27900988-27903488 GCA_020271785.1 Procambarus virginalis | reverse complement strand
AATTTGTTACATCAGATGAGCTTTGCTACAAGTATTTCAACGGGGAGATCACTCCATTACAATGTCTGTCAGCAGAACTATTCTCCTTCCAATAGGTTCCATTAGGAGTTTGGGTGTGAATAAATCCAAGAATCATTTAATATATGTTCAAATGCTTCACCAAATTATGTATTCCCTAAAGCTAGACAAATGCAATACTATAACTACTGCTGTATGAGTACAAAAGAAATAGCACCTCTAATATTTTGTGATAGAACAACTTTGACCCGAATCATAAAACAGATACAAATTAAACCCAAATAAGCTTCAGTCAGACCTTGCAGTGATGTAGGAGAGTCCTTCCATCCGTAATATACAACACTATATATCATGAATAATTGATCATTTTTGTTTGTATAGGCTCTTACTGCATGCAATTGCCTTAATTGTACAGCACGTCGTTTAGACATGAACACAGTTCTACTGTTTTATTACAAATAACCCTTGAGTAGCCATACAATTAATCCTATTTTAGAAGCTGTACATATTATATATAAAATACGTCAAGAGGCATTAGTAGCATCCAAGAAGAGTGATAAAGACATTGAATTGAAATTTAAATTGAAATAAGTTTATCGAGGTAAAATACACACAAAGGGATGAGATAGCTCAAACTATTCTCACCCCGTTCAGTACATCGTATTAATACACACATATACACACACACACATCACAAACAATAAACATATTACCAAACATTCCGAGAGATAAACCTAAGACATTGGTGTAAGAATTGATTATGTTGGGAAGAAGTAGCGTAGTTGGGGGAGGAAGGGGGCGCGAGGAGCCGTTTTCTGTGGCGGTGTTCTCCCTCACAGTGGCCTCCATAGCGACACAGATAACAAGTCATTCCCACGATACCACTATACGAAGCTGTTGCCCCATCTCTTACTTAAAATGTCGGACAAACGAGGTAAGCCCCGTCCAATTCGTTGATTTGAAGTCTTGGTGTATGCTTGCTGCAGGTTTTCCACGCCCTAAGAGAGGAATGGAGGCGGCCTTTGTCCGGTAATGAAGGAAATAACAGGCCGAGACGCTGCGAGTGTTTTTGTTTGCCTTGCTTATAGCAGTACGCCGATGATTTGATAATTCACCGTGAGCTTTCAAAATGGCGTGAGAGGCCACAGTGGCTCTTGAAGGGGGGCCCAAGCTGCGGCAGATGACGACGGAGGGGTGGAAGGTGGAAATAAAGGCTGGTAAATGTCACTCGCCCCCGGCATTGGTGCAGCATTATGTATTCAGGAGGGAGGGAGGTCCCACGAGCTCGCAGGTCTGGCAATGGCCGGTGTACAAGCTCGTCCATTTTGTCTCATAATTACCCAAAGAGCTTTCTTTTAGGCCGTATATGCGGGGATTGGACTGATCCTTACTGTTATTTTGGCCATATAAATGATTGCTAAATTTTTTTTTTATGGTGGAGGTTTAGAGAGGTCAAATTTTAATTATTAATATTTTTTATTTGTTTAGCTTTTTACCTTGAAATTTGGCACACGTGGTTAATGTGCTTCGTTTGTTACAAAAATACAACTGTGGTATTATAAAAATGTTTTTAAGGAATGGGTAGTGGTATTATATGGGTATTTGTCAAGCCTGGTCACATGGGGCTATATCTGCCAATCTTAAGCATTTTGAGGGGAATGGATGAACACCTTAATTTTCAAGATAGTTTTGAAGATAGTTTTCATGAAATTGGCATGGGTTTCCAGATCTTGAGCTGTAATGGGTTGTACTTGGGTTCCTTCCCTGCCCTGTTCGTCTCGATAAATCCAGCAGTATTATGAAGAAATGTGAAGATTTGGAGGATTATGCTTTGGGGAAATCATGGTATTAAATTGCCTAATACTCCCAGCGAGTATAAGAAATATTGCTGGGACAACTGTGGACAACTTCAAGAGAAAACTAAATAATTTTCTTCAAGTGCCGGACCAATCTGGCTGTGGTGGATAAGTGGGCCTGCAGGCCACTCAAAGCAACAGCCTGTTGGCCCAAACTCTCACAAGTCAAGCCCAGACACGGGCCAGGCTTAGGGAGTAGAACTACTCCTAGAACCCCATCAAACAGGGACATGAGTGAGAGAACTGGTACTGGAGCCTACTTAAGAAAAGATTTATTGAAGACAATGTTGCATTCTCTGAAAGGGTTAATTTGTTGAATTTGTTAAATATACGAACTGTGGGAGTTTGGTTATTGAATGCTCGAGTGGGTTGAGAGACTCTCAAATATAAATGTAGAAAATTATCATTTGATATTGCTTTGCTTTTATTAAATACAAAATCTTAATAATTACAGTTTGGGTGAAGATTTGGTAGTTTCAATACAAAAATTTGTCTTCATAATTTTGTACTGTACATAATTTCAAAAAGGCATTAAACTAGCATGTAAAGTTACCAAAATATACATTTATTACAGTATTTTAAATGTCCTTCAAATTTGAATATTTGATGCCCTTTAGCATAGATAG
>WNGS01113158.1:27860042-27900888 GCA_020271785.1 Procambarus virginalis | reverse complement strand
GGGCTGTGCTTGGCCGGCTGTTATGGGGGCTGTGCTTGGCCGGCTGTTATTGGGGGGCTGTGCTTGGCCGGCTGTTATTGGGGGCTGTGCTTGGCCGGCTGTTATTGGGGGCTGTGCTTGGCCGGCTGTTATTGGGGGGCTGTGCTTGGCCGGCTGTTATTGGGGGGCTGTGCTTGGCCGGCTGTTATTGGGGGGCTGTGCTTGGCCGGCTGTTATTGGGGGGCTGTGCTTGGCCGGCTGTTATTGGGGGGCTGTGCTTGGCCGGCTGTTATTGGGGGGCTGTGCTTGGCCGGCTGTTATTGGGGGGGCTGTGCTTGGCCGGCTGTTATTGGGGGGGCTGTGCTTGGCCGGCTGTTATTGGGGGGCTGTGCTTGGCCGGCTGTTATTGGGGGGCTGTGCTTGGCCGGCTGTTATTGGGGGGCTGTGCTTGGCCGGCTGTTATTGGGGGCTGTGCTTGGCCGGCTGTTATTGGGGGGCTGTGCTTGGCCGGCTGTTATTGGGGGCTGTGCTTGGCCGGCTGTTATTGGGGGGCTGTGCTTGGCCGGCTGTTATTGGGGGGCTGTGCTTGGCCGGCTGTTATTGGGGGGCTGTGCTTGGCCGGCTGTTATTGGGGGCTGTGCTTGGCCGGCTGTTATTGGGGGCTGTGCTTGGCCGGCTGTTATTGGGGGGCTGTGCTTGGCCGGCTGTTATTGGGGGGCTGTGCTTGGCCGGCTGTTATTGGGGGCTGTGCTTGGCCGGCTGTTATTGGGGGGCTGTGCTTGGCCGGCTGTTATTGGGGGGCTGTGCTTGGCCGGCTGTTATTGGGGGGCTGTGCTTGGCCGGCTGTTATTGGGGGGCTGTGCTTGGCCGGCTGTTATTGGGGGGCTGTGCTTGGCCGGCTGTTATTGGGGGGCTGTGCTTGGCCGGCTGTTATTGGGGGGCTGTGCTTGGCCGGCTGTTATTGGGGGGCTGTGCTTGGCCGGCTGTTATTGGGGGGCTGTGCTTGGCCGGCTGTTATGGGGGCTGTGCTTGGCCGGCTGTTATGGGGGGCTGTGCTTGGCCGGCTGTTATGGGGGGCTGTGCTTGGCCGGCTGTTATGGGGGGCTGTGCTTGGCCGGCTGTTATGGGGGCTGTGCTTGGCCGGCTGTTATGGGGGGCTGTGCTTGGCCGGCTGTTATGGGGGGCTGTGCTTGGCCGGCTGTTACGGGGGGCTGTGCTTGGCCGGCTGTTACGGGGGGCTGTGCTTGGCCGGCTGTTACGGGGAGGCCTTTGCTTGGTTGGGGGCCTTAGTGCAATATCCATCTTAAAAATGTTTAGGGTGTCACCTACACTAGTGCGTGTGTAAAAAAAAAAAAAAAAAAAAAAAAAAAAAAAAAAAAAAAAAAAAAAAAAAAAACTTGCATTAGTGAAAAAAAGTACAGTTCACTTATACTGTAGGTATACTGTATCAATGTTAGGTTTGATACAAATACTGTACTTTTCTCCCCATTGGTTTATTGGAAATTTGACATGAATTTAAAGTATTCATGCATAAAGTTGTTTACATGTTTATGGCAGTCTCTTATTGACATGGAATTGTCAGAAATTTTGTCCAAATGTTATATAAAAGATGTATATGGTTATAATAGGTGTGATCATGCAGTTTAGACTCTTGTATTGTCATTAATCCAAATATCATGGAATATTTTCTCTTTAAATGTGTAATAGCATATGTTAGAAAACAGGTAATTAATTTTCATTATATGTATGAGCTTTTCTTTGTCAGTTATTTTAAATTAAAATGCAGGGATCTTTTGCTTTTAAAATTTTAATGATACACAACTAATACGGACAATAATGAATCAGTTTTCAGATCTACTAGACAATCCAGTAAAAGTGTGACTATTGACAAATACGGAACAAATGATCAACAATAAATCAATAGTAAAGTTGTATAGATTAGTTGGAAAGTCAGTGTTGCAATTAAAGAAAAGTGCTGTATAAAGATTGATAGTTTTTAGGAATTGAAATGACCACCGAACCACTACCGTATGTGTGGTCTGTGAATTTAGTTAGCTGGCAGCGCATAATAATAATAATAAATAATTTCTAAGATAGGTTAGGTGGGGATTTTTAAGTTAGGTAATAATTGGGAGGTTAGATGTTTATTTGGTTCAAACTTACTAACCCCACCTGACCTATCCTAGAAGTCAACGAGAGTCAGTCAGCTTCGATCGTCTATGATGTCTACGAACGGAATCAAAATAAAGGTGCGTCGGCGCTTAGTTTGCCAATTCTTATTATAAAAATATTTTTTGTTGGGTAAAAAAAAATGCATTAAATTGTACAAAATTTACAAATCTATAATGGTTCATAAAAGCATCACTGCTGTATTTAAGAAAAGTGACATTCAGAGCAAACCTAGACATTTTACATAGTAGGCTATCCATACTCTCAGGATAAAGTCCTCTAGTCACAGCCTATAATCGATTTTCTTTGTACAATGGGCTTCATACACTTGTCAAGCCACTTGACTTCAGTTTGATAAAATTTCCTTGGTTCTCTTATGTTTTCATTGGGATTTGAAAGCACTATACCATGGCTTAATTGTAAACTGAATAATTTGTAATGTGACTGTAAACTCAATACAACTGAGACTTTGGAAACGTTTTACTCTGGTTATAAAGTTCAAGTAAAACACCACATAGGAACAAGAACTTTACTTTAAATTATTACTTGTAACACTTGAACAGAACCTGTACAATAAAGTTTGTTCCTACATGGCATTCTATTAACATTAGTGTTTGCTCTATTGCCAAGAACTTTCAATACGTATTAATAAAATACATTACCTGCTTGAAATGCCACTGCTGATGAGTTTTGGCTGCTTGTTTTGGTCTGCATGGTTTATTGTGACTGCCCAATTTGAGAATGCGACATATTTTTAGTACTCGTGGTATATTTTGATTGAAAGGTTAATTTTTTTTCCAACTTTGAATATTGACAATTTTAACCAAATATGTTAACAGTATTGTACAGAATAAGAAACCTTGATTAGCAAAGCCAAATCTTTTTATGATAAAAGCCTGAAAAGTTGCCTAAAATTTGGTCTCGATATTTTCTGGAGTTGGGTAACCCTTATTAGTTCTTTCCTAATCTTTTTTATATACAGTATTGATTACAACCATTGATTTTTCCTCTGCAGTATAAGCAATCTTGTTTTTAGAGTAATATGAAAACCTGCAAGGAATGCAGTTTTATAACTTTTTTTGCATTTTGAATGCAAATAGCTCATAGTTAATGGGTTACCTTGTAATTATTTAATAGGTATGAGTAGCCCCATACATTTTCAGTTTTCAATACTGTTTATGTATTGGTTCTAATAATTATTATATACATTAAGAGCTTTTTTGTTTTTTCTATTAGGGATATTGTCTGATTGATTTTTTTGTTTATAAATACAGTACTGTACCTTGTTCTCTGATGCACATTTCTGTGGGTGTCTAGAGACTAGCATCTGGACGGAAGGCAGCCACTAGATATTGTAGTGTTTAGTCACTTGGTATTGTATCTCGATTCATGTGAGCCATTTGAGGGGTTAAGATTTTTAGTTCATTATGATATGTAGCATGGTACAGTATACTTGGCATGCATCAATGGCACTTTCATTCTTATAGTTATTGTATAGTATTGAATTAAATGGCGATGAATGATAGAGTACTTGAATCCGATTTTCCAGCTTTATTCAAATTTGTTCCCTACATGATCTCTGAAATAACACAAATCAAATGTATCAGAAGGGAATTACAAATCATAATAATGAACCTTACACCAAGATGAATGTAATCAAATGAACAAAATATTAAGAAATATCACAATATTGTACAGTATATTGATATGTTTTCGTATCCAGAGCCTCGAAGCTGCCATTTTCAGTTCATCTCCAGTACCATTTATTATCCATAATGCAACTTCTAGGTGTTTACCCCCAGTGCTATCTTAAAGCATTACATCTGTACATCAGGCTGAAAACAAGCAAGAACAAATGGTCAAATAACTTCATAAATTTTGAATAAAATAAGAACCATTTATGGAGTTGTTGAAAAATGACTAGTATTAGTCTAACAGGCTTCTGTTAGATACCTTTCATGTGTTTTTTGGAGTGTATTTGAAGAGTTTGTGTGAATTTTGTATTTCATTTTGTGCTCTGGTGTGTACTAAGTTGTTTGGTGTTGACGTCTGCTAACTGGTGTCTGTCCTGAGATGCGAGACTTTACCCTTCCATTACTGTTGCAACCATTTGCTGTTTGACCCAGAGAATTTTTCTTAATATTTATTAGAATCTGCTGTAATCTTCATTACCCAGCCATGATAATTTTTCTGTACAAATTTTTTATCGGCTATACTGTAATACTTTATCGTCCTATCTGATTTAACTAGACTACTTTTTGCTGGCAGGGAGAATGGGGAGTGTAGAAGGGTCGGTCATAAGAGTGGGGGCTGGGGTCAGCAGTCTTGCTTAGACTGTATTCTCACTAAGGAAAAATTTGAATTAACAATACTACTACAATCTCCCAATTCCCCAATGTTAAATTCCCTATCCCAAACTTACCTCTATCCTTAATGCCTTCTTCCCTCAACCCCTAATGTGTGTACTCTTAAACGTGTTGCCCTGATATAGAAACCTTACGGTAGCATACTACTTAATGCATATTAACAAAAATTCTTGTACTGTCTGGTTGGGGTGTCTGACAGTGCCTGGGTAGTGAGATGGTTTATAATTATGGTTGTGTGTAATATAGATGCGGCTTCCATTTTTCTCCCGATTAGTGCTAGGTATCCAAGCACACACAAAATATAAATGCATTAAAATCCTTGATTAAACAAGGCCAGCACAGGAAAAATGATCATACATTACAGTGTGGGTGTGTCCAATGTGACTGCACTGGGCCAGGAGATGAAAAGACTCGTAATTAACTCTGTTGTAATATTTATACTACAGTATAAATTCAGAATGCCATTGACCATGGGCATTGATATAAAGGCCAGGCAGAAGTTAGACGTCATAACAATAACAATATCAATATTGTGGTTGTATTTTATTGCCTGTGTCATCAAAATTGGCCCGTGCTACAAATTTTCTGCCTAATCATTATTTATATATTCTCAAAATAATTGCATAAACATTTGCAATTACACTATTTCCGTGCATTTGCTACACAGAAAATCTAGACTTTTTCCAAAAAATTTAAATTTTTGTTTTGGGGAAAATCTGGATCATGTCCAGAAATGATGTGGTCCAGATTTTGGAGGTGCCACTGTTCAATAGTTGATATTGTTGAGCACCATATATTGCTTAAGGGTCTTCCCCCCCCCCTGCCACAATGACTAAGACTCTTGTACCTGCTTAAGGATAGGAATAATGTTTGTAATGAAAATGATACACAATTACACAATTTAACATGACAGTAGTTTGCAACTACACTACCATATATATTCATTCCAACAGGGCCTCCACCAGCTTCACCGTATGGCGCTACAGCACCAAATGTGAGCTATGCACCGATGATTGCCTCGGGCGCACCACCGTCTTACGTGGAGAGCTTGAGTCATCAAGTTGTTGCTGGTCCTGGAGTTCCACATCAGTTTTCTTCTCCTTATGCGACTCAAGCTTCTGCAGCAGCCGTTTCTGCTGCTCAGTTGCAGAATTATAAGGTAGGTGGTGTACTATGTTCTGACAAAGTGGCATTTATATGGTTTTTGGTCATTTAACTGCAGAAGCATTGAATTCAATAATTATGGAAGGCATATTTGAAAACTATTATGGGAAGAAATAGCATTATATGGGTTATTAGATAAATGTATACAATAAATCTGAAAGTTTAATGTATGTATTAAACAAATAAGTGTGATGGGGAACTGGCAATGCCCGTAGAGTAGAATCAGTATGCCTATAAATGAAACGAGGTAAATCAATTGCTACAAGGTGTGGACCTAACTTGCTAGGCAAATATAAGTAAATTAGGTTGAATACTTTAGAAATAGAAAAGTCAAGGACTATCATACCATTAGTATAAAAGGAAGTAGTATAAAAGGAACTCTTAACTCCTCAAGCAACAAACCCTTCTTATCTCACACAAAAGTCTAAATAAAGGACTTTGAAAGTATCACTTGACAGCTCAGAAGAGGAGGTACAAGAGAAATTATTGAAATTAGTTCTACACTATTAGGACGAATATCATGAAACTAAAAAGATTTTCATGAATTTGGTCCACTCCGCACTTTAAAAACGTAAGACATCACTAGGACGTGTTTGATATTCTGGAAAAAGAATTTACACTGTCGATGTTCCACATAACCTTGGGAAAAATTTGTCATTATTCTACTTAATAATCTGTATTGGACAACAAATCCTGGTGCAACTTGGTGTAGCTAATTTTAGCGAAATGTAGCACTTTTTTTTTTCCCAAATCTTGCGCTAAAATACTTTATAATGATAATTTAGTGTTGGTTAAAAAAGCAGGTTAAAGTTAGATCCAGCTGCATTAACATGTCAGAAGGCCTATTGACATTTCCAGATAGCCTACTTGTCTCTTCATTTTGAAAAGTTTACTGTGGAACCCTTGACAAAACAAAGTGGGAAAAATCTTGTCTGATGTACCTACTTGATTATTACAATAAGATTGTTTTGAGTGTTAACATTGTACACTAACTTTCTGAAGGCAGTGACAATCACAAGCATAAGTGATGACATGAAATAATGGCTAAAAGAATATCCATCAAATTATTTGTTTGATGAGACATCAATGTTAACTTGGTATTGTCCAAAACTGTGTATTAATACACTTGAGTTCATTGTCCTTGTCTGAAATTTATGGAAATGCTGGTAAATCACTTACTTTGTAGTGAATTAAGGATGGGAACATGAGAATGAAGTTGTTGGTGTGGAGGATCCATAACATACACACTGACAAAGATGCATACTTGTGAAAATGTTAAATAGAAACTTGAAGTAATGAGAGATCAAGTACCGAGTACTATACACGTGGAAAATACTGGAGGGCCAGATCCCAAATCTACACAGTAAAAATAACAACATACTGGAGAGAACAATATGGAAGAAAATGCAGAATAAAACCAGTGAAGAGCAGGGGTGCCATAAGCACAGAGAGCACTGTATAATTATCAGAGGTCCACGATTGCTCAACATCCTTCCAGCGAGTATAAGAATTATTGCTAGAACAACCGTGGACATAGAGAAAACTAGATAATTTTCTCCAGGGAGTGCCGGACTGTGTGTGTGCCTGCGGGCTGCTCAAAGCAACAGCCTAGTGGATTATTATAGGGCGCCCGACAGCTGAGTGGACAGTGCTTCGGATTCATAGTCCTGAGGTTCTGGGTACGATCCCCAGTGGAGGCGGAGACAAATGGTCAAAACATTTTTCACCCTGATGCCCCTGTTACCTAGTAGTAAATAGGTACCTGGGAGTTCGGCAGCTGCTATGGGCTGCTTCCTGGGGGGAGGGGGGGGGAGGATAAAAAAGGGGCCTGGTCGAGGATCGGGCCGTGGGGATGCTAAGCCCCGAAATGGTCTCGAGATAACCATAATGCTCTCAAGTCAAGCCTGGCCTCGGGCTGGACTTGGGAGTAGAAAAACTCCCAGAACCCCATCAAGCAGGTAAATGCTGAATATAAAGAAAGCTGTCTTGGTAAGACAGATGGAGCATGTAATGGTTTGTAAGTAATATCGCCAGATTACCTGAACGCATAAGATAAGTAAAACCTTTGCCTGGAAGCACACTAGCTGGATTATGAGCTTACAAAATGTGGAATGCCACATCAGTTATGAGTTATTATACACTTCTAATCTCTGGAGCTGACTCAAGGTTTGGATGCATTTTTGAAAGCAGACAAGATCTCTGAAACATGAATTGTACAAGGATATTTTACTTTAGACTTGTCTGAAGTACCTGTACTGGGATTTCAGTAAAGGTGTTTGACCAGTGCTTGTCATGTCAATGAGGGGGAAATTTACACACAGAAAAGACTAAAGGTAAGCCTTGGTCTGCTTACAACAAAAAAGAACTAGTCTTCAGGTAACAGTGCTTTCATGGTCCAAGACTTTAACAGTTTTGAGGAAAATCGAGAAATATTCAAATTGTGGTAGTCTTCAAGGGGAACATGACAGTTTTGCTGTTGCTGCCCTAAATGGCTGGATTTTGCCAGGGAATATTGACATCTAGGATATAAGAAATAACTTGGTTGATAAGAACTGACTGGCCTTCGAAAGCTGAAAGAACAGAAATTTCAAATTGGAAAAGTTTACTGGTCCTTCAAAAGATTTTGCGAAGTTTAAATTTCTTTGGATTTTGTGTTTAGTTATTAGTAAAACTTATTTTTACTGAAAGTTTAGGGCATATTGAAAGAACAATTTGCACTTCACATTTGGTTATTTTGGTTAAAAATGCATCAGTGGTAGTCAAGAAGCTCTGGCATTGGTATTTTAGTTTTAGAGAGAAAAAAAAAGATTTATTCCTGCATTTTGAAAAGATTGGCCCCAATAGTCTGTGGGATGTGTAGGTACTATCTGCTGTATATTTTCAGTTGTCTTTGTACCACCTCTTTTCTCTTGAAACTTGGCACTAAAGCACTGTATATTAACAAACATACTATTGGTCTAAATTTTATATAGAACAATTTATTAAGCCAGAGAACACTTTGATTCATGTAATGTTATGTTGATGCTAATCTATGCATAGAATCTTTACACAAAGCAGAGAATACATTTTTCAAATTTTATATATATATATAATAAATATATATAAAATATGTACTGTATTGCTAAACTATACCTGTATATAAAACCTTAACAAAACAGAAGACTGTGTTACTGTTAGATAAATATTTAGGTTATTGAAGCTTGGGTAGAGGGTTATGATAGGTTAGTTTTAAGGAAGACTTGATTAATAAGGGTATGTACAAAACTGGTTTTAGTTTTTGAATGCCTCTTAAATATACACATTGTTGTACGTGGTACGAGATCATTTTCTAAGGAAAAAAAGGGCAAGAATGTAATGGGCATTTGTATGCATATATTTTTGTGCAAAGCGGGTAAGTCAGCATTTAGCTATGGAGGCTCTGCAATTTATACTTGCATAAATCATGAAGAAAAGTTAGTTTCTGTGCATATGGAGTACTATCATCAGCTACTTGAGCATGAATTAATATGCAAATGGTATTGTACAGTTTGTCCAGTATATTTCCATTTTAAACATGGCAAACTTTATAAGGTGTTGATGTTGATTACTCATTTTTGCTTTGGTGGTTTTGCTTTGCTGTTACTTAAATTGTTGTATGTTTTACATACCTAATGAACTAACTTGGACATTGAAATTCACCCCATCTTTAATGTAGTGGGTATTACCATGTCTATAAAGTATGCCAATGCAACTCTAAAATAGAGAAGTTACATGAAGCTGTTATTGTTCCTGGCCTAAAAGCATGTACTGGGTATATTCTCTGCATTTATTTAAAATATCTAATGCATTTGAGTACAAAATAGTCTGTTATGAATTTATACATAAGCCATTGAAGTTTTTCTTGTAAAGTAATTCCTAATGCTTAAGGTTGCTATTTGATGTTTAACAGTGCATAAAGTACTATAATATGAGAATCGGAATTCTTGTGTTTGTGTAGATATCCGTCTCGTAGATATTCTATTGATCATGTTCATTGGCAGTTGCTAGTGTCATTCTAAGCAGATAATATGGTGTAAGTACAGTTTTATCACCTGTATTCTACCCTTAATTTCATTTGTGAATGCCAAACTTAAAAAAAAAAATTGTGCAGTTACAAACATTATAATTTGTATACCATATTGGATAAAATTAATTGTTCTACTAAATTTTAATGTTATAGTTTTATTTAGGTAATTTAACAGAGTTTAGTTGAGATTACATATACATTACATGTATATATATATAGTTTTTATGGGAAAAGACAAGCTCTTAGGCTTTAATTAAACCTTAGACACTGGCTATAGCAAAATGGTCATTTCTGCCTATGCGCCAAAAAAATATATACAGTATATAAAATTTAATTTTTTTTTTCAACATTATTAATTTGTATTATGCAAAATGTAAGAAAGGCAAAAAATATGTGAATATTTATTGTTTCACTGGGTGGAGGTGCTCTGAAAGGTTGGGTTGTGGCTGCGTTTGACGTCTGTCAACATACGGCATGTTGAACAACTTGATGATAAATCACACAATTCACATTGTGATTCATCATATCAATAAATAATTCACAGGCTTAATGAATCGGGGAAAAATATTAGGTTAGAGGAATATAGGTGAATGGTTGAATGCCTTGAGAGGGTGGATGTTGGGTGTATTGAAGCAGTCTGCTGACTGTGGCACGTCGTTGAATAATAAGTGTGTGTGTGTGTGTGTGTGTATTTTAAAGCTGAGTATTTGAGTGAATGTGTGTGATTTTGGTTGCTAAACATTTTTGTAGTAGTAGGTATGGGATATCTTGAACGCAAAAATCAGTAGAAGCCGTGTGGAAGATTGGAATCTGTGCTCTTGGTACTCCCAAGCAGACACCTTGGCTACATCACGTTAATTTGGTTTCTTTGTGCAATGTCTTGAATGGTAATTTGGATATACAGTAGAAGTTTAGAAAGAGGGAAGTGCATTAATGAATGTTTTTATTAGCTAACACTGTTTTAACCAGCGAGACATCAATACCATGTTGTTATTAAAGCATTTGGTAGAATACTGAATAAGCATTTAGTAGAATAAAAAAATTTATAGTATGCATTACAAGCTTCTATTATAATGAGTAAAATACTAAATGCTTAATAAAGAGGAAGATAAATGTTAACAAAATGTAGTTAACACTATCGCTCGCTTTGGACACCGGTCAGGTCCATTTTTTTTTCTCTAGTCCTAGCCATGGACAGGACTAGAGTCCACTACAAAAATATTTGTATAAAATTCATTTTTTATCTGATCGACCTCGGGATAGTTTCAAAATAAGCGCCTTTAGAATGCGCACAATTTGATACCAAAATGAAAGATGTAACACAAAATTTGATGTCAGAACACTTGAAAGATTATAAATACGTCTTTGGGTCCAAATTTTAAATTTTAAAATATTGGTTAAAATTCTATTGTGCTATTATTATGGGACTAGTTTTAAAATGCACGCCTTTATTGCAAATAATTTGATACCAAAATCAGTGATGTAACATTGATGTTATCAAACTGAACGAGTATACACATTAGGTTGTGGTGTGCAAATTGGTGTTCGTTCATGGGTAATTTTAGGCTTGCTGTGGGGAGTCTCGCCAGGCTTTTGGACATTATATGCATATACATCTGCAGGGAATTTAATTGCGAACACACTGATACCAAGACGAACAACGTAGCACGGGAATTAAAGTGAGAAAACTGAAACGAGTATACACATTTAGGCGTCCCTGCAAGCTCGCTCGCACCATTAGCCCCATGATGTCAAAGTCTGCGGCGTTCTCGTGGCACACGCGCGATAGTGTTAACAAAGTGTAGTAATTTTTAAAGAATGGCTTGAATTAGCTATAATTAAATGTAGAAAGTACAAATTGTTTATAAAGGAAGTATGCTTGAAGATGAGTGATACCCAGGGTATATGCTTGAGTCAGGACTTGCAGACAGATGGCAAGAGCCACAGGTAGAACATATGAAGCAAATGTTTTTGGCACTGTGATGTCACTTTAGCTCGGCTTAATCTAATAACACCTAAACAGGAGTGTTATTTGGTACTGAGAATTATGATAATTTTAGGGGCTAACTTTGGAGAGGAATGCACAAGGAATAGAATGATTGGAATGCAGAATATAGTGGGTTGTAGAAAAAGAAATTGCTTAGGTAATTTGAGTTTGAGTCATGAGAAGGGAAGCCTAGAAAAAGATGGAGGAATAAACGAGAGGAGGATTTTGGTATAAATCATTCTTTTAAACTAATAATTTTAAATTGAGCAACTTGAGTGTATTATACTTGAGATTGAATAAAGGTTTATTGTACTAAAGACAAAATTCTCCCCGGATTGCTCAATGCTTAAGTGGAGACTCGAGGCCTCCCTTCCCACTATTTTTGACAAATGCCGTGGGCAATTTAGAGTTGGTATAAGTAAAATGTACGTCTAATGCCTTACTAAAAGGACGGTTATTGTGCAGGACTGTCACATTAACAAATTTAATAGCTCAATGATATTAACTTTTACATTTAAATCTGCACCACTTACACAGAACCAAAATGAACGTAATATAACCACTACTTTAGCAGTATTGACAAGTGTCACAGGATTGCAGTGAGGTTTACAAACACAAGTGAGCATCAAAGTAATCAAAGCTATGAGCTTGGCTTGATTTTTCCAGAATAAATTTAATGGTTGATAAACTAGAATTACCATGTTTGCATTAGTATGCAAAACCTAATAGTAGTTCATGTAGAAGTTAGGGCATTTTAGGTTTGAATTACCCATTCCCATGAAGATAGTGTTCACTGTAAAACAAGAGTTCTGATATATTGATAATCTTATAACTGCACTAAGAAATATTCTGGTTAATATTGTTGCAAAATATTGATTTTTAATGTAATTGGCTGATGTATAAAGATAACTGGCTGCGAACGGAAGTGGTTGCTGTATAACGTAGCGAGAGTTTGATGTTATTTTTTTTAATACTGTACTTGCATGCGGTTATAATCTTTAACTTCTCTTCTGCAGTCTAATAGAAGTGTCTTTTGCTCGAGATTGTTTTAATGTTAGTCAATACTAATATGTATATAGTTAACTTTTTAAGGTTTATGCTCTTGCCTCAGCTAATCAGTATTTGAATGTTCATTTTCATAACTAATTTTTGGATAATTCATATTGAGTAATTTTATACGTAGTCCATGAAATGGCTGAAATACTGCTGTGGATATTTTGCTAGTTTGTGTTGGTACTAGTTTACCGTCGGTTTTCTGGAGCGTGGACGAAGCATGAAAGGTTGGTTGTTGCTGTGCATCTTTTCCATACTTTCATGATGGGAGCCTCCCCATCCGATGAGTGAAATAGGGTAGTGATGATGATGATGAATATCTTTTTAATGTTATTATTTTCATTACCCTGCCTCTTGTTAAAGTCTGTCCTGAGAAAATATGTAGGGCTATTTGCTATGCTATCAGCTGTACTAGCTGATTGTTTAGGTTTAAAGAAAAATCAAATTGAGGTATCCTATATAATAACCATTTGTTAGGTTAGATATGCCACCAGATAAACTGCATGTAAAATGCTTTAAATTTTCCTTGTAAAACATTAATTAATGCAAAGGTAAACTTGATATAGGTTTTGAACCTTGTCTTAACTTATGAAATTGATATGAAACGTTATGACTATTGCAGCCTCCTGTGTTCATTTATCATGATTTCAACAACATTGTAAATTGTGTATTGCTGGAATATATATTTATGTAAGTGTATTCATTTGCAAGTTTTTTGATGCCTCGACACATTCCTGCCGAGTTAAATATTCTTTGCTAGGCAAGTAAATACATCATTTAACAAATATATTGGAAGTGGCAGATATAGGGGAGGGGAGGGGGAGTTGGTAGTGCCAGATGTGGGGGGGGGGCCATTTTTGGACTGATAAAGTGTCTCCTGTGCCAAATGTGTAGATATGATAAAATAACATGTAAACATTCATAATTTATTTTGGTATATTAATTTTCCTTAGGAATGGCTAGTATAATTGCTTGTCATTTTTAGTGCATGTTAAGAGGGGGTTGGTTAGGTTAGTATGGATAGAGGAAAGTTTGAAAACTGTGCCCATAATTATCAGATTTCTCTCTTGGTTACTGCCTTGGGAGTAGTGTTCTATTTGGCAACCAGAGACAGCCGATACACCAGGGGAGAGTTATTATGAAGTAGGGGTTACTTTGTGTTAAGTGGGCATGGTTTGTTTGTTGCTGGAAATGTAAAAAATTTGATCTGTTAATATTTCAAGATTTCTACATCAATAAGAGTTTCATCTGTTGCCTATTACAACTGGCCTGGGGGCCAGCCTTCCCAGGTCTGAGGCTGTTTGTCTTCACAGCCAGGCTGATTTGTTACTCCAGTAGAACCTTGAAGTTTGTTTCTACTGTTCCACCTATATTATTTGTTGATTAGGTTGAAATAATTACTAAAGTGTGATTACCTGAGTGTAGTTGCAGGATGAGCTACGTTTGTGTTGTCCCGTATTCCCAGCACTGTCGTGTAATGCTTTGAAATTGGTCTGCTTTGGCCTCCACCACCTTCTCACTTGGGCTTCAGGTGTTTACACTGTTCTCAAATTGTTTGTTGCACTCTGAATTTTATATTAAATTTGTTGTAAAATTCCTGCCATATAATCCCCACTGGCGTAGGAAGCTTTTGCTTTGGCTTTTCGAGGTCCCCGTAGGCTAAGCCAACCACCGACCCTCCCTAGATTGCAGCCAACAACAATTGCCCAACTACTGGATGTTTATTTTACCACTGGGTTAAGAGGTATTGGGAGAAAAATATGCCCACCCCATTTTTTTGTTTTGTTCTGCCCAGGGATTGAACCTGGGTCCTTTGTGAGCAGACAACATAGACCACTATGCTGTTGTAATTTCATGCTCCATGGGGTGTAATTTGAGTGGTTCAGTATTTCCAGTAGTTACGTGTTTCCATTGATTCTCTGCAGACAGTAACGGATCTCTGTATATTTTATAGCTAATTTGCCTGCCTTGTAGGAAATGAGAGCTGAACAGGATTCCATTAGAAATAGCACAAGTGTTTGAAGCATACAATCACTAGTGTGGCATACTTTTTTTTTTTTCCTCCCCTTCTAAGTCATTTTCCTTGCTGTAACTTTGCTTGGTTGTGCTCTCAATGCCTGTCTTACAGAATTGTTTAGAGATTTTTAACGTAGCTGATTCATTCTGTGAGATGTGTCCGAATCTTGTATCCTGTACTATTAAACTTGTACAGTAATTTATTTGTTGGCCATTGGGAAAGTTTGATACATAGTTGTATTTTTTTTTGTCTTCAACTAAGGCCATTTTTCATACTTGTTTTTGTGTAGTTTTGTGAAGGCTTACACAAAAACTGTGGGTTGCATTCTTTTCTATATCTGTCATATTTTGAAAGACTTGGCTTCGTGCTGTATGGAGGCACCACTTCGTCTGATGTACTGACACTACACTATTACAAAATTAAGAATCTTCCTCTGTATTTCACTTCCACATATGCAGAAAGGCTGCAGGTTGAGTTAACGTTCTAGTACAGTATATGCTTGTTGTTCTAGTCTACTTTCCTGAAATTTCTTGTAATAATATTGTCACAAATTTGAAAGGCTGGAGTCTGAGGCTAATATTTGGTACTGGTTTTCTTGGTGGGTTTTTATTAATTTACTCTAATTCTTCACCCATTGCATCAAAGGGATTGTATAGGGGATTATTTCTAGGCTTTTTTCTTTAATTCCTAATGTCTCAACACACAATTTGTAAATATTAAAAATTCTGTATAGGAAAGTTAATTTAAATACATTAAAGAATTTTATTACACACAACTCTAGCAAATCCAGTGGCCATTTTGCTGCCATGGGCACGTAAAGCACTGGGATAAAATGGGATTGAAGTTTTCTTATACTCTGATAGTCATAGTGATATGTAATTTGCTAATGCTGGACAGTACTGTTACAAAATGCTTTGACAAATCGAATTCTTCTTTTTGTTCCAAGGACATACAGTAAATTGGGTTACATCCACAATGTATATTTTGCCATTTAACCCCCAAATGGCCCGGCTATTAAAAAGTACTGTACTGTATAAAGCTGCACAAGACTTGAAAAGTTAAAATATGATAATTAGAGCATAGATAAAAGTGCAAATAGTGATTGGAACTGTGTAAGGGTTAATGGTTAGTATAGGAAAGGAGAATTATGACCTCCCTTATGGGAAGAAAGGATGCTTAAAAAGTAATAGTCTCTTAGCACTGGTTTAGTTCATTATAACTTTAAATTTGTCACTGCTCACAAGTGAATTTGCATTTTTTCCCCCAACATTCTGAGCCTATTTTTCAACATAAAAGAATGTAGAAATGTATGCACATGATCAGTCTATTACAGCAAAAAAAAAAAAAAATTGTACTTTTCTGGTAAGTAAATTTACAAAGCATAGTGCAGATATTCACAAGCAGTCTAGTGTTGTTTTTAGTAATGAGTTGACCAAGGTGATCTCTGGATAGTTCCCTGATCAGCTGTTCATGTACTGTGCTCCAAAAAGTAAATAAAAAAATTAATTTTGTAATTTCTAGACGGGTGATGCACTTCAGTGCCATTTAAATGTTTACTGTCAATGTATAGATGACACATTTTAGCATCACCAGAGTGCTGTTGAGAAATATAACAGTTTGTAGCTCAGAACATCTTTTTAATCATTTTCATTGTGGTTACTAATGTTCTCAGTCATTAACTCTGATGACACATTGAAGAAAGGTACCCTAAGCTTATTTTCATTCCATGTTTTTCTCCAGTTTTTGTGATTTCAAATGGCCTTATAATTAGAAATTTGAAGAAAAAACATTGTAACTAATTATTATAAACATGGGGCAATTTTTGGTTTGACTTCTTAAATTTTGTTTTAAACTGCGACTGCAGTTTTAAATTTAGCTGCCCAAGTAAATATGTAATCGGTATACAGTACTTAGATTAAAAGTAGCCTTGCATAATCATATTCAAATAGTACTATAATAATAATAATATAATGTATAGGCACCAGATTCAGGTTTATAAGCTGAAAATTGTACCAATGCCAGAGAGGTTTTTCAGATCATACTTGGAAAAGGTATATAGGCAAGTAGAATAACTGAAGGAAGTGCAAGATATACTTATTGGTCGTATTTCCTCTTTAGTGCAAGATTTGACTCTTTCAATGACACCATCTCTAACCCATTTCTTTCATGAAAGGTGAGGGGGGCCATGTGCTAGGAAAGAATGGAAATATAAAAGCAACATCAACAAAAGTTTATATATTAACACCCTATTTGTGCCACTTCCATAGTAGTTTTATGGAAAAGCAGCCCCTCAGTATTATAAGATATTCACAGCAGTATATTAATCATTTATAGGCTAGGTGTCAAATTCTATATGCCAATTGTTTAAGTTTTTAATAATTCATAACAAACATCATCTTGGTTCTTTTCTTTGGAATTTTGCATGTTAATCACATGCATACTATGTATTCTCAATCATGAAGTCTGTCCACTTTTGATATTAATTTTATTATACAGCTCCTCTCCATTACACTTCATACAATTATTTCATTACTCATTCTTTCATGACGATACCATTGTAGCAATAATTCTTCAGTCTGACAATTCAGACTGGACAAATACTTTCAAAGAATTATCATTCTTTGTATCCTTTAAAACCATACATGTTCTTTAGATTATCCATATGTTTTTTGTGATGTATCATGTTTATGCCACATCAGTGTTTCACTCAAATACTGTAAGCTGGGGACAGAGCAATCACTTGTGCTCTTCTAATTGCACACCTCTCCATCTTGTTCTTCCTAATTATTTCACCTGGCACCTTTCTTCTGTTTCCTCTGCTCTCATTTGCAGTTTTTCACTCTTTGCAATTTTCTCTATAGATTCCAATACATGCACACAAATTCCATACTCTTTTTATAAATACAGTACTTAATCCTTTGCAGATGCTTGGCATCGTATGCCATATCGTTAATCGCTCGTGGGCTACCCATTAGTAATCTTGGCAATGGTGATTTCTTAGCCTTGTTGCATTCATGTCATACTATTTGTAAGCATAGTCATGATCCTAGGGAGCCGGTCGGCCGAGCGGACAGCACGCTGGACTTGTGATCCTGTGGTCCTGGGTTCGATCCCAGGCGCCGGCGAGAAAGAATGGGCAGTGTTTCTTTCACCCTATGCCCCTGTTACCTAGCAGTAAAATAGGTACCTGGGTGTTAGTCAGCTGTCACGGGCTGCTTCCTGGGGGTGGAGGCCTGGTCGAGGACCGGGCCGCGGAGACACTAAAAAGCCCCGAAATCATCTCAAGATAACCTCAAGATGATATATTTGGCAGTCGTGCCTTTCACTTTGATAAAATACTGACCTACCCAGATGTAGATTAACTTTTTCTTAATATTGAAAATTTTGTTGCAGCACCCATTAACCCCTTAACTGCGTTGCCTCCAAATATGACACCCCGTGGTGCGCAGGAAATAAATTCTCTTGAAAAAATTCTTTCTTCTTTTTAAAGTGTCAAAAACCCTTCCCTCAGTATGGCTATGTAAAAAAAATGTCGAAATTGTACTTACTTTGGCTGCTATGGGGTCTGTAAGTTGGGGCGTGACGTCATCATTCCCCGTGCTCCCGTGCCGTAAGCTCCCGGGGCGGGTGGGGTGCTCGGGGCGGGGCGCGCGAGTTGCCGCGAATATATTTTCGTTCATTTTTTTTCGCAAAGTTCCAAATACATTTTATTTGTTTTTACGTGCTAATCCTATGTATAGTGAACACGTACACTATATTATGGATGTAAAACATCCGTACTGTCCGAAGACACTGTGTTACATGCATGACACTTGTGTACACATATGCAGCACATATTTACTATGCATCATGCTAATTTATGTATATATACAATCTATTTACACACTATACACTGTCACACACTATATACATTCACCATCAACACACTCAGAACACCGCGAGTAAGAGCTGCCACACCCAGCCAGCCCTCCCTCACTTCTCCAACATTGTATTTGCCAACTTTACCCCCTCCCATCATACAGTTATTCACACCAATGTTTCATGTTCATTTATGTATATTTACAACATATGTACACACTATACACTGTCATACACCATATACATTTACCATCAACACATTCAGAACATCGCGTAGCAGCTGCTTCGCCAATAGGAGCTGCCTCGTATGGGCCAATAGGAGCTGCCTCATATGGGCCAATAGGAGCTGCCTCATATGGGCCAATAGCAGCTGCCTCGTATATGCCAATAGCAGCTGCCTCGTATGGGCCAATAGGAGCATTTGGCCATGAACACATTCAGAACACCTCGAGTGAGAGCAGCCACACCCAGCCAGTCTCCCTCACTCCAACATCTTTCTCGCCAACATTGCTCCTCCCATCATACTGTTATAGTTCTTATTACACATGTTCTATATACCTATCTACATGTTTTATTTACCAGAACTATGCAAGTAAGCCGGTATTGTGTCCAAACAGTACAGTGGCCACCATACACTGCATGAAAAATCACACAGCAGACGACGCTACGATTACGTCACATCCCTCACCAAAATAGCTCCTCTCAACATTCTCCTGTTGCTGTTCTTACACTATATATACCCATGTACACATGTTTTGCCCATAGCGAACCACTAAGCTAGTATGGTGAGCAAAACAAGAGTGGCAGCCACACACACACACACACACACACGCAATGAGGCTACCTCAATTCTCGCCCTCCCTCCCTCACCAAAATTCCTCCTTCCACAATACTATGCACAACGCTAATTATAACCACAATCCTGGTCACTAATTCCTGTAAATGAATAATTGGCCATACGTTTATTTTGAAAAGGAACCTAAGAAATTGTTTGAAGATTCCTAGATGGACGAAATAATGCTGTGGTGCTGTGGCAAGCGCTGTGAACATCGTGAACAGCATTGAATCACTGATATTTGAACATTGTACCCAGTCATTATCACACTCAGGCTCTTCTATAATACTATCATGGCTAAATAATAAAAGTTATATATATATTTTGACATTATTAGGCGATGCTGTGGTCACACGCTGAACAGCAGTGCTGTGTGCTTATGCTTCGAGCGCCAGCCTTGGTTGCTCACTCACTACTGAGGCTCCCACACCCGGAATGTGGACCACGATTTTTTTTAAAGATGGCGTCTGTTTACAAGAGCCCTGAGGAAGCTGATGTGAACCCCATGTAGCCGTGGGAGTTTTGAATCGAACGTGAAAAATACAAATACCCAGAGGCGCGTTGCGCAAACCAGACGCGAGCCTGCAGGCGCGTTGCGCAGTTAAAGGGTTAAGGGGAAAAAATGAAAAATTGTAAATACTGTACTCCAGAAATATTATTTATACTGTACTTGGATGCTTGGATATTAATTTGTAGGAGTGCAGTAATGTAATGTACCATTAACTCTGAAGGCAAAATAAATTAGATAATGCATAGTTTGGATGAAAGTTAACACTTTGCCTGGCCCGCGCGTGAGCCCAAGCCCATCCAAAGATCGGCCTAGTGTTTTCTCGTGAGTGCGCACCCATCTATCTTGAGGTTATCTTGATGATTTTGGGGCTTTTTTTTTTTAGTGTCCGTGCGGCCCGGTCCTCGACCAGGCCTCCACCCCCAGGAAGCAGCCCGTGACAGCTGACTTCCCATACTAAAATGTGTCCAGTACTCTTTTCAGTTTTCTTGCTTCAATTCTCATGCTACGTTGTTCATTTTTGTATCAAATTGTTCGCAATGAAAAGGCGTGCATTTAAAACTAGTTGCATAGATCGGAAAAGAAATGGGTTTTTAACAAAGATTTTAATTTCATACACAACCTACGTCCTCGCCCAAGATCCGTAGATTTATTTACGGATGCATTGTGCGTCTCTGCCCAGGCAAAGTGTTAAGAGTGATATTGGCCCATAATAGAATTTTCGTATTATGAGTGATGTAAAAGTAGAGGCAAGATTTCAAACTGAAGTTGGTCACCAGTGCCAGAGGTAGAAAATAAACAAGGAAAGGTTCAGTCAGTGTACATTGAACTTGAGAAGAGTGCAGACATTTTCTATTGCAAAATAGATGAAAAATAAAATTTTTAAGTACGCCTTAAAATTATACAGACTGAAATTGCAGTATAAATATTATAAGTTTGTTAATACTGGGAATAGAAAGCTTTAAATTTTAAGCAGTAGACTTGAGAGATTTTGTGGAGATGTATTTTTAGATCTCGTTTCAAACCGCTATGTATACTGCAATCTTTAAGTCTTTGGAAGAATTTAAACTGCATTAATGACCAAAGATTTTTATTGCCGCAGTGCAACATTGCCTTAGTGAAGGATGTAGATAACAGAAAATGGTCTATTTTGGTAGATGAACTTTGATAGCGTTAACAAAATTTAGATTTCAGCCAAGTGGAATTGTTTTGCAAATTCCTTGTTGGGAAGTTGCACTGGAGGTTGTAATTAAAAAAAAATATGTACTGAATACTTACTTTCACTTTTTGTATCAAAAATGCAGTATACACAACTTTAATTTGCTCAAATATAAAATATAATTTAGATAGTACACATTGGCTATTTAGTTTATATACATTAGTCATATGATGCGGATCTCTTTGCTGCAAATGGGTGAACCCCTTAACTGCGTTGCCTCCAAATATGACACCCCCGTGGTGGCAGGAAATAAATTCTCTTGAAAAAATTCTTTCTTCTTTTTAAAGTGTCAAAAACCCTTCCTCAGTATGGCTATGTAAAAAAAATGTCGAAATTGTACTTACTTTGGCTGCTATGGGGTATGTAAGTTGGGGCGTGACGTCATCATTCCCCGTGCCCCGTGCCGTAAGCTCCGGGGCGGGTGGGTGCTCGGGGCGGGGCGCGCGAGTTGCCGCGAATATATTTTCGTTCATTTTTTTTCGCAAAGTTCCAAATACATTTTATTTGTTTTTACGTGCTAATCCTGTGTATAGTGAACACGTACACTTTATTATGGATGTAAAACATCCGTACTGTCCGAAGACACTGTGTTACATGCATGACACTTGTGTACACATATGCAGCACATATTTACTATGCATCATGCTAATTTATGTATATATACAATCTATTTACAACTATACACTGTCACACCACTATATACATTCACCATCAACACACTCAGAACACCGCGAGTAAGAGCTGCCACACCCAGCCAGCCCTCCCTCACTTCTCCAACATTGTATTTGCCAACTTTACCCCCTCCCATCATACAGTTATTCACACCAATGTTTCATGTTCATTTATGTATATTTACAAACTATGTACACACTATACACTGTCATACACCATATACATTTACCATCAACACATTCGAAAGAATATAATGTATAGGCACCAGATTCGGTTTATAAGCTGAAAATTGTACCAATGCCAGAGAGGTTTTTCAGATCATACTTGGAAAAGGTATATAGGCAAGGAGAATAACTGAAGGAAGTGCAAGATATAATTATTGGTCGTATTTCCTCTTAGTGCAAGATTGGACTCTTTCAATGACACCATCTCTAACCCATTTCTTTCATGAAAGGTGAGGGGGCCCATGTGCTAGGAAAGAATGGAAATATAAAAGCAACATCAACAAAAGTTTATATATTAACACCTATTGTGCCACTTCCATAGTAGTTTTATGGAAAAGCAGCCCCTCAGTATTATAAGATATTCACAGCAGTATATTAATCATTTATAGCTAGGTGTCAAATTCTATATGCCAATTGTTTAAGTTTTTAATAATTCATAACAAACATCATCTTGGTTCTTTTCTTTGGAATTTTGCATGTTATCACATGCATACTATGTATTCTCAATCATGAAGTCTGTCCACTTTTGATATTAATTTTATTATACAGCTCCTCTCCATTACACTTCATACAATTATTTCATTACTCATTCTTTCATGACGATACCATTGTAGCAATAATTCTTCAGTCTGACAATTCAGACTGGACAAATACTTTCAAAGAATTATCATTCTTTGTATCCTTTAAAACCATACATGTTCTTTAGATTATCCATATGTTTTTTGTGATGTATCATGTTTATGCCACATCAGTGTTTCACTCAAATACTGTAAGCTGGGGACAGAGCAATCACTTGTGCTCTTCTAATTGCACACCTCTCCATCTTGTTCTTCCTAATTATTTCACCTGGCACCTTTCTTCTGTTTCCTCTGCTCTCATTTGCAGTTTTTCACTCTTTGCAATTTTCTCTATAGATTCCAATACATGCACACAAATTCCATACTCTTTTATAAATACAGTACTTAATCCTTTGCAGATGCTTGGCATCGTATGCCATATCGTTAATCGCTCGTGGGCTACCCATTAGTAATCTTGGCAATGGTGATTTCTTAGCCTTGTTGCATTCATGTCATACTATTTGTAAGCATAGTCATGATCCTAGGGAGCCGGTCGGCCGAGCGGACAGCACGCTGGACTTGTGATCCTGTGGTCCTGGGTTCGATCCCAGGCGCCGGCGAGAAAGAATGGGCAGTGTTTCTTTCACCCTATGCCCCTGTTACCTAGCAGTAAAATAGGTACTGGGTGTTAGTCAGCTGTCACGGGCTGCTTCCTGGGGGTGGAGGCCTGGTCGAGGACCGGGCCGCGGAGACACTAAAAAAGCCCCGAAATCATCTCAAGATAACCTCAAGATGATATATTTGGCAGTCGTACCTTTCACTTTGATAAAATACTGACCTACCCAGATGTAGATTAACTTTTTCTTAATATTGAAAATTTTGTTGCAGCACCCATTGAGGGGAAAAAATGAAAAATTGTAAATACTGTACTCCAGAAATATTATTTATACTGTACTTGGATGCTTGGATATTAATTTGTAGGAGTGCAGTAATGTAAAGTACCATTAACTCTGAAGGCAAAATAAATTAGATAATGCATAGTTTGGATGAAAGTTAACACTTTGCCTGGCCCGGCGCGTGAGCCCAAGCCCATCCAAAGATCGGCCTAGTGTTTCTCGTGAGTGCGCACCCATCTATCTTGAGGTTATCTTGATGATTTTGGGGCTTTTTTTTTTTAGTGTCCGTGCGGCCCGGTCCTCGACCAGGCCTCCACCCACAGGAAGCAGCCCGTGACAGCTGACTTCCCATACTAAAATGTGTCCAGTACTCTTTTCAGTTTTCTTGCTTCAATTCTCATGCTACGTTGTTCATTTTTGTATCAAATTGTTCGCAATGAAAAGGCGTGCATTTAAAACTAGTTGCATAGATCGGAAAAGAAATGGGTTTTTAACAAAGATTTTAATTTCATACACAACCTACGTCCCCGCCCAAGATCCGTAGATTTATTTACGGATGCATTGTGCGTCCCTGCTCAGGCAAAGTGTTAAGAGTGATATTGACCCATAATAGAATTTTCGTATTATGAGTGATGTAAAAGTAGAGGCAAGATTTCAAACTGAAGTTGGTCACCAGTGCCAGAGGTAGAAAATAAACAAGGGAAAGGTTCAGTCAGTGTACATTGAACTTGAGAATAGTGCAGACATTTTCTAGTGCAAAATAGATGAAAAATAAAATTTTTAAGTACGCCTTAAAATTATACAGGACTGAAATTGCAGTATAAATATTATAAGTTTGTTAAATACTGGGAATAGAAAGCTTTAAATTTTAAGCAGTAGACTTGAGAGATTTTGTGGAGACGTATTTTTAGATCTCGTTTCAAACCGCTATGTATACTGCAATCTTTTAAGTCTTTGGAAGAAATTTAAATGCATTTAATGACCCAAAGATTTTTATTGCCAGCAGTGCAACATTGCCTTAGTGAAAGATGTAGATAACAGAAAATGGTCTATTTTGGTAGTGAACTTTGATAGCGTTAACAAAATTTAGATTTCAGCCAAGTGGAATTGTTTTGCAGAATTCCTTGGTTGGGAAAGTTGCACTGGAGGTTGTAAATTAAAAAAAAATATGTACTGAATACGTACTTTTCACTTTTTGTATCAAAATGCAGTATACGCAACTTTAATTTTGCTCAAATATAAAATATAATTTAGATAGTACACATTGGCTATTTAGTTTATATAACAATTAGTCATATGATGCGGATCTCTTTGCTGCAAATGGGTGTCTAACAAAGTTGCACTGTACAGTATATGAAAACAAATTTAAAACTGACAGTCAAGTTCTTAAGGTTTTTAGCACAGTAAAATGCACTTAAAAGTAGAATGTTTTCGTGCACTGTATAATTCAAAAGGTTAAAACTTGGTACAGTACAAAACACAATTTAGGTATAAATTGATGTTCCATATAGGTGTGGAAAGTGAAAAAATTTAAGCTCGACACCCAACCCACAAATATGAAAGTAAAGGAATTAATGTTTTGTTTTTGTCTGGACCATTATCTTGGTACTTTTCCCCTGCCTACCCTTGTCACTCAAGACTGTCGAAAGTTTGCATTTGCAGCCCTCCTGTAAGGTGTTTAGTCATCATGTTTATTCTTTTTTACTAGTATTTCCCTTGATCTCTTTCCTTAGAAGGTGACTGAGGCCCTCCATCTCACATTTCCTACCGATGTCTTTCTCGAACTCGTCAGACTTTGTGTCGACTTTTCAGATCTTCATTCAGTGGTAAAAATATCTCAAACATTGGTGTTACAGGTTCTCCTCTCTCCTGTTCTTGGGAGAACAGTACTCTGTACTATACTGTACTCTACTCAAAGTACTCTGTATAGAGTACTTTTAAACATTTTCTAATTGTTGATTACTTGTCCCCTTCTGGTTTTGCTATGCTCGTTTTTTTCCGGCATTTCCTCTCTTAACAATGTGACTGCTCCTTTCAATTTAAAAGTTGAATGGGAATCTAATTCCCTCCTTCCATTCCTACTTGTACGTGTTCACAGCTGTCTGGCTTCTCACAGTACCGCAAGCCCTATGCACAGTGATTTATCTACCTGTTGTTCAACCCATTGTTGGTTCTGGGGATCAAAGTCCTCACAGCCCAGTCTTCACATGCCTCCTGATTGGTGGTCTGATCAAGCAGGCTGTTGGACACTGCTGCTTGCAACCTGATGTATGAATTGCAACCTGGTTGATCAGGTAGCCTTTGAAGATGTTTTATCACGTTCTCTCTTAAACACCATGAGTGATTGGTTAGTTATGCCCCTTGTGTAGAGGGAGTATGTTGAAGTCTTGGGCCCTTGACATTAATTGAATTCTCTCAGCATGCCTATTGCACATCTACTTTTTAACAAGGCTATTTTGCACTTTGTCATGCCTTGTGGTCGTGTTGGGAGTTATTTTTGTGTAGACTTGGAACCATTCCCTTTCCAAGTTTTCCAATATGTTCCAAGTTTGAATAAATACTGTATGTATCTCTTCTACAGTGTAGAGAATATAGATTTAAATTTTTTTAAGCAGTCTCAATAATTTAAAGTTATATTGAATGGACTTGAGCATTAAGAAGACAGTTGCACATTCTCCAGGTCAGCAATTTCTCCAGCTTTGAATGGAGCTGTTAGTGTGCATCAATTTTCCACACTAGAGCAGTAATGTCTGAAAGTATCGTCATTGGTTTGGCATCTCATTTGAAAGGTTGTCATCCAACCTCTCATTATTGCAGTTCTTGTCAGCTGCTGTATTGTGTTCATTAAAAGTAAGGTCTTCCATTATGATTACTCCCGAATCTTTTATATTGCTTTTTCTTTCAATAGTGTGATTTCACTGCTTTAGATTTCCATTTTGATATTTTCACTTTTCCATAGTGCAATAGATTGAACTTTGCATTAAACACGTTATTTTCTGTAGCCCATTGAAGACCTGATAAACATCAGTTTGGCATTTTGCAGTGTCAAATCCTCTTGTCATCTGCAAAGGAAGATAAAGTACTATACTTTGTATCCTTGTCTGTTTGATATGAAGATGAGAAAGCACCAGAGCTAGCACACTACCTTGGGGTACTGCACTTATCATGGTGGATGATTTGGATTTTACTTGGTTGACTAGTACACCGAGTTCTGTTAGTTTGGAAATTAAAGATCCATCTCCCTACTTTGTCAGTAATTACTCCCGCCACTTTCGTGTGCAATAATACCATGGTCACAGTTGTCATTCATTTTTCTTATCTGCAGTCTGTTAAGTCTCGCTCTTCCTCAGGGCCATGTGCATCACCAACCCTCAATTTCGTGATTAAGAAATTTATCTTAGTCTCTCGCCTTAGTTATCCCTAAAATTTTGTCTATTCTCGCGCTAAAATATATTTTTCATCCTAAACCTGCTTTGAGCACTTCCACATGTTGCTGTGCCTTCCCTTCATATCTGAACTAAAAAATCTCTAATGCCCTTTGTCCCAGGTCAAATTACTGACCCCTCCCCTAGAGTTCAACCCCACAAGAAGCTGACTTACTTCTGGGTACCTACTTGCTGCTAGGTGAACAGGGATATTACGTGATAGGAAATGTGCCCAACCATTTGTCTTGCCTAGGATTGAAGCCCGGAATTCTCGATAGTCAAATGTACTACATACTTCCCGACTGTACTACCGGGACACTAATTGATGTAAAACTCTCCTTTTGACAAACTAACACTTTGGAGTAATCTGGTTCATACCAGCACCTGCCTCCAGTGCTTCTGGTGGTCACTGTTTTCTGTTCTTCTTGGCCTCCCCATTACTTAGGTGAAAGTGGCTGTGTGTTTTTATATGAATATTTAAATTTTTTTCTGTGTCACTCCTCAGTTTTCTCTATAATGGTTTCTCTCTACTCCATGAAGCTGCAAAACAGGGTAATGATGAATGAGAAGTGTAAGCTAGAATGTTGGAACATGTATCCTTTAACAGAGATGTGCATGAAACGTGTGCCAAAATATAGAAAGGCAGCAGAAAAATGGGAACAGGTGTGCAGAGTTTTGAGAAAGCATGAGAAAATGATACTGTGCCAGATTGCTGGAAGATGTGATTGTCCTTTTGTATAACAATGTGAACATAGTGTACTGTGGAAACAGAAGCATACAGTGTGGGGGGCAGAAAAGCAGCAGTACAGAAAATAGCCTAAACATTAGTGATGAACAAGATGGATTCTGTAGTGGAAGAGATTGTATGTCACATTTGCTCTGAGAACTGATTGAGGAAGTATTTGAAGATGATTTATAAGATGTATATATGAAGAAACTATGATAAATTGAAAAGTGTCATTGAAGAGTAATTAGCATCTATGGTGTAAGTGGAACGTTGTTCAATGTTGTGAAGAGGTTTTATGCAGGAAGTTAAATGTGCGAGTTAATTGTCACAAGTGACGAGTTTGATTTTAATGTACGAGCGTACTATGGTTGCTTAATGTATGTGTGTATGTAGTAAAGTGAAAGATAAATGTAAAAATTCTAGTATTTATTCATTTGTTTGCCACCCATTTTATTGGGGGTTGGAAGACATCTGCCCAAAGCAAGAATAGAATAATATAAATGTTAATAAAAATGCATTTGTACCAAAACTTGGCACAGCACTTTCATATGGCTTTGGCTGCATCTATCCACTCCTCTCTTTTCTAGACTGGCTTCTATTACACGTATTCCTCTTATCGACCACAAACTATGAATTAAAATTAGTCTACCAACTCTAGTCTATTGCAAGTCTTAAGCTTTCACTATTCACATTTCACACACTATCCTCTCTCCAGCATTATATCTTTTTGTCCATCTTCACTGTCTTTTCACACCATTGCCTTTTTAATTAGGCAACATGCTATTCTAAAGAACTGTATCTATTAATGAAGTTTTTACTTACTGAATGTGTGTTAATCCTATATCTTAGGATTATACATATCTTTTAATATTCTTGACTGCCTTCCTCAGGACTTGATCCTTGTATATAAATGATGAACCAAGATATTGCACAACCCAAGTATACACCACCTTTAATATGAAACCAGTTAATGTTACGCTATTAACTCGTGCATTACTTTATGCATTTAAGCTTCACAGTATTTAATAAGAAACTTGCTAATTTTACACATGCACTCTCCAACATCCTCTGTTAAATGATTAACAATTTCTCCAGTTTATTAAAAAGGCCATGTATATCTTCAAATTTCTTGCATTCATTGCGTGAACTCTCATTGCAAGTATCTAATCTGCACACACACACCATTCTGTACTCTTACACTCACTATCCTACCACACTTTGCAGATTTGGTAAACTAATGTCTCCACTTCTTAATTGCTACATTTCCTATACTGTATTTGTATTACAGTATATCATTAAGACAGTTACATGCTGGTCTTCTTTCACAACTTGGTACGGACTACTGTTGGTGCATTATCAAATTTTTCTTACCCACTTAATTCTTACACATTAATCAGATTACAGTACTAGAAAAATGTGAAATTAGTGCATGATTGGAATAAATGAAGTGGGTTTAATTTGATATATGCAGTTTATTCAGAAAATGAGACGTAGATTGTTTTAGTTGATAGTTTTGTGGACGTATGTTACAAGATTACTGAAAGTGAATGCGAATGAGGCTAATGTAGGAGTCATAAGCAAGTTTGGTGTATAAAATAAGACTTGCTCGGATTAAATACCTAGGTTCCGTAATAAAAATATTTTTTTGCAAAAGTCATGAGTCGGGAAGGAAGTAAATTCGAACCCCTGACTAGGGAGAGAAAGTTGCAGTGAGAAGGCTACATACAGGAGTGGTATTGCTTTGCCATGTGAACGAAGGAGCTGCAGTGTGTTGCAATGGTACATTAAAAGAGCAGTTGACATAGATAATCATATATGAATTTGTAGTGTAAGGTGGATGGACTTTGTAGTGTTATGTGGATGGATAAAGTAAGGCATAAAGAAATATGAAAGGGTAATGAAAGTTGCCAAAATCTTAAAATTAAAGAAAGTTGATAAGAGATGGTTTTGTCATGAACAAATCCTTAAAAATAAGGTTGTGTAGCATGTTTGAACAAATTTAAAGGTAGGAGTGAACAGTATATGTGAAGTAGTAGGAATAAAAATAGATGGAGTTGGGATTGTGAATTTAGTTATTAACTTGAGAAGTGCTTTGATGTATAGTTGTGGCGTGCCATTGAGTGCGCACTTTGCTGTACTGTAACTGCTAATTCAGTGTGCTGATCATAGGAAATGGTGATTGGGTGGGGGGTGGGAATCTTAATATTCATTCTTCTTGTACTGTATTGCTCTCTTAGACTAATGCTAATTACACAAGAAGTCTGTTTTAGTTAAGGCCACGACAAGGGGGATGAGTGAAGACATTGCATGATGTTCTCATAGTACATACAGTAGTTAAAAATATATATTTTTATTTCAATGTGATTTCTCACTCCCTGTTGGCAGGTGATGTTTATTCACTGAAAAATAGGATTTAAGGGTTGGGCCGTAAAAAGACCAGGAATGTTATAAAAAACTATTGTCAGGTTCTTTTTGGATATAACGTTTAAAATTGTTTAGGTTATTTACTCCATTATTTTTACTCCATTTAAAAATTCTTGATGTCCCCAGTCTTTAAAATGTCCGCAAAGGGTTAAATAACTCGACTCATCATGCATCAACAAGTTTCAAATGTCCTTGTCTTGTACTGTCAGAACTGGTCTGCATACTCTGTTTCACCCTATTTACCATTTCTCTTTTATGCACTAGATGTGTATCCTTCTCTTAATATGCCCCAACCTCTCGTGACTCTTCATGTACATATTGAATTACTGTACTGTATAATATGGACATTACTAAATTTGTGTTTTTTTTTTAATATATTTAAAATCCATCTCTGGTACAGCAGTTTCCTCTTCATACATGCTTTGCTTTCTTTATAGCAACTTGACTGTACTAAACAGTTCTTGCAAATACACTAAAATGTATCTTACACTGGTAACTATATCTTGAATGTTCTTTCGTTTTCATTTAATTTCCGATATAAAACATTTAGGTAACAAATTTCAATGTGACAACAGTTCAGATCATTATTCAGGATCAAATTACATTACTAAATAAAGACTTGTATGCATAAGTGCATGGTATTTCACTCACATTGTAATTGCACACTACCTGACAAACTGTCGTCAGCTCTGACGATCAACAAACCGATTGCTGCACCATTTATGTATTGTTAATTGTTTTAATGATTTCAAAGTTAATAAATGAACACTGAATGAGACTGCATCAGTCATTTACTTTTCATTGAAGAGTTACTAGTCATGTTGTGATGGACAAATTATCTTGTTACATGAGTTATACTTTGGTTATTATATATACCATGCATGACATTTTAAGACAATTCTGTATATAATTGAAGACTTGAACAAATTTAGTCTAAGTAGATCTTTAGTTGAGCAAGAGGATAATAAAGTTTTATCTTTTGTTCAATTGTTGCAGGATCAGATTTTTGCACAAACAGGGCAGTGGTATCTGGCAGATCCCATGTTTATTCAGGTACGAGGTCCAGCCTTCAGTTGGCTTCTGGGAATGGTTGATGTTGGATATGTATCAATCTTTGCATCATCTTCCACACCCCCCCTCACCCCCTCCTTTTCCCCCCATATTGTTATGACCCTTCAGTTACTTTATCTGATGTTCCACTTTGTCTTCATTGATGCTATTGTTGCAGCTCTGTTTTGAGTGCCATACTTCATAGAGTACATTAATTACCTAATACAACTTTAATATTTAATTCCATCCTTGATTTTCATTATTTTTTCCTTGATTCTCTTCATCATATGTATTACAACAAGATAAAGTAAATTTGAATAGAATGCTCTTATGGGGACATGAGTCGTCTAGTACAGTAACAAAATTAATTTGAGTTACAAATTCTAAATGAATATTTTGAAAGATTGAGCAATATCTCAGGGATACATTTTGAGAGTTGAAAATATAAGACCTATTAAATTTTAAATTTCATTTGAGGCATCACCACCTGCAGTTTAAGGGTTTTCTAGTCTTCTGTGATTGCATATGCTTGGCAGATATAATGATCGCACAATGCTGTTGAAGTAAAACAAATTTGGATTATGCAACAATTGCAATCATATTTGTAATCTACCCATAAAATGCAAAAGTTTCTTTAAACATTTATTTTAAGAAGTACAAGTCTAGTTAAGCTGTACATGAGCAATCAGTCAATTATATTGTTCTGTATAGGTTTTGTTTTATTGCACAAATAATGTTTAATTCTAAAGCTTTTAATCCAAATTTCAAGGTATTTATGATGGCAGGTATTAACAATTTGGTTTCTAACTAATTTGTAGAACAAGTATTTATTTAGTACAGACTCGTGTCCCCTTAAAGTTTATAATTAAGTAAATATCACTGACCACTTCATAGCTTTCATTTTAACTATTGCAACAAAAGTCACTTGACTGTGTTGGCTGCACAAATAGAATTAAGCATTGGGGAGAGGATGGATGATGGCAGTTAAGCAAATATGAAACTTAATAACAAACTTTTTTTTTATTATTATTATTATTGCTTAACTGTCTGCCAGAGCACTTTTAGAAATTCTAGTTAATGTTTGTTGTGCTTCAGATAATAGCATCTTAGCTATAGTAAGCAGTAACAAAAGGATTATTACTTTTAGCCCCAAGATATTGATTGTATGTTAACACACATGCTTTGCATGTAAACATGTGCATATCATATGCTTTCATTATCAGATGAAAGATGAATATCAGATGTGTGAATGAGGAAAGTGCATCACTTTTGCTGACAGACGAGGGAATGAAAATGCAGGATTGAGGTGAGTATGTTGGAAGTTCAGAAGTTGCAAAGGCAAGGAGGGGATTAAAAGGTAACTCAAGGTAAGCCTGCTCAAGTGGATCAAGTTGCCATAGGAAGGTGGTGGTTTTGGTGTAGACCAAGTTTAATGTTGCATGTATAATGACATGTACAGTTTGCAGTAGATTTCACATGAAACAGATTGTTGCAATGGAATAAGTAGGAAAAATTGGGAGTCTGTATGAATGTAAGATTTGCAAGTCTGTAGGGAATGTTGATTTGAAAGGACAAAGATTATAAGATCGTAGGAGACATGTATATATATTGTATAGTAAGTGTGTAGGTATAATTGTGTAAATGTTTGCACAATAAATCATGACTGAACATGTATGCGTGTTGTGTTAATAAGAAAAGGCATATCACTTGACTTAAAATAGTGTTAATTATCTGAACTGAAATGTGACACCCAAAATGTTATAATATTTGTTTCGAGTACAGTAATTTCATTTTTTATTGCAGCAAAAATATACTGTAGTACTTCTAAAATTTACAGAATGCTTTAGAAATTACTTAGTTTATACAGGTATTTAATAGATTAGAGGTTTAGAAGTGTGTAATGCCTTAAGTATGGTTCTGTACTGTGTATTCAATGCTGTTTTTGCCTCTAATGGGATTTGTTTTAAGAGGTAATTTTATGTATTGATTTGTAATGTTAAGCTAGAACTAATAAGTAAAAAATTTTTGTCAAGGATTCTTGGAGGTAATTGAAGTACAGAACTTTCAACAGTTCTGATCTGTAGGAACTAGCTGAATTATTAGTAAAACAGGTTTGTGCATGTTTAAAGCACAGTGAATGAGAAGGTAATTGAAGATTATTGACCTTAGTGCTATCTTGAACTCTTTAAAACTATATGGTATAACACTAGTGTTCTTGCTGAATAATGAGTGGTTATAATGAGTATAATGAAGTAGACATGGGTATTACCCATATAAAGGTGATTATTTTCTTAATAAATTTAATGTTTTGAGCTTTAGTTATTACAAAGATCTTGCGATTATGAAAAGGTAAAATGTCAAATTATTCATAAAATCATCTTAGTTATGCTTTCATAAATTATTTCCCCTCAGACGTGTGAGATAAAAATGGGGGAAATTTTGACAATTTTGAGTTTTGGAAGTTCATTACATTATACCTACTTTGTGAATGGAAAAAAATGTGAATTGTAAAAAATATAAATGTTAATACTGTACAAATATAAAACATTATACATCTATAAAAAGAAGTGTAACCAATTAGTGTTCAAAGTAGCAAAGAAAAAAATACAACTTAGGGAAGCGTGTGGGGGGCAGGAGGAATTTTATTTTCAACTACTTTTTCAAGCTAAAGTAAACTTTTACAAGTGAAGTAAAAAAAATGTATAATATACAGATTTACAGGTAGTAGGATTGACAAGTGGCAGCCGTGTTCGTAATGTCTTTGGTCGAATATCGAGGAATGTGAAATTTTTTATTTTCAAGAAAACTGAACATTGTATGAGGTATGAAAGAGGTGCAAGTGTATGCCAAGGTATTAATGCAGCCAGTCCTCTCATTGTCACATAACAAAAATTATGCCTTAAAATGACCTGACCTGACTTGACCTGTAACTGATAGACCGAGGATAGAAAATGTGGTTGGTTACAAGCTGTTATGATTTATGGTTCATATTTTGTCTGCTGGGGATTTTGATGTCAAAGTGCGATGTATTACGAGAGGACAGGTTGATTAATGGGCATTGTAATAGAATATGTGCATTGAAGAAATATATTCCTTATTATTAAGCTTAGATTGTAAAGTTAGATTGAATATAAAACATTACAATTTAATAAGTACAAGTATAGGTTTTGTGAAGCTTTTGCTTAGTAGCAGTATGTTAAAATGATTCTTCACTAGACATCTTGCTACTAATAGAGAAAATGGTCCTACATAATTTTGTTTCCTCTCGTGCTTATGCAGTGTTGTGGGAAGCAGTTGTATGGAAGGTGGATAAAGATTCGTGTATACTGGAGTACTGTAATATATTTGACCATACATCAGGAGGATTGTTAATGCGCACTTAAACGATATTTTTTTTATTCTTCACTGAAATATGTTGCCCAACATACCTCGTGTCCCTCTATTGAAGTACAGCATCCTGTTTTAAGGATTGTGACGTTCGACAAAAAGAATGCTTAGAGACTGTTCCCACCTCTTCCCCCTCCCGTCCAAAATGAGACTTTAACAACCATTGTTGCCATCTCAAAAATTTGTATACTGCAACTTTTTATTGAAATTGTTTGTACTGTGTAATTCGAAATTTACCAACCTTTTTGGTTATTAATATCTCTTCACCTATAATTTTACCGTGCCATTTAAATGTGGATTAGTTTAGTTATTTTAACTTCAGCTTCCTGATGCTGAAATATGTGGCATAAAACAAATACACGCAGAGTGGGTGATGGTTGGCGTCAATAAATTATTTTTTAAAGTTAACTTGTCTGAATAATATGGGACTTGTTTTAAAATGTGTGCCATTGTCTTCCCATTCTCTGTACAACATGCTCCATGTGCCATCCTGACACCGTGTGGGCGCCCACCCACGCTGAAGGCTCACCGTTCTCGTGATTTCGCTCATGACAGCCGCGGCCTCCCCTCGAGTCGAAAAGTTTCCCCATTCCAGTTATTTTATCTCGGGTATTTGTTGTTACCAGCTTTATAATTACTGCAAATTGACTTAAAGATCGATAATGATAAAGAACAGCCAATCCATGACGAAAGCAGTGAAAGAAACGTGTATGAGGGAAAAGTTATAAAGTGTTCATTGAAAATATAGAAAAATAAGACTATGTTCTTATATGCAAATATCCCTTTACAGCATTCTGTTGCGAACAATTTGATACCAAATTGAAGACATAGCACGAGAATTGGTGAGAAAGCTGAAAAGAGTATAAACATTGGAGTGTGGTGGTGAGCTCACAGGCAGTACTCGGCCCACCTTGCGGGTCGCCCGCTGGGCCAGTGAAAGTGTTAAGTACTGTACAGTCTTACTGGCTTAGTGCTTTCTCCTGGTGATTACCATCAAATTATTTTACATAAAATTATGGTTGAAGAAAGTGCTATACTGAAAATGATGTAGAGAAAGATGAATTTTAAAGGCTATATTTTTAGATAAAATAACTTAATGCCTGTAAATGCTTTATTAAATTAGTGTTAGTACTCAGAAAAGTGGAAAATTAGTGGTGGGGGAAGGAAGGTACTGTATTACTAAAATCTTAATTTATATTTTTAAGTTTTAATAATGGGGAAGGAAGGCTGAATTTTCTGTTATTTGGTTTGGAGATTCCATTTTGCTAGATTCTGCATCCTATAAGATTAAATCTCTAAAGAAAGGAGGAAGTTTGCTACAGGGTAATTTTTGTAGATTTTTTTTTTAACTAAATGCGTAGTACCACCTGCTGTAAATGGCAAATATTTCATTGAAAATTTAGAAAAGTTGCATATTTAGTACAGTGCAGCGTGATCTTGCTCGAATGAACTACATGGGTAGAGCTTATTTGATGTATGGATGTCATTGACTCCTCCAAGCCATTGGTAACCCTATAGGGCCATTTGTTCTCCAATATTTTGGGACTACAACCACTGTAATGCATATACTGTACTTACTTATCCTTATGATAAAGAATTTTTTTAATATTGTATTTCTTGAACATGGGTTATTTGTTAATTTACTCGTCCTCGTATCAGACAAGAGTACAAACTTCAGTATAGTCCTATATCATCCTTTGCAGATGGCACTAAGATTTTCATTAGTAGATAACATAGAGGATATAGCAGACCTACAACATAATGTTAATAAAATCATCGAATGGGCTGCAGAAAATGTTTAGAGGCTATGTTTGTTACTGCACTTTGGAAAAATGAAATAATCATAATAGAAACCATATATAAAATGGTCAAGCCACACTTTTAAAAGAAAAAGCAATGTAAAAGATTTAAGAGTAATGTCAGAAGACCTTACTTTTAAAACACCACAAAGTACCTGTATTGGTCACAACTGCAAGGAAAATGAGAGGTTGGATAAAAAGAATCATTCAAAAAAGACATGCCACCAATAATACTTTACAAGACACTAGTGCTCTCTAGAGGGGAATATTGTTGCACACTAACATTCTCATTTAAAGCTAGAGAAACTGCTGACCTGGAGAGCATGCAAAGATCTTTTACTGTTAGATGTTTTGAGTGGATTCTAAATTATTGGGACTGCTTAAAATCAATTCTATATGCCTAGAGTGCAGGTAGGAGAGAGAATAATTTACACTTTGAAAATACTAGGACTGGTTCCGAATCTGCACACTGTAATGACACCACACGAGACCAGAAGACTTGGCAGGATGTGAAAAATAGCTGCACTGAAATACAAGGTGTAATAGGAATGCATGCTGAGCAAGAACTCGATCAACATTTAAAGGCCCAAGACCTTTTCAACACACTCCCTCTACACATAGTGTATAACTGGCTGACCTGTTTCAAAGGGCACTTGATAAATGCCTCCAAAGGATATCTGATCAGCCAAGATGCAATTCTTGTCGAGCTTTGAGCAGCTGCGTCGAACAGTCTACGTGGCCATAGCACTAACCAGGAGGCCTGGTCAGAGACTTTACCGGGGTAACGTTGATCGTCGGAATCAACAGGTATATATACCCCCAGAGTTGTATGGTGGAATATCTTGTTAGTCCAATTAGAGTACATTAGTACAAATCCATCCAAGCCAATTTTTTCTTTTCAAAACCAAATTTAGAAAAATATCAAATTTCATTTTTATACATTTAAGTTGCAGTATATATGATAGAGGAAGCTTTTTGGAATATTTCGGAACCAGAATTATGTATTAAAAGCTCTTATGTTGACCAAACCACATGTCAGAAAATTAGGAAATTGTTTTGCTCCTTCCTAGAACATTTAAAAGTAATTTTCCTCATTTTCTGATGTGTGGTTTGGTCATCATGCCTTTAGCCATGTTATTGTGACTAGTAGTCTGAATAAAAGCTTTCACTTCTGGCTGAAAATATGAAATGTTTAAAACGATCTCTAGGGACATAGAGCCAACCTGTCCAACCACATCTTCCACTAAAACTAGCTATGCGACAAACACAGTTCATCTGTATACCCAAACTTGTGTCCGAATGGTAAATCTGGTAATGGCTTGGGCAAACAAATTCTTAATTTTTTTTGTTTTTGTTTTAATGATTTTAACTGAATGTGAAGCATCAGTGAAGTTTGTTAGTTAGGTCCCACTTTATTATTCAAATAATAATGATACAAGAATTGGATATTTTAAGCTTGGATGAAGTTAATGGCCCTCATCTTGTTCTGAAGTTAGTTTGCATACATGCAGGTTTGATAAAAAAAATTGATGAAAGAGTTGGTATTAATACTAAAATACATTATCTGCTTTATATCTGGCTTTTAAAACTTTAATGAAGTTGCTTCTGTATCCGTTACAGGCCAGCATTACTTCCGAATTAAATTGGGCAAAACTGCTTGGCTTTCTCATTTGTATTGTGGTACATACAGTATTCAGGGTTTACTCCATAAAAGCTTTCTATTAAATATTGTGGTTAAATGTAAAAAGGGGGTTCATAGTTATAATTTAAATGCTATACTGTATATATAAACTCAACAGCAATTTTTATGTAAAGCATCTCATCATGTTGCATCTCCAAAGTTATCACTCTTGATTATCTTGAGTAAGCATCAACAACAAATGTAATACGGGAGAGACAGCTCGTCATTCAGTACTGTACTATGATCATCTGATCTAGCCTTCTTTAAGCAGTTTAATGAGGTATATAGCTTGTTTTGAAGTTCAGATTCACATTTATGTACCAACAAATGTTTGCAAATACTGTTCAGAGTTTATCTAGTACTTTCCAAGATTTGTAAAATTTTCTGTTAAGAAATGCAGCATTACATTGTTGCTCCTTAATTTCAGTTGTCATAAATCTGTGCTTTACTTTTCCACTCTTTTTAAATAAGTTTAGTGGGCTTTTGTTGCTTGGTAAGAAGTTTGTTTGTTTACCGATGCTTATATTGCACTATTTCCTGGTTGTTCCTTCCTGCTTGCCTTTTGATCTTTTACCATTTTGCTTATTTTAACTTCCTCTAGATTGTAGTGTGCACATCCTACTTTAATGGTAATGCCTTCTCAGTAGTGTCAGGATATCCTGTACATTCATGGAATAAGTATTTAAACCACTGTCAATCTCTAAATTCATTACAGTGGCAAGGAATTTGAATAGCATTTTAATATCACAAAGTTTTGATAGTCTTCTGATGTTTGCCGAGAAATGTGCATTTTGCACAAGCAGGTTATTTTGCATATTTTACTAGTCTTTAGGACTGTATCTTAAATTAATTTACTAGAAGCTTCCCAAGATAAAGCATAACCAGGCTACCCAACATTGTAGATGTTAAATTCTATGGTTTCTCTTTTAAATTTGAAAATGTAAATAGAGTATTGAGGAATAACAGTGGCAAGTGGCTTGTGTGTCTTTATCTATAGTTTGTATTTATTACATTTCTATACCACTCGTGATAAATTCTTTTGCAACCCTTGAACATTGCTTTCAGATTTGTCTAGACGTATATTCCAAACGTCAAGTGTTTCCATGTTTGACAAAAAAAATGCCGTAGATATTCAAAGATGCTTCCCAATAAGTATTCTTATGACGGCTGTCACAAAGTACAAGGCTCTGAAGCAGGTTTTGATCAACTTGCCTTTCTGCTCTTGCATGAATATCTTGAATATTGTTCAAATAATTTTGACTGAATTGCACATTGAAGTGCACTATGTTCTTGTTGGTTTTTTGCTACCTCTTGCTATTGTAAAATTTATATAAAGCTCTGGTAATTCAGTTCCTTTTCATGGTAAGCAGAAATATTAGTTCATGTGTGTGAATGTAGAAATTGAGTTTAATCATTCCATCAGTACAAATTCCTTGACAGTATTATTTTTTAGTAGTGTACTTGGCTTTCACGTAGAATATTCGGCCAGGATTGGTATATAAATATTCCGCAGAGCCACATTCCATGTACAGGTGACCTCTTCTGAATGATTGACTACTAAGTACTAATGTGAATTTGCTGATTTACGGTTAATTTTGGCAACTGGTTTGCCCAGTAGAATAAAATTTGTTCATGCAAATAAGCGCGCACTGAAGGATCAGACCACTAGTTGCAAGCTCTAGTTTCTCCTCGTTTGTAGCCCCACAAGGCTGTCCTTATTTAATTTTAGTTAAATTTAGTCTTTGACACCAGACAGAACAACTTAGTGGTCCATGCAATTTTTGTTCATATCAACACTTGTTTAATAAAAGCATTTTTGTGTTAAGTTTAGTGTATATTACGATTGTTGTTGCTTCAAAACATAATTATTTGTGCATTGGCTAGTTATTTGAGAAAAAATGGGCATTCAGGAATTAGTTAATAAACATAATGTACAATGAGTAATTTCAATGTGAAGGAATTAACATTAGAAAATTGTTGATATACTGTAGCTGGTTATTTGTAAAACTTCAATGATTGCAATATTTTATCTTGTCCTTTAGATTACAGCTCATTCAGTTTTGATTAATGCAGTTTCATCTAATCAATTGTTAATTCCTAATTAACACTTATATAATTTATGCTGCTGTATATTCAAGTTGCGTGGTGTAAAATATCAGTTTTTAATGAATTCTTAGCCAATAAATGTTTTAAGACATTGGCATTCATGATCATTGGGATTGTTTCCCACCAACCTTGCACATTACAAATGTTCTCTTGCAAGAAATGCAAATAGCTTTTGATTTCTAATGCTAAAACAGTAGACAAATAATTATGATCATTGCAGTGTAAACTTTTTTTTTTTAATAGCATTGGAAGATGCACATTACAGCAGCAAAATTACACTTAATAGTTTAAAACAATGGAATTTGTGATGTGTACTTAATGTTTTTTTTAAGGGTAGGAGAATTTATTTAAAAAGTACTGTATTCAGGTGGTAGATACTTTCCGATATTTCAGAAGATGGTTGTAGGAAGCATTTGGAATTAGTTTTCCCATTATTGCAATGCACGAGGTAATAGAAGCAAGATGAAAGTTGTTTGCATGTATTGTGTGAGAAGTAGTGCATTAACTAGTAGAGCATGTAGTTAGGTATTGAAGATTATGGTTTGTCCGGAGAGCGGCTGGTGGGTAAAATGGTGGATATGAGCAGTTTGAAATGTTCGCTCATTTATCGTACGATTAAGTTTACCAAGGCATGTTTCTTTTCAGTCTTAATTTGTCCTTGTATTTATTGTAGCTGTACCCACAGTTCATTGCTATAG
>WNGS01113158.1:27850042-27855042 GCA_020271785.1 Procambarus virginalis | reverse complement strand
ATAAATACCAAGGACAAATTAAGACTGAAAAGAACATGCCTTTGGTAAACTTAATCGTACGATAAATGAGCGAACATTTCAAACTGCTCATATCCCACCATTTTACCACCAGCCGCTCTCCGGACAAACCATAATCTTTCAATACCTAACTACATGCTCTACTAGTTAATGCACTACTTCTCACACAATACATGCAAACAACTTTCACTCTTGCTTCTATTCACCTCGTGCATTGCAATAATGGGAAAACTAATTCCAAATGCTTCCTACAACCATCTTCTGAAATATCGGAAAGTATCTACCACCCTGAATACAGTACTTTTTAAATAAATTCTCCTACCCTTAAAAAAAAATAAGTACACATCACAAATTCAATTTGTTTTAAACTATTAAGTGTTAATTTTGCTGCTAGTAATGTGCATCTTCCAATGCTATTTAAAAAAAAAAGTTTACCACTGCAATGATCATAATTATTTGTCTACTGTTTTAGCATTAGAAATCAAAAGCTATTTGCATTTCTTGCAAGAGAACATTTGTAATGTGCAAGGTTGGTGGGAAACCAATCCCAATGATCATGAATGCCAATGTCTTAAAACATTTATTGGCTTAAGAATTCATTAAAAACTGATATTTTACACCACGCAACTTTGAATATACAGCAGCATAAATTATATAAGTGTTAATTAGGAATTAACAATTGATTAGATGAAACTGCATTAATCAAAACTGAATGAGCTGTAATCTAAAGGACAAGATAAAATATTGCAAATCATTGAAGTTTTACAAATAACCAGCTACAGTATATCAACATTTTCTAATGTTAATTCCTTCACATTGAAATTACTCATTGTACATTATGTTTATTAACTAATTCATCTTGAATGCCCATTTTTTCTCAAATAACTAGCCAATGCACAACTAATTATGTTTTGAAGCAACAACAATCGTAATATACACTAAACTTAACACAAAAATGCTTTTATTCAAACAAGTGTTGATATGAACAAAAATATTGCATTGGACCACTAAGTTGTTTTCTCTCTTGCGAAAACAACTTAGAATTAATTATTAACGTGACTCAAATACTTTTTCTAAACACTAGAATGGGCATGCAATTTGCCTTTAAAACAGTCTATATCACTTGGACTAAATTTTATCCATAAATCGGTAATGATAAAGAAAATGATTTGCGAAAGTTGTACCTACTTACATTGCATAAAGTAACAAATAAATTCTTTTACAACTTTAGCAATTCACTTCTGTTTATGAATACCTAGTGACTTTACCCCTCAACACAATGTTATCACTTTCCAAATTTTGTAATTATTAAACTAAGAATTACCACATACAGAGCTTGCTTCATCAGCAACTTCATAAGATGGTATGCATCACATGACCTTGATAACCTTGACAGTCTGCCAAGGCAAGCTAACGTTTTTTTGTCTAGTTGAAACCGCAAGTTTATAAAATATCGAGGTAAAAATATTCCATTAACGAATCCACAGAAGATGCATATCTTCAAAAAAATATACAGAGGAGTAAGCTCTAAGGTTAATCTGCTATTTATTGTTCAGATAAAAATATTAATTTTCAAGAGGAGAATGATTTGACCCTACCTGGAGTGATTCTGACAGTAGAAGTGGATATACATCCTCATACTGTAGTAGTGATGAGGTATTGTCAGCTTGTACTCCATGTGATTGTTGCATGGAGCGAAGTTGAAGCTTGAGATAATAATCCTAAACAAATGATAGTAGAGTGAAACATGATTGATAAATAATATATGATGCAAAAAAATTCTCCTTATATACTAGTAAGATGGACAAGGAACTCTTAAAACAGAAGACACGTATTGAATCACGCATGACGATGCAATTAACCTTTAACTACCTCAGTACTACTACTACTGCCCCAATATGTGCTCAACTAGCACTTTTGATTTACGAGGCAACAAATGGCGATGCAATAAATATAAGGCTTCATGTATGATATATCAGGGCAACATGAGCAAGGGAAATAGCCACTGATGACTAGTGCAAGGTAAGCAGGGATGACAATATTCCAACGAAGGGCATTTCAGCAAAAGCATGACAATTTAATCTATACTCTAGCAAAGGCTAAATCAAAACAAAGGTCTCTACCTTTCCCATCTGATCTTCCTTAATTTGATAAGAAAAACCTTAGAAGCACCCTCTATATAAAAGGAAGTAATATGCAAAATTTGAAAGGACACTCGATAATGATACTTAAGCTAAGCACTTGTCAGCACAATGCTATCTGGCTTTCTATATTCTACAAGTCTTCTCTTGCTACAAAGCAGCATAGTTCATGCTCTACCACTGTAAATTTGTGAGCAAAAATACCCCCCCCATGTTAATACATTTTTGCACGTTGCAATTGAGTCTGCATTAAGCTCTTGCAAAAAGTCATTCTAATACATCACAAATCTTTTCTTTATTCCTCATATTCTTTTTTTTTAAATTAACATTAATGGATGTAGTCTCAAACTTAAAAATATATTGGTATTTTAGTTTTACTGGCATAAAAGTGCTGTGATGCTCCTTACCACTTTCAACCAAGCTGGTTGGCACATTTCTTGTAAACTGGACCTATAAATCTTATTAAACACTGACAAAGTAGATGTGGATTATATCAATGCTAAAAGTGTGCAAAATTTTACTTATTGTCAGTTATTCTTATATTTTCATTATATCTTGTTTTGGCAAATACTTTCCTAATAGCCCATTCAAGTTTACTTTTGTAAAGAAAAAAGTTCCCTGTGGCAATGCCTGATACCTTGTCCATGCAATGGTTTCTCTACTGCTGAACTACTACACTCATAATGTACACATCATATGCAACATGTGCATGGAAAAACCATGCCGAATAACATAATTGCAAACTTTGGCAATGTTCCTCTTTCCAACACACTTCTTGGCATATTTTTTTTCTGGTTTAATGACTTTTTTTGTCTACTAATACCGGTAGTATTGGCAGAAGTTCCTCGACCTTTTCTCTAATGTTGGTGCAATTCTGGAATCTCTACTGCAGTGCTATAATATCAGTCTCTCCTATTAATCTTCGCACTGCCATAGGCAATCCTCCTCGCTTCTTTACTGATGACTTCATTTGCATTGACATGTCACTCAAGACGAAGGTTTCAATAACAACAGTACAATACAATTCTGATCCTAATGCAAGCACCAGAGGTGGAATCTGAGAATACAGTACTAAACATTTCAATAGCTCCAAATTAACACAGTACAGTGCATTTAACTAGAACATTCAGAAATGCCAACATCCGCTTCTCTCAGAATCAAGATTCTAGGTCAACCATCTTTCCACTAGATATGGTGTTAGATCCTTGGCAAATATAGTCAAAAAAAAAAAATTGGGTTCTCTGCAAGCAATATTTTACCACGAATGCTAACGAGATGCTAACGAGCTGACGATATCCGTCAAACATTACTACCCAAACAAGGCAAATTACAATTTTAAAAACAAGCATTTTATGTAGCTTTTCATCCTCCTGCTTCTTGCATGTCTTCAGTTCTAGCAAACATTTTTGGCAGAAAATTCAATATGTACCATTGTTCCTCTTTTTACATATTTTTTTCATCAGGATCTTTTGCCAAGTGCATATTTTACGATGCAATCGTTGCAATGCAGACTACCAAATTATTTTCAAATCAAAGTACAGCTGTCAAACTACTTTTAAAATTGCAATTGACCATTAATAGTTTAAGACACTATCTTCACATGCAGTAGACAATTCTCTGGTATATAATGCATCCATAACCTTTCAACTGTGCAACAATCTCAAATACAATTAATACCCAATTTTTTTCCCTTTAAAAAAAATATGGCTCATTTTACTAAGGTCTTATTAATACAACTGAAATACTATTATACAATACAATTTCCATCTTTTCATATATACACAAGTCAAATTCAGCATAACATTCAACCCACTTTTCAGCACTTTATATTTTTACTTCTCCAACCCAGCTACACATGAACACTTTCTTGGCTGTACTGTAATACTCTATCTTCCTATCTTTAATCCAAATACAAGCATTTTAACAATTTAATGTGCTTGCTTTCCTCCTTAGGAAAACATGAAACTTGTTAGCCTGTCCTCTATATATTTACCCTGAATTATAAATTAAAAACTTTAATATATATATATATAATATATATATATATATATATATATATATATATATATATATATATAATATATAATATATATATAAATATAATATATATATATATATATATATATATATTAATATATATATATATATATATATATATATATATATATATATAATATATATATATATATAATATATATAAGATATATATATATATATATATATATATATATATATATATATATATATATATATATATATATATATATATATATATATGTATATATATATATATATATATAATATATATATATATAATATATATATATAAATTAGTTTAATTAGTATAATATGAAGTACACTGTACCCATGCTGGTATATAATGTTTAAATGCAAATGAAAAAATTTAACTATTGATTTGTGTAGAATTACTGTAGGTAAATAATATAACTTGAAGCTGTGGAAGTTTCATGTGGAGAGACAGTATTTATGTTGTACCTGTAATGCAGACACTTGGTCAACTTGACTTATAACCACTTTAAATTATTTATGAAACATTTTATTCTGTAGTTTTTCTTCTTGCCACCCATACTCTACTTGGGTTATTTACTTCTGCTTGACATGGGGTATTTACGTCTTGCTTGACATATATTTCACGAATGTTTGTTTACTCTCCATACTTTACATGGGTAATTTTTGTTATAGCTTTGATCACCAATCCTTCTAAGCATACAGTAACGTGAATACTTTCTTAACACTCGGTGAAGTAGGACATTATAGCTCCTTCATACATTTTGCTAATTCATCTCAATTACATGACCATTGTAATATTTTATCCTCCTC
>WNGS01113158.1:27795984-27831039 GCA_020271785.1 Procambarus virginalis | reverse complement strand
CATGTTCCCCTCTTTTTTTATTTTTATTTTTATTTGGATTTGTTCTCAACACATTTTATACTTTAATCTCAATTAGTATTAAGTTTTAGTCTTTAATGTTTTCCTGTCCGAACGCTTTGCGTATACTTAGTGGCTTTAGTTTATTGTTATGTACTAGTCTTCTATAAATCTATCATTTTTGTATAACCTCTTGTATGTATTTTACCTGAATAAACATTTATTTATTTATGATTTATTATAGAGCCTTAGCTAAACAAACCTGGAGCACTAGTACACAAACAACCGCTGAAGCACAACCATGTACGACCGAAGCCTGACCATGCACAACCCACAAGCCTAAGTGACACCCCCTGCCACGTTTTCGGAGCCCGACCAGTTATTTTAACCGGAGCCCGACCAGTTGTGTAACCGAAGCTCGACCGGTTGTGTAACCAGACCCCCGACCAGTTGTCTAACCTAAGCCTAGCAATAACATCTCATCCAACCCCTACAAAGCTAAACAGTCCCAGAGCACAACCAAGCTCCATTCCTAGCTCGACCAAACAAAAATCTTAGGCTACCTAAAAATATCCCCCATACTTGCCCTAGACAACCAACTATTGACCCATAAGCAGAAAAAGCAGAACATATACAATTAGGTCGACAGCAGCGTTGTTTAAAAAGACATGGGTTGACAATATAGGGGTAAGGTAGGTTACAGGGAATTTATTAGGTAGTGCTTAGTTTTTATCTTAAACTGGTTGAGAGAGGTACAGTCTTTAACATGATTGGGAAGGTCATTCCACATTGTGGGTCCCTTGATTTGTAGAGCTCCGTTTATATGTGTGAACTATGTTTATATGTTTGCTAGAAATCCGGGTTTCTTTTTTGTATGTATGTGTGTGTGTGTGTGCAGAAATAATATGAATAAAACAATTAACATCGTGTAGTGTACTCTATATATCAAAATATATTACTTTTAAACCCGTATCAGTCACTCAACAAAAAATTGGGCTACTCTTATTACAAATTCGCTACTTTTTGACCGTCAGCTCGCTACTTACAGCAATTTGTATCTGGCAACCCTGTACAGTAGGCTTCGTTCTCGACTCACACTCGTGAAGCCCGGGGGGCGAGACAGAAGTGTTTGGGCACATTTCATTTCCCCTGATGCCTCTTTTTGTCTTGCCTAGCAGTAAATAGATACACAGGAGTTATACAACTGTCGTGTGGTTGCATTCTGCAGAAGGTCAGTAGTTGGACCTTTTAGTTAGTTTAGTTCATTTATTATTTATTAATACACCTAAGGTGTATTTATTCTGCCCTAAACACTATGCGTGTTTTTGACTTTATAGGAATATAAGAACCCTAATATATATTCTTGTATATAAATAAATAAATGTACACAGGCTTCCTGTCCCAAACAACAGGAATTTTATAGGATCCATTATCACTGGACAAATATTTTATTAATAATTGTTGTGCATTTCCTGCTATAATCAGACTTTTTGTTGGCAGATAAGATGGCTTATAAAAGCAGCATAATTGATGGAATGTCAGACCACAGACGGTGGGCAGGCTAATAATGGGGAGGTGAAAAGGATGGATGGATGGATATTAATGATGGTCTTTCAATTCTGGAAAAAAAAAAATTCAAGGTAATCTTCAATTTTTGACACGTTGTATACCATTTTTGTGGCATTGTGGTCTTACCTAATGCTTTAATTCTTTTGATAATTGCTTACTAACGCAGTAAACTATCAGTCTTCCAGGCTTTGTGTCCTATTTTGATCATTACTTAAAGTAAATTACCTATCCTATGCAAAACTGTAGCTGAAAATTATACAATCCTAACCTAACCCAGTTGATCACTAATTAGCCTTGCATACCCTGACCCAGTAGAATCATTGATTTTTTTACGCTTGAAAGTTTTTAAATGTTAACCTGTGTAATATTCGCCATTAGGGATGGATTTTGTTAGTCTCTACTAGCAAAATGATGGCTACATATTTTTGCTGTCACTTGTTACAATATGATTGCATATAGATCAGAGTACTGTACTGTACTTGTATATTTATTACATCATAATGAATTTTAAATAAATTGTAGTGTACATTGCAAATATTCCTGGCAAGATTAAGGACTAACTTTTTATTTTAACTTACAGGTTGCCCCACCTTTCTGGTGTGCACTTGTTTTCCCCTAGTGAGTGCGGCTTCTGCTTTAGTTGTCCCTTCAGCTTCAGGTCAGCAGGGCTGTACTTAACTACTTCTTTGAGGAAGATTCATTGCTCTGGAGCTCCTTCTGGCACCACTCCAAGACAGGTTAGTCAAACCCTCTTTTTTTTCTCTCTCTCTCTCTCTCTCATTGGTGTTTAGTACGTTGGTCTATAGGTAATAAATTCATGGAATTACATACCCACCGAAGCCATCAATTCCAAGGCAATGCCTCAGTTCAAACGTCAACTGTAAAAAAAACTCTCACAACCTTGACAGGCTGTGACTTCTTGTCCCTGTTGAGGCCACTTCAAGATGGTGTTCCTCCTCTGGTAAATTCTAATGAAATATCATCTTTATTCCATTATATTTTTCATCAAATCTATGTCTTGCTGCCACTTGTATGTTCTTCAGTAAATGGTATATGGTCTTTAAAATGCAGAAGCTGTGCAAATTTTTCTAACTCCCTGGTATACTGTGCTTAGTTTGTAATTTGCCTTTCAAATTGTATCATGCTTTTTAATTTATTGCTTTAAATTAAGTCATTTGTTATGTCCCGTATTTTGATAATGTATCGCTTAAGGTTGGTGAATTGTACAATAAACAATTATTTTTCAGTTTAGTCACTCAGCTATTTTCTATTATATACTGTAGCTTATAAAACGTAAAATGTACTGTAGCTTATAATTTTTATTATATATTTTCACAGCAACTGTTGTCATTACTACTACACTGTGTTTTACCAATATTTATATCACCACTTAATTTTTAAGCTAAATATTGTATAATTTGTGTAATGTACAGTACCTTCATTCAACAAATCTCCAGTGTGGATTTTTTTTTCTATTTTAGAATTATTTTGTTGGGTGAATGGTAACTCCTCCTCTTGATAGCCCTGAAGGCCTCCAATTACATTTTTAATGATTTTTGTTGATGGGCACAACATTAGTAGAAGAAATAGTAAGGGGCCTTGTGAAAGCCATTGAGCATATTTAAAACCAAATCCTATGATTCATTTTAATTTTGAGAATCCCTAGTTTTCATTCACTAATATAATTCATATATACTATGAATTGGGGCCCTTTTTCCTTGGAAAGTGAAATTTCAAGACTAGGGCATGGGAAATATGTTAAATGTAGTTGAAGCTCTTTATAGACAGGTTTTCTTGGTAATTGTCCTTCATATGAAAGATTGAAATTTAAATTTTGCTCAATGAAATCAGCCCACACAGCATGGGAATTATTAGGGTGCGAATGATAACACTCTTAATATGACTCCAATCATGATTTTAATGATTTTTGTATGTGAAATCAATATTTCAAGAAATAGGTGACACCTTGGGAAAGATATTGAGGATATTTAAAAGTAAATTCTATTGTTTCTTTTTATTTTGAGTTTGCAAGGTTTTGGTTCACTCAGGTATGGCTCTGCTATCTTTTGAAAGTGAGTTTTGAGGCTGGGTATGTAAGAATTATGCTAGATGTGGATACTTTTTTGGCAGACATGTTCATTTTGTAGTTGTCTATTATCAGTTGAAATTAAAATTTTGGTAAGTGAAATTATCCCATAGTGCATGGAAAATGCATTCTGGAGGCATCTTTGATTGCAATGAATCCCTTCTCACTGCAACAACTTGGAGTTGGTCCCATATAGTTTGTTGAATTGAGGTTGTACTTGTCACTCATCTTAATGCTGCTGTCACTTATGTCCCTTGTTAGTTCTCACATCATTCCAAGAAGACAGTTTCTTGGTGTAATACCGAGAGTATTACAGTTGATATGATCAGTTGAACGCTGTCACATAAAATAAAAATAAAATAATTCATTGTGTTGGGGGACAGGAAGCCAGAGTATTCATACAGATTTGGATTTTATCGAGGTCCCCCTCTCCAGGCCAAATTACTGACCCAGCTCAGGATGTAACCCCACAAGCTGACTAACTCCTGAGTACCTACTTACTGCTAGGTGAACTGAGGCATTAGATGAAAGGAAATGGGAACAACCATTTCTGTCCTGCCCAGAATTCGAACCCAGATTTCTTGATTGTGTGTTGAGAACGAACCCAAAGCTGCATATTGTACTACCGGGACCCCTGACGGTTCCACGTGCAAATGTGAACCAGGCCACACATGTAAATGTGTAGCCTGGAAGAAATGTAAAGTAGGGAACACTGTTGAGTCCTTTGTTTCATTTCAAAAGGAGAGAAAGAGTGCATTAGTTTGAAAACTCATATGCAATGCTAAACATGCTAGTTGGTAATCATTTGTCTGCTCTGTCACTTCTTAAGTACAATACTCCCATCCTGTATGTTTGGCAGAAAACCATGAAACTGCTCAGTCACTGTTTTTGTCAATTATGTGAGAAAGGTAGTTATTCTACACAAACACTTGAAGCAACAAATACAGTATAAAAACATCCATGGTGACCGTAAGAGTCCTCTCCTTAGTACAACTGTATCGGTAAACCTTATATCTGGCATCAGTGGAAATACTAGTACCACTGCCCAGTTTGTTTCTACAGCTCACTAGATCAGAAAAACAGATTATTAATTTGTTTAGTTGTTAAATGTAAATTGCATCATTAATTTTGTTTTGTTTTTTCTACCAGACAGGGTGACATTTTGATGATGGTTATATTTTGAGTTATGAAGTGGTAATGTATTACTGAACATTATAAGGTATTATTGTCAACTACAAATGTCTTATTGGCTCTTGAATCCATTAATTTTTAATACAGTAGTTACAAAAATGCAATATTGAATTAATCGTAATTTTAATAAGCACAATGTTTTGATGGGTACCAAGTCATATCAGTATTGGCACCCAACCACTTGGGCTGGACGGTAGAGCGACGGTCTCGCTTCATGCAGGTCGGCGTTCAATCCCCAACCGTCCAAGTGGTTGGGCATCATTTCTTCAAGTTATTAATCTAGTTATTTAATATTGTTGGGATTTTAATTTACATTGGCGTTCCGCGAGCGCTATGTCATGGGTTCGTATCCTGGCCGGGGAGGATTTACTGGGCGCAATTCCTTAACTGTAGCCTCTGTTTAACGCAACAGTAAAATGTGTACAGTACTTTGATGAAAAACGATTCTTCGCGGGCGGGATCGTATTCCAGGGACCTGCCCGAAACGCTACGCGTACTAATAATGCTGTACAAGAATATAACAACTCTTGTATATATCTCAAAAAAAAAAAAAAAAAAAAAAAAATTGATTATAAATTATAATGACTACATCATTATAATTAGGCATAAAATGCCTACAGTATTATAATGCTGTAGCTACAGTACACCATTAATATGCCTTATTTTTGCTTCATAATGTTAATCTTATTTGATTTTATATGTAAATTTGTGCAGTTTTGGCAGTATTATACCACATTCTTACAATTTTACCCCTGTTAGTTTGGATATTGGATAATTTACAGGCCTTGATGTCAAATTGTTATGTGGTACACGATTTAGGCACTGTTGTTCTCTACAGTAATTTAAACAAAAAATTAAATATTTAATTATTATCCCCCAGATTTCTTACACATGACTACATGTAATTCTAACCACTTTTCCTCTCATATAGTTGACATTAGGGAGGGCATTGTAATTCTATTTTTTTTTGTTTATGGATTGCAATTATAATTTGTATTTTTTAGAATATTTCATTAAAAGTTATTATCTGTACTGTGGGATATGCAAGCATCACTATAGCAGTTGATGATTTTGAGGATCAAATCCCATGACCTAGTTTTTTTCTCAGTTGCCTTCATGAAATGGAACTACAAAAATTTGGTTTCTGGATATATATATTCCGAAACTTTTTGTTCCATCACATTGTTGTATTCATTCTCTTGCAGAGAATGTATAAGCAGTCAGAGCTGGCTGAGCATCATATGAATGAGGAAGAGAAAGGAGGGGAAAAACCAAAGCAGCAGCTCCAACACCTAATTGTTAAAGTGTATAGCATAATAATTGATGTGTTACTGTGTGTTTCAGTTACCCCTCTGTAGTAGACGCGTACTGACTCCACCTTACTAAAGAGAGATTTATTACATTTGCATTACAGTAAATGAGGGACCTTTGACAAGCTGCTGGCTTCCTGTCCTCGTCGAGGCCACTATTGGTCGAGGTAATTGTATTTCAGATACATAATGGATTTTATGTAAAGATCAACACAATTATAGATGCTCTGGAAAAAGAATCAGAATTACAGTATCTAATTAAAGACATCCTTCCATTTACAGTACGAATTTGTATTTATACTTGATTCAATGAAAATTAGAAAATAAATTAGTACATAGCCATGGTTATCCAATTTTATTCATATAAATCTTTGGCCTGCCGTTTACTATTCACGTAATATATGCAGTATAAATTTTACAATACTTTGTGAATGAGTAAACTTGCTATGAATAGTCTACAGTAGTGTTCTTATTTTCTATTAACTCTAGTCTTGGTGAATTAGATACTTTGACATCACTTGTCTTTTGTTCTTTTGCTATCGTATTGGCATCTTAAATGATATCTAGGATTTTTTTACGTTCCTTGACACAGATAGTGCTAAATAGTCTTCCAGGCTTGGTGCCTTTTTTTATAATTACTTGCTTTTTTTTTTATTACAAGGACTGTTGTACTGTATTACAGTTTTTAGGAGTTCAGCCGATCATCACTCAGCAAAAATCTGCTATTAGAACTATAACAACTCTGTCTTCAAACAACACACAGCCCCTCTGTTTAAGTCCCTTAAACAGCTAAACATACACTCATGCCACACATTCTGATGTTTTATTTTATTTTTATTTTATTGATATATACACAAGGTACATTGGGTTTATAAGCGTACATAGCATTGATGGTTTTACATTCTTGAAAGCACTAGCATGCATAGCATTTTGGGCAGGTCCTTAATCTAACAGATAATTTTAAGTACTGTAGTAATTTCTAGCAAAATTTACAAATTTTAATAGNACAAGCCTGAATGGTCCCCAGGACTATATGCGAATGAAAACTCACACCCCAGAAGTGACTCGAACCCATACTCCCAGGAGCAACGCAACTGGTATGTACAAGACGCCTTAAACCACTTGACCATCACGACCGGACATATGATGTGATAGCCGAAGCTATTTGAACCACCCCACCGCCGGCACTCGGATGGTTATCTTGGGCATAGCATTTTACCAAATCACACCTCATTCTTGGGGCACACGTGAGGAACACAAATGCGAACAAGCCTGAATGGTCCCCAGGACTATATGCGAATGAAAACTCACACCCCAGAAGTGACTCGAACCCATACTCCCAGGAGCAACGCAACTGTATGTACAAGACGCCTTAAACCACTTGACCATCACGATTCATATATATAATTCATATATATATATATATCATATATATATATTATAATTATATATATTATATATATTATATATATATATATATATATATATATATGTCGTACCTAGTAGCCAGAACGCACTTATCGGCCTACTATGCAAGGCCCAATTTGCCTAATAAGCCAAGTTTTCATGACTTAATTGTTTTTCGACTACCTAACCTACCTAACCTAACCTAACCTAACTTTTCGGCTACCTAACCTAACCTAACCTATAAAGATAGGTTAGGTTAGGTTAGGTAGGGTTGGTTAGGTTCGGTCATATATCTACGTTAATTTTAACTCCAATAAAAAAAAATTTACCTCATACATAATGAAATGGGTAGGTTTATCATTTCATAAGAAAAAAATTAGAGAAAATATATTAATTCAGGAAAACTTGGCTTATTAGGCAAATCGGGCCTTGCATAGTAGGCTGAGAAGTGCGTTCTGGCTACTAGGTACGACATATATATATATATATATATATATATATATATATATATATATATATATATATATATATATATATATATATATATATAATTATATATCGTTACTGCAACGACGTTCGCCGATATTTGGGCAAATCCGCGCACAAACAGTGAATTCTGTGTGCGCACAAGGAGTTCAGGACCGAAGGTTCGATTTCATCAAACGGTCTCAATATACATTCATGAATTTATTAGGTTCATGCCACCTCTGTACCAAATTCTTCAAAGCTATAACCAGAATATCTTTAATATCAACTCGCCTCCACTGCCTAACCATCAAGTCACAAATATCGATCAAGGAATGTTTCTCAAGATACGTGTAAATATATCGTTGTCTGTAATACACAACCCAGCTGAAACTTTTTCTGCTGCCGGCTAGCGATTAATCTTCGTGTAGATAGTGTGTTTACATGAAAAGGCCATTAAATCGCAGCAACAATCACTATAAAGGTTCTAGGAGCTGTAATCTCACGAGATGGATAAAGAAGAGAACTTCTTGTCTTGAATGTGTCAGAATTGGTAGAGGTAAAACTGCTGGAGCGCACATGATGAGAGATCATTGTTAATTACAAATTATTGTTAATTACAAGGAATTTACAATGTAACCAGGAATGTATTTATACGCACAACACCTTGGTGTTTTGAGATGACGTCACAACCACAATTCAATATGCCCGCCGGCTCCTACATCCTCGCCCTTAAGTCAACAACAACATCCGCCGGCTCCTAAAATAAGCTATGATGTCTTCCTCATAATCACAAGGCACTGTGGATCTCTGCCGGTCTGACAAAATACATGGGGCACATAATAACGGAGCTGTGTGGACGGTCTGCTGCCGAAATGACCCGAGTTGGTAAGAGTAATGGGGGAAACCCATAATGTAGGTTGTGCACTGTGCTTATCTCTCGTGTTATACTAAATATAAAGATCACTTCCACTGTCAACATCGGCAAGATATCGCCGCTTGGACGAATCCTTATCACTGCGCCATTGTAGAGGTGCGTGCGTACTGCGGTGTTACACGCGCTCCAGGTACGAGAAGAGGGTCTACGACGCTAATGTATCACTCACCTCACCTCATAGAGGTCCGGCTAGACTACGATGAGGTCAGCGAGTCCTCAGGATTGTCCGTCAAAGCTTGCCAGGCTCGAATACAGAATGGAGTCTGGTAGACACAGACTCCTCGGGGTCACGTCTCCGCTCCTACTGCTGGAGGGGTCGACGGGACCAGTCACAAACCTTGGATCATATGTCTGATAGACATTCTTCCGACCAGCTGGGTATTTAACCCACTCCTCCTTCATTAGATTACGTAAAAAAACATCTCGGTTGATACACATTAAATATATATATATACAATGTAAATATATGAATATTTTCTACAAAAATATTTAATACAGGTAGTGTACAAGCTGGCATCACTGGTGTGACGTCACTGATGACGTGGACGACGCCATTATACGCCCAAGGTTCCATGTCATTTTCACAGTTTTCTTAACAAGGACTGGGGCAATGGGTATGATTGTGGTCTTGCCAAGTTCGATCATTACTTGGAACAAAGTGTTGCTTAAAATTAGATCTTATCTAAAAGCCAGAGTGTGAGAATATCTATCCCACCGGCTTATCGCCACAACCCAACTGGACTCCAGCCAAGTGAGAGAGATAGTTATTTATACCTCACTCGGTATTGTGACTCTAGACCCGTGAAAGGTCAGTGACTACCCACGGGTGCCACCTTAACGCATCGCGACCCCATACAGCGGAGGAAAAAACCTGTCAGTTCAGCCACTTAAATCTATCTCAAACATAGACTCACCGAACAGTATTCTCACAGCATCTTATATTGCTTGGCTCATGTGGGAGAAGAGGCTCGTTGCGGAACGTGGATGGGCCGTCGGTTGTTAACTTAGGGAGGTTGGGTAAGGGTGACGAAGCAGGGAAGAGGTATAGGTAAGAGGCCAGGGACGTTGATCCTCGGACTCATCGCAAGGTATGTATACATAAACTCTATTCCTCTCCTAAACACATAACAAAACCACCACAATCTGCCCTGGCGTAAGAGACCTTACTTCCTCAGTGTATACGTTAACATCTCATGCGCAGTCCACCAATCACTGCAACAATAGGCTTGATGATGTTAATAATGTTGAACATGTTGCAACATCCTTTATAAGTGCTTGCCTCTCGAATCACAGATCAGTCGATAAGCAGCCGGGGTAAATAAATCCTGTTATTTTCTCTCCCACTAAAATATCCTCCTCCTCACCAATTCTTCTCTCCCAGCATCCCCACTCATTTATTGGGTAATCTTTACAATATATAAGTCTAAGAAGACTAAGTTTTAAAGAAGGGAGTGAATAGGGGTAGGGGAAGACAATATAGGAGAGGGAGCCAAGGAAGATATCTGGAGCCAGAGAAGAGGTGGATAGGAGATGGATTTTCTTCACCTGTGTATTAGTACAGATCCTGAAATTTTGTAAATATAATTTAGTGTCATTTGGCAGTCATGCACGAGATAAATGAATTGTTTATGGCCGTTTGTTCTGGACGCTACCCTGTTGCCAAAACGAGTTCCACTATTTGTTTACTTGTTAATTATAATTATTATTATTGTTTTCAAGTTTACTGTCACTACCACCGACGTCATCATCATCGCCACCATCATTATTATCATCATCATCATAATCACTAAAGCCGCCAACATCATAATCATCACGGTCACTGATGCCGTTATCACTATCAGCATGAATTGTTCCACGTGGATAGTCGTCATGGAAACCTTATACAATAAAAGTTAATCTTTTGTAACATATCACGTCGAATAAAGCCCAATTCACATCAGTAACTACCAAACTCAACACAGCGTAACATTAAGAACTTCAATGCATAACACAGGTGTTTTATGTTTTTTTATGTCATGATATCTCATAAAACGAGTTGAGGCTATGCATACTGAGGTATTCTACTGATGGAACTTCAAGTTATGTATGCTGAGATATTCTGGAAATTTAACTTTTATGATATGCATGCTGCGATTTTCTGGTGATACAACTTTAGGCTATGGACACAGGTTTTTTGTTAATAAAGCCTTAAGTTATAAATTCTGAGATATTCTGGTAATGGAACTTTAGGTTATGATTTCTGAGATGTCCTAGAAATGAAACGTTAGGCTATGGATGCTGAGATATTATGTAAATGAAACTTTAGACAACTATCAACAACCTTGAATCGACTTGAGAATGGTCCAAGACGAACCGAAACGTCGTCGTCCCTTCACTTTCTAGTGTGTGGTCTGGTCAACATACTTCAGCCACGTTATTGTGACTCATCGCCTGCACACGGATCTTTAGGTTATGAATACTAAAGTGTTCTGGTAAAGGAACTTTAGGCTATGGATGCTGTGATGTAAACCGATCCTCCTGTTTAGACAGTACGTTGCGTAGCTATGTAGATCATCGTACATATACCGACGTAATAGACAATTAAATTGTAGAATTTGGTACTATTCTCTTTATAGTCCGGAAAAAAAATGCTAAAAACCAAACTTAAATATTCCTAGCCTACTATAGTACATATACGTATTATATTAGGCCTCATATAGCGTGTATGAGGCCTAGGATGGTTAGGTTTTTATTAGCAACATAAATACAAAACCTTTTCCGGTTTGTCCAAATTCAGTAGTACCAAATTTTACTTTCTAATTATCCATTACGTCAATATATGCACAATGATCCACTTTGTTACAATAAGTACTATCTAAACAGGAGGATGGGCTGTAAGATATTTTGGTAACATCCTGGGATGATCTAAAGATGTTTGCTTTCTTTATTAACTAATATACAAAGGATGTCAGGTGTGCATGTGTGTCATACTGTTATTGTTTGTCATTTTCTAACTGTCATTCACACTCCCCAGTCGGGTACTTGGACGTCGAGCTGCCGTTCACTATCAAGCTGCCCAACGCCACCCAGGTCAGCTTCGCCGGTAGAATGGACGACGACAGACTTGGTATCTACGCTGTTGTCATTAACACTCTTTCCAGGTAATTTCTTACTAGGAAAAGAAATCGGATAGCTCCTTTTGTATGTATATGTGTAGTTTCCTGGCTGTTCTTGTGGAGGATGGCATCCAGCTCTTGGTTCGTGCCGCTCAACCTTCAACGGAATGGTGTAGTGTAGTTGGTCAATAATCAGTTGGGTTCTTCGCTACACGTGGTACTAGCTATAGTAATTTTGGGATTATTGTCAACTCAGTCCCAGAAGATCAAATTGACCACTTACCTGGGTGTGGCAGGTTCGGCGTGGACGGCAAGTCGTGTCTCCTGAGAGCTGTGTGTGAGGTGGCCGAGTCTCCACTCAGAGACGATGGCCTCTTGGGAGAGATCCTCAATATCATTCTCACGTAAGTTACACATCTGTTTTCAAGTTATGTTTTACTTTCTCGATGCTCTTCAGCATTTTACTTATACCGGTGTGAAACACTGTAGTTGGTTTTAAATAGTGTATCTAACCTAATTACGGGGAAAAAAATATACCCCTTTCTCTAAAAGAAAGCAATATAGTGTACACAAGTTCTTGTCCAGCAAGAGACAATGAGCTCCTTGCATAATATATCAGAGGACCCGGGTTTAATCTCCCATTCGACTTCACCCTCAGCCATCGCCATTGGTGATGTCTATAATTTACCGGAATACAATTAAACAATAAGAAAAATTTGGAACTGTAAAAAAAATCGAATGAAGCATGTCCAAAAGATAAAGTAGACGTGTATAAATACTTTATTACTATGTGTGCATTCATATGTTTATCACGTGTATGTTCGTTGCATTTTCAGCGCCTCCTATGGATCGACGTCGAGTGAGTTGTATGACTACGTGAACGCGGAATACTATGGTCGAGCTTATGGTGACTGTTGGTCTGCCTACCCGCAGTGTCCCATGTCCCTCTTTAAGTTGTTCGACGACGACAACGACTTATAACATGGTGGAGTAGAGGCCTTGTCAAGGGCCTCTTCTGTTCCTCGTTTTACTGGCGGCTGCCTATATAGTTGCTGTTGCTCTGGCTGCGTCTGCCGCTGCGATGTCACGCAATATTAACTCTAGGTCTCGTGATCCTCCTTGTCCAGTCACTCTACGCTTCACATCCGTATAAGAATACGGTTGCTTTTACTTCATACAGTTATCCCAAAAGCCAGTCCTCATTATAACTTGTGCATTTTTAGACGTTGAGTTACACAGAGAGTAAACTACAGCAGAGATTATTTTTTAAGAGTACCAAAGATAAGCTACAGCAAAGATAGTACTTTAGAATTATACAGAGGGATAGGCTACACCAGAAATAGCTCTTATTTACATAGAGGGATGAGCTAGTCTTCTTAGCTTAGCGTCTTCTTTTTATAATAACTTACACAGAGGGGCTAGACTACAGCAGGGATAGTTCTTAAATATACACAGAGGGATAGGCTACAGCAGAAATAATTCTTACATATACACATAGGGAAAGGTTAAAGCATAGTTCTTAAATATACACAGAGGGATAGGCTACAGAAGATAGTTCTTAAATATATGCAAAGTGATAGGTTACAGCAGAGATAGTTTTTAAATACATACAGAGGGATAGGCTACAGCAGCGACAGTTGTCAGGAAGCAGCACATAGCAGACGCATGGGGGGATGTGTGACTCACGGACACTTTTACAGCTACTTGGCGAAAGAAATGTATGATGGAGAATTTAACTCTTGAGTTCAGCTAACCACTGTTCATGTAGGTGTTGTTCCCTTCATAACTTATTTCATCTTAATCGTCAAGAGATTGTTTTTTGTGGTGATTGTTACAAACTACCGAAAAAGGTATTGTACTTTCATGCACGGTCGAAAAGTGAGAAAAATTTGTTATTAGGTAATAAGCCAATTGGGTTTAAACTTGTGGACCACCAGAGTATATAGTACTCAACTGGTAGCTTAGTCAATACTTCACAAGTCTTTTGTCTCACACATTCAACCACTTGTATTGTATTCTTCACAATACAGCAGCACTGTAAATAAGTCGCACGTAAATAACTCGACCAGTCCAGCTGAGCACCATTAGGTCTGGCCAGTTACTGGATGGGTGACCAGATACCCACATTTAATTATTTTTTTATTGAGACCGTCGAAGATCGTTTAAGAAATCGCCATTTGTGGAGGCTCACGACAGCATTATTTTAAAACCAATACGTATACATTACGCTTTCTAGATCCTATATAACAGCGTTATACTCATCCATAATGTAATAGTACAAACTATACTCAATGAAGTTTAATACATCGTTACCACCCGCCAAATTATAATTCCTACTAGAAATAGTCCTGTTGAACCTAAGTCTTACCATACCTAACTTTCACCAACATAACCTACGTAAACTGAACCAGGTCTAATCAGTTTTGTAGTGTTTAAATTTTAATAATAAATTAGTTTCGTCATGAAAACCCAGTACCCGACCAGGGAGCCAATCACATTTCCGAATAAACTGATAACAAATAAAAATAAACATTTAAGTATATTTTTATATTCCCGTTGTATTTACACAGACTTTATGAGTGACGCTGCCTTCAGTGACGTCATGATGATGGGCATCTTGAGTGACGTCGCCGGCAACGTCATCTTGACGCGGTCTGTGGACTGTTGGCCAGTATTTGACACAGCAATATTTTTCTTTAAGTTCTCTTACGAAAGATTTGCTTTTTGATTTGCTGATATATATAATGTTCCGAATCATGGGTCTCTAACCATGTTCATGGTGTACACATGTTCTTGTTGTTCTATGTTCATGCTGTACCATGTTCTTGTTGTACCCATGTTCTTGTACCAGGTACTTGTTGTAGCATGTTCTTTTTGTACCAATGTTCCCGTTGTATCATGTTCCTGTTGTGCATTGTTCTTGTTGCACCCATGTTCTTATTGAATCTATTTATTTCTTGCACCAGTGTTCTTGCTTTACCCATGTTCGTGTCAGCTGTAGTCACATCATACCTTATATATCAAGGCTATTAATCGGCCCCTTTGTACAGGTTCCAACTGTTTACTTATCATGCGGCATTGCTCCTGGGATTAAAAATAATATTGGAACGGCCTTATAAGATCTTCACTCGGAATATCTAAACGAAACAGATGACTGAGGCTTAAGATGGTAAAGATGAGGCGTAATTAGTATATGGTGTAAGATCTGAAGCGTAAGGTGGGTAGAATGAGGCGTAAGATAGTACAGCTGAGGCGTATATCTGAAGCATATGATGGTTAGCTAGGAAGATGCGTAAGAAAATGCAATTAAAGCGTAAGATGGTAGATAAGCGTGAGATAGTACAACTGAGGAGAAACATTGATAAAATGAGGCGTAGGAGTAAAGATGATACACACTGTAGTAAGGAAGAGGAGTCAGTAAGAATCTGAAGCATAATAAGGAAATGTAGCATAGTAAAGTAGTATAAAATAGTAAGTGTTGCATAGTAAGTATAACATAATAAAGTAGTGTGGCGTAGTAAGGAAGTGAAGCATGATAGGGAAGTGTTGTATTGATTATGGTGTGTAACAGGAAAGGAAGTTAATTATCAGGAGAAAGCGCCGTCATTACGACTATATAGCACTTGGAAGGAGTCAGGATTAGGATTTTGGATGGGACGTGTGGGGGGGGGGAAGGAATGGTGCCCAACTATTTGGACGGTCTGGGGATTGAACGCCGACCTGCATGAGGCGAGACCGGCGCTCTACCGTCCAGCCTAAGTGGTTGGGCGAACTTCATAGTTAGGAAGTGTAAGGATCTTAAGGAGTAGGAAGACCATAAGACGAAGCGGAAAATAAGAGCCTGAAACGACAAGGGACTAAGTAGCCAAACCCATATTATATAGTAGCCTAGTATCAGTTCAGTACATTAACCCAGCTTTTTGGCTGATTTCGCTCGATGGGTTTACAGTGCTTGACTGTATAACGATTAGCGATTGATTTTTGCGTCCCATGTATTATAATGATTAGCCAGCCATATATTTTAGAATATGTATCGTGCCTACGTGTGTAAATGAATGCGAGAGCCTTACAATCTATATCTATACGAGAGAATGTCAGTTTATATGTCCAGGGTTGGAGATCAGACACTTGAGGCTAGCCTCGCCAAACTTTGCAGAGGAAATGGTCTTGGGGACAGTACGGATATAAGTTGATCAGGGTTCGGCCAAGTTAAATACTTTAAGAAAATTAGCATTTATAGAGGGCCCGAATGCTATTTTCATGGAGTCATGCGTGAGCAAAATTAGCTCAGCAAATAAATTTTTTCTCAAGATCTTCCCAACAACTGATTGGTCTGATGTATGGTGTTGGGTTTAAGGCCCATTGACCTCTTTGGAATTATTAAGATCTCTACAAGATATTACATTGAATCCAACAAACACACCTTAATCCTGTGCAGGCGATGAGTCACAATAACGTGGCTAAAGTATGTTAACCAGACCACACACTAGAAGGTGAAGGGACGACGACGTTTCGGTCCGTCCTGGTACCATTCTCAAGTTGATTGTGATTCACAATCGACTTGAGAATGGTCCAGGATGGACCAAAACGTCGTCGTCCCTTCACCTTCTAGTGTGTGGTCTGGTCAACACACCTTAATCCTGAGCATGGTTCAGGAATAATGTAAACTCAGTGTACATACACCGAGAGACAGGGTACACCTTCAGATGTATATATCCCATATATGAATACACATCGTTATTATCATTTTTTACATATCTTTATTTATATCATAATTATTATTATAGCATTTACCTTATGTGACTATATTCTATGACAACTTTATTGAATACCACTATAAATTTGATTATAGTGGTAACGTGTTCAAATAGCCCAAAGTTTTACTAGAATATTTAGAAAGTCATCTTTACTACATCAGTTACCTTGGTTACAAGTAAATTCCACAACAATAATAAATATATACGCTGTTCACATTGTGTTTTGCTAAATATTAAGTGAAACTTGTACTGGGGAAGACATGCAGTGTCTTTACTTAGTATGTTCATTATCTGGGAGTGTATTCAGTATGCTAGTGTGAGTGTGTTATTCAGTGTGTCATTGTGAGTGAACTGATCAGTGTGTGAGTATTGTTTAATGTGTGAGTGTATTTGTCCAATGTGTCAGTGTATGAAGAATATGAAGGGTGATCAAATAAAGAACTGTGTCAACACCATTATTTAGGTTTTTTTTAATATATTGTCAAAGTACATTACTGTAATAAATATTTAAAAGTGTATGTGACTTTTTATAAATCCTAAATATTATAACTGAACAAACATGTTATTACAAATCATTGACTACCACTATCAATCACACCGTTGCCACTCTAATCGCTTTGGAACTCAATTTCACAAGTATTTGGGCGTATGAAATAAAATAATTTAACATAGACTTTATATTTTAAACCATCGATTTCTAATATAATACAGATATAACTTGAGAATATTCTCTGTATAGGACAAATGTGCAATTGCCAGTGTATAAGTAGGCTATTTCTGAAACTTTAATATGCTTTCAAACCATCACAAATATCCAGATAACTATTCAGGTGGTGTGAAAGGGAAGTCCGTGTCTCGTTCTAATACATTTACTCTGAGGACAGTCTGAAATATTAACAAATGTCCCCTTTGAGGACGGTCGCTGCATTGACAAGCATGGCTGAGGATGGATTGAGTGTAGCGGATAAGGGATATAATTCTTACATCGTTCAAAATCCATCCTCATTTTATTAAGCAAAAAATAAAATTGGTATATAAACATTAGTACGACATTTGACTATAACTTAATAAAAATTTGTATTTAGTTAGTAACACTGAAGCCTGAAACAAGTTTTTCCTCGGGCTTTAGCCGTTTAACATAGCCAAACCAAACTAACCTGACCTTACCTAGCTAAACCAAACTAAACCTAGCCAAATCAAGTTAACCTAACTTTACCTATCCACACCAAACTAAACCTAACCTGACCTATTCAGTGCAAAGGACCACTAACTCTAGTGACTTCGACGAGGATAGGAAGCCGGCGGCTCATCGCAAATGTGCATTTCTTATCTTAAAAATCATTGAATTCGAGAATCTAAGCCCATTATGTGATACTAAATCCTTTCTGCCAATCACCCACAGGACGGGTACGGAGTCCACAGTACACTAATTAAACTGAACACAAGTATTAGTGTTCAGTTCCTGAGGCCATAATGTCCCACTGTAACGTTTTCCGCGATATGGGGAGTCATACTACTCCCAGAAGGGTATAGGGTTCACTGCCTTTCACAGGATGGGTATGGGCTCAAATACCACTAACATGATTGATATGATACCACCACACACAGGATGGACGTGGGGTTAACTAACACTCACAGTATGGGTACGGGGTCCACTTCTAGTCACAGGATGGGTATTGGGTGCATAATACATGAACTAAACTAAAAAAAAAAAACGCGTAAACTACGACAGTAATTAGAGCATAAACAATGCTTTGACTGATGTGACGAGTTGTGAAACGGTGGATGACCTTGTCACACAAGGTGAGGTGGGACGAAACGTCTCAGGCTACGTGTACCGTACTTCTGGGTGGCTGGACGGCTGTCGTTACTCCACGCTGGTGAAGATACAATCATCTCCACTACACAGCCCACTGGAAATCAAATAACAAACCCAAAACACACACACACACACACACACACACACACACACACACACACACACACACACACACACACACACACACACACCACACACACACACACACACACACACACATATATACAAGGGACCTCGCGGCTGAGTGGACAGCGCTTTGGTGTCGTAATCCTAAGGGCCCGGGTTTGATCCCCGACAGAGGTAGAAACAAATGGGCAAGGAAAATCTTTCAGCATGATGCCCCTAGCAGTAAATAGGTACCTGAGAGTTAGACAGCTGATACGGGCTGCTTCCTGGGGATATGTGTCTCCTTCAAAATGTAGGAGAGAAGAGGGAACCATGAGTCCGAGTACAGGTGCGGCAACAGGAACAACGGTTACACTGATAACGTGCAGCGGCACAGCAAATGCTGTTGCCGGTAAAAGCATATAGGATGAAACACTTTATTGAGAGGATAACGGGGCATATCGCCAAATGGTTGCCTTAAAAGACTCGGATGCAGAGTTAGCGGAAGAAGGAAGAAGTGTGAGCATGGGCAGCCGTCCATGGGTCTGAAGCACGAAACAGCCAGCCAACTTGTCAGTCAACCAGTCAACCAGCCAACCAGCACGTCAGTCAACCAACCATCCGGCCCGCCCACCGGTCGACCGCTCACCAGTCGCCCAATCAACCAATCAGCTAGTTAACTATCCAGTCAGGTAGCCTACGCAAGCTCAATATGTTCTGGCTGATAAGGCTGAAAGTACACTTTAAAATGGCTTTGCCTTCATTGTCATATTTTATCTACGTTGCCATCTTTTATATAATTTTCTAGAATTTGTATTGTTATATATATACATATATATATATATATATATATATATATATATATATATATATATATATATATATATATATATATATATATATATATATACTCACATGAGAAACAATCAACATATTACTGAACATTCTGAGTGATAAACACACACATTTCTTCCCTTACACATGCAGTATGTCACTAGACGTACACACAAATACTTTTATGACAGATCTTGGCCATCGTGTTTTATAAAAGTGACGGAGCCTAATCTTTCTTCACCACCCCTTCCAATCACCACCCTCCCACAACGACTCCCACCTCCTTCCCTCCGCAATAATGTAATGTAATCTAATACAACCTCATCCTCCTGAAATGATAGTACTTACAGTAACCATTTGGTCGAAAGTACCAGTTTGTAGTGATGGGCCACCAATAATTTACTTTTTGTACTTTTAATTTTATAGTCTAGAAAAACATGAAGCTAAAACCAATACTAAGGGTTAGATATTCTTAGGCCAAGTATACATCAGTGTATATTATATACATATATAATATGTATTATTTTAGGCCAAGGGTAGCTTGTATTAGGCCTAGGATTGTTAATAGATGTTATATTAGGTCTTATATTTATGCTGTCATTAAAAAGTTCACCATTTGGCCACATTTAATAATATAATGGTCAGTTTTTTTTGGTGGTCCATCTGCACATAGTAGTACTTTCCACCAAATAGTTACTATAAGTACTTTCATTTTTGGAGGATGGGCTGAATATTCGACTTATTGGAAGTTGGTATTTTTGTAACACTATACACGTTAGTTTAATTAAAACTTTAAATGTATTGTACATTGAAAATACAGAGCTGGATTACGGTCAACACACACACACACACACACACACACACACACACACACACACACACACACACACACACACACACCACACACACACACACACACACACACACACACACACACACACACACCACACACACACACACACACACACACACACACACACACACACACACACACACACACACACACACACACACATATGCTAGGCGAGTTGGTACGCATGCGCGGACTTACGAAAGGGGGGAAGAGAAGGGGGGGATAAGGTAATTGTGAGCAGCAGTACGGCGCGAGAAGTGGACGGAGGAGGGTTACACTTCTGATCTTGGCTGTGGTTGAGTTATCACAACATCAAACGAAAGGTAGGCCTCCATGTGTCATTTTAGTAGGTTAAGGCAGACCTTGTATAATTTCGGGAGGTTAAGGTAGGCTAGTGTCATTTTCACAGATTAAGGCAGGCATCTACGGCTATCGCCTTCGGGAAATTATTTCCCTCCTGCTTGACTAAAGGAGGTTTGTACCTCCTGGATGGATGTACACAACTCCGTCAAGATGGGGCGCCTCCTCCAGCATGACAGTCGAGCCTCCGTCAGGAAGTTATGTGTCGTCTTCAAAGAGGTTCTTGGCTCCTTTAGAGATGTGTGCGACGTTCATGAAGATACATTCATAGGTGTGTGACTTCCATGAAGACACACACACATCCGGGAAGCTATATATATATATGTATAAAGATAAACCATCAGTTTTCCTTTGTGTGCCAGTGACACTGTTCTTGTAAACGATTGAGCAATTAAGGTCTTTACTCACGCGGAGCTGAGTCGTCTTTCTTTAATAATGGCAGGGATCAATGTGATTAAGTTCAATTAGCCAGTCCACTGAACTCACTTTCCTACATCTAATAACATTCCCGTTGTTGGGGAACAGGAAACCTGTTCTTATAGACTTATTGAGGTCCTCCCGTGACGCCTAGCCGTCCTCCCGTTCAAGTTCAAGTTCAAGTATGTTTATTGAGACAAGAAAGAAATACATCTCAAAGGGATAGAGTAGCTTAGGTTAGGTTAGGTTCGGGCAATTTAGTACATCAGTTTAGAGACGTTTAGAGACGACGCTTGAGAGGACGGACTGGTGCTACAGCACGCAATGTGCTAAGCTAGGGAAAAACACTATATCTGTAACCCTATAACAGGGGGGCCTCGCGGCTGAGTAGATAGTGCTCGGAGGTCATAGTCCTAAGGGTCCTGGTTCGATTCCCGGCCGAGGCAGAAACAAATGGCCAGTTTTTTCACTCTGATGCACCTGTTCATCTAGCAGTAAATAGGTAACTTGGAGTTAGACAGCTGCTGTGGACTGCTTCCTGGGAATATGTGTGTGTGTGTGTGTTAGAAATATATGTAGTAGATATAATAGAGGAAAATACGTTGGTTAGAAAGGCGGGGTCCAAGAGTTAATAGCTCGATTCTGAAGGCACAAATAGTAAATATTCTTCACAAAGAGCAACACTCTTCACTAAGATTACCCAAGCTTCGTGTGTGTACTCACCTAATTGTGCTTGCGGGGGTTGAGCTCTGGCTCTTTAGTCCCGCCTCTCAACCGTCAATCAACAGGTGTACAGGTTCCTGAGCCTACTGGGCTCTATCATATCTACACTTGAAACTGTGTATGGAGTCAGCCTCCACCACATCACTGCCTAATGCATTCCATTTGTCAACCACTCTGACACTAAAAAAGTTCTTTCTAATATCTCTGTGTGATTTATATCTAATATACACACATTATATCTAATAATAATGTGTGTGCGTGTACTCATCTAGTTGTGCTTGCAAGGGTTGAGCTCTGGGTCTTTAGGCCCGCCTCTCATCTGTCATTCAATCAACTGATTTTTTTTTTCACAAACACCCAGGAAGCAGCCCGTAGCAGCTGTCTAACTCCCAGGTACCTATTTACTGCTAGGTGAACAGGTGCATCAGAGGTGAAAGAAACTGCCCATTTGTTTCTGCCATCGCCGGGGATCGATCCCCGGACCCTAAGGTTACGAATCCCGAGCGCTGTCCATTCAGCCATCCAGGTCCCCGATGGCTGTGTGTGTGTGTGTGTATGAGTGAGTGAGTGCGTGTGTGTGAGTGTGTGTATTTACTATTTGTGCCTGCAGAAGCGAGCTATTGTGTGTGTGTGTGTGAAGATAGTTTCTGTATCCAAACATTACGCAGTATTGTCCACGTGTACCCAGGTATGAAGAGCTCAGCATCAGCACCGTGGCGCCTAGCGGAGGTGGCGTTGATAGCGTTTGCTGTTGTCTCAGCTGCTTCTGCCACGCCTCCAGCATCTTCCATCAAGTCTCTGCTGGGGTCTTCTCTGGGATCGGAATCAGTGAACCATGCCCTTGACTGGGACATGAATAGCACTAACAGAAGAAGCGATGTTGCAAATCGACCCCGGGTTAAGCGGCAGTTTATAACCTTCCCACAACATGCATTCGTGAATTTCTACTTTAAACTGCTCGTGCCCTACTGGACCTTCCCTAGAGTCCGTGAGTATCTTCAGGTAATAGGCAGTAGTAAATTATCATACTTATCAGATAATTTACTTGAGGCATCATTCTGTTGTGTTTAGCGTGCAGGGTAGCCAAGAACCCAAGGGCGTTTTGAACATTATGTTGCTGGTACAAATGTAAACTAATCCTATTTCATGATGTTTTTTATATAAACAACCAACTTTATTTTCCCCACCTTGCTGAAAGTCAAATATTAATTTTATGATAAACGCATCGCTTCTATTGATATTCTACAGTAATTGTTGAGCTCATTCTATTTTATACCAATTCAATTTCTTTCTTTATTATGCACCCCATACCCATCCCGTGGGCGGTGGTGTAAAGGATACAGAGGCACATAATCGGTTCAGGAACTGAACCCTCTAGTTCGTTTAGCTAAGCAAATAACAATGTTTGACGCTAGTTACAAAATTATCAATGTTGTATACACATGTACACACCCTCATACATACATGTACATATATATATACGTATACACATATACATACACATACATATCTAATCACCCACACAAATACACACATCAAGAATCTTTGTGTCACAAGTGACACAAAGAGGTGTCACAAGTGACATTACAAGAGGCTCACAACAGTCACTATACAAGGCACTTTACATCTATAGTGAGTCACACAGTTACTAGTCTTGCTCCACACCCACCCAACTGGGCGGCAGCTTTACAGTCATGTGCATGCATTACCGACAGTAAGCAAATTTTGGATACTTCGCTAAAATTTCGGGCAGCACATCATTGTGAATGAAGTACTTACACATTTCTTGGACACTATTGATGGTGTTATCTCTAAATTCCGCAATTTTTTCACATTCCATTATATAATGACGCAAAGTATGCGAATAGTTCTGCTGACAGAGTTTACATTTAGTCAAATCTACATCAGTAGATGTTACAAACTCCCAGAGGTACTTGTAGCCGAGCCTAAGCCTAGCAGTGGTAACATCTAGAAGTCTGCTAACATTATTGGATGACCCATAGACGTGCGGTTCTTCATGCATAATAGAATGATGATAGATGGAGTAACTGGTGTGAATTTCACTTTGCCTCAAGCCTCCGAAATTTAGTTGATGTTCCTGGGATATTACTGCCCTCAGGCTGCTCAAAGGCAGTCCAAGTTGGTAATCAATTCCCTCTTTACGAGCAAAAGTCTTGGCTAGCTCATCAGTTCTATCATGCATTCGGAGACTTATATCTCAAGCATTTTTCCTACATACATTTTGTCTCAAAACTCCGAGGAATATAATATGTACCTAACCTAACCGATCCTACACGAAAGGTTGCTATTATTTATTCATATAACTCAATAGTATTTTGGCCATTCGTTAATGTTTTTAATTACATACATTTTATATTTAGCGAGGCATTACACAACAAACACATTTATATGGTAACTTCTCTATGCAGATTCTTCTTCTTAAAAAAATAGGTTAGTAGTTACACGGTAGAATAAAAGTTACAATAATAATAATAATACAAATAATATTTTATTTAGGAAAAGTACATACATAGATGCAGAGTTACAAACATAATGTTGGATTAATAGATAGAGCTAGTACGTACAATACCTAAAGCCACTATTACTCAAAGCGTTTCGGGCAATTGTACGACTGTCTATAAAAAAGCTGTGAATGTGGAGTATCGAAGACCATTTCTCCTCCGACCCGCAGAGACCATAGGAGATTACCGGTTCGAGATTTACTATGTGCTTCCTGACGAACTTCTGAGGCTCCACCACAAGCGTTCCCTGGCCAACGATCGTTCCGCCATCTACAGCCTCTTGGAGGACTTCTTTTCCAAGTTAGTCCGCTTTACATATGCTTCAATGACCGATTGTGACTAACACAACACAACTCATCCTTTTAACCAAAGCTAAACTCAAATGCTGAATTACATAGATTTTTAATGTTTGACTAATTACTTTTGAACCCGACGGCCCTTTGTTTTGATGGATTGGATTAACAACATATTACGTTCGAACTATTCTCGAACTGTGCTTCGATCACTTCCTATGTTCTAAACGCAACTCAATAAATGCTTCCCTCATGTACTGTAAATACATGTAACTGTCAATTGAACCTAAATACTTAACCTTCCTTACAAAATAAAACTATACAGCCGAACTATAAACAGAACTAATATATATATTAATATTAGTTCATATTTACTTTAAACTATTAGCAAATATGTACGAATGTTCCTTAGGAGACGGTCGGAACGCATTGTAGTCGAACCTAACCTGAGGATGTGTTCGTTCATACACACCTTATTCGTCTCCTCTAATGCATATAATGATATATAAAACTTCACAACCCAATTTTATTATTGTTATAAATAACATTGCAGTGCTTTGTACCTCATAAACTATTTAATATGTAAACAAAGCCGCCATGATAGGTTGTTTATAACAATAATAACATTGGACTGTAAAGTTTCATGACTCGTAAACTGTTTAATAAATTTGCTATATGCATGATGAATCCTGGGTGTGAACTCTAATTATCTTTTAAGTCAAGCAATTTACATTTGTGGTAAACTGGTAACTTAAAATTTGTACGTGACTGTCTGTCATACACCTGTAGAAATCTATATGTCTAACATCCATTTATATTCTCTTAATAGAGACGTTAACAAAGTGTCTAGACCAGCAATGTAAATAATGACGTGTCATTATTTACGTAAATGCGTAAATGAGCGTAAATGATGACTTGACAGATAGCGTAAATATCGACAGGTATCTTGACTAGTAACGTAAATGTTTACAAGTGTTTTGACTGGAAAATACACACGGTAGCTAAGTAAGTCTCACCTATTACATTGTCAGAGCGGGGCTGGACGGGGAGGCGTGTGTGCTGAGAGCCGTGTGCGAGGTCGGAGAGGCACCTTTGGAAGAATACGGTATCTTCGGAGAGATCATCAACCTTGTCTTCGCGTAAGTATCGCTCTTGGCTTCCTCGTGTGAACCAGGTGATTCCTTCAAAGAATGTTAATGATGCTAATTAAATTTTTTTGTAAATACTAGTAAACTGGTTCGCTCAAATTTGCTATTCCACGGAGACCATTTTTTAAATGCATTAAGTCATATTTATTTGTTAAGCTCTCTGCTCCAGCGGAAGTCGTAAGCCAATATGTTTATACTTTAGTAGCCTAAAAAATCAATGTTTGTGGACACACACACACACACACACACACACACACACACACACACACACACACATATATATATATATATATATATATATATATATATATATATATATATATATATATATATATATTATATATCCCTTGGTACCCCTTCTAGGTTATATATATATATATATATATATATATATATATATATATATATATATATATATATATATATATATACAGTATATGCATCCATGGTTCCTGCCCTCCTCAGGAGCTGTAGGAAGTATACAACCTGTGACAAGTAGCCATGTAGCTTGCATGTAACCAATGTTGTAACCCGTTTTGTGTAATGAAATTTTAAATAAAAACTGACAAAAGAAAATTATAGGTGTTGGTAGGAGACAATATGAGAGTGTACGCGGGTGCCGACAATGCTCCCCTGGATGCTGCATATTATCTTCCAGGTCAAGGGTTTCAGACCAATGTGCTCGTCCGAATCCAATGTGTCAGACCACGAAGGAAGGAATGAGACGGGAAATTCCTTACGTACTTTCGTATTTAATAAAACAACTTCGGAAGGATACTATCATCCACTACGGGCTCACCATAGCCCGTGCTACTTGGAACTTCTTGTTCCAGGTAGGGAATCTTTAACAACAACAACAACAGGATGCTCTATTTTTCTATGCGTGGCAGGCTCATTATTATCTGAATGTACAGAAACATTTCAGAGACGCTACTTATATAGTTTTTCAATACTGTAGTTATAAAAGCTTTTGTAAAGATAGATAACTCATATAATTCCCTTCAAATTTGAGTTTCCATGGAAAATCTTTTGTTATCATGACTCGTCTAATTTTCTCCAACTAGCCCTTTCATGGTAACTGTATTTGTAAACACGAGTCCACTGATTCCTCTCATGTTCTTACAGGCCAAGTTTTCAGGGCGATACCAATCAAAGAGATTACATCCAGGCAGAAGAATATGGAAGAAGCTACGGCAACTGCTGGTCTGCCTTTCCAGACTGTCCGATGTCCATGAGGGAAGTTCTCCATGAATTTTTCCTCAACAATGGCAAAGTTCCTTCAGAAAACGGACCATAAGTAATGGTCTTTATCTGTGCTGCTAACCATATAATTCTGGAGGAGGTCCTTCCCAAACGAAGGTGACCAACACGTAAAATGGCGAAAAAAATCTACTCTACTGAAGGAGGAAATGTATATGTTATCTCTCAGAATGTTTGGTAATATGTTTATGGTTTGTGATGTGTGTATATGTATGTATTAACACGATGTACTGAACGGGGTGAGAATAGCTTGAGCTACCTCATCCCTTTGTGTGTATTTTACATCAATAAACTTATTTCAATTTCAATTTCAATCTACTCTGCTTCATGGTTTATCTCAGGAAAGGTTTTGTTTTTACAAATGCATTTATTATGTACCCCGCAGAGCAGTAGTCAGCGCTACTAGCTCACAACCATATGGTTCCGGTTAATACAGAATAATTATTGCAGAATAATATAAAGATTATCGATATTTAGAATCCAGAGGTAAAATTTAATAACGTTCAGAACCTTGGAAATATATGTTAACAGTATTTCATTTCAAGCATACGTCACTAAAATAAATATTTTGTTTTATGTTAATTTAATTCAATCTTCAATTTTAAGCGTGTGGATGACAAGGAGAGCTGCATATTAATTTAAGATTAAAGTTAATGCGACAAGAATGATGTCGCATGCTGGCCATGGAATACCATTCAAGCTATTCCATGTACATAAAAGGAAGGCGTATGAGTTCTCTCAATAATCCACTGATAGTTTGGTAAAGTCCAATCATTTGGAAACATGAAAAGAGTTCACAGCAGGAAGCCGCATGATTTCCATTGAGAATTCAATGATAGTTTGGCAGAGTCCAATTCTTGAAAAACATGGACAGAGCCACAAAATGAGTCCAATGATGAGTTCTCTTGATAATTAAATGATAGTTTGGCAGAGTCCAATCCTTGGGAAACATAGACATAATCCATGAAAGAAAGCCAGACGAGTTATGTAAAACTCTTGTATCTTCAGAAATATACAGGAATCTAATGATAGTTTGGCAGAGTCCAATCCTTGAAAAACATGGACAGAGTCCACAAAAGTAATCCAATGATAAGTTCTCTTGATAATCCAATGGTAGTTTGGCAGAGTCCAATCCTTGGGAAACATAAACAGTCCAAAAAATAAAGCTAGTTGATTTCTTTTGAGAATTCAATGAGGCTCTTGAAATATAGTGTCAGAGTCCATTCTTTGGGGAACAACTTGGACAGAGTCTATTCAAGGAAGCACCTCTACTTTCGATTCCAATCTCAGAATCCGTAATCACTGTTGGTGAGCTTCACTTACTGAAAAGGAATTCAGACACAAGCCCACCAACAGCATTATGAAACCTGGTGTTAAACTGTGACTAAAGCAATAAAGTCTGAAACCTCTGCTATATAAAGTAGTTAAATTAACGTGACAAGAAAGAACATGGAAAATTATGTTATATACAGGATTTTGTAGGAAATGTGTAGTTACTGAAGGGTAAGTTTACTGTTCGGTAGGATCATTAGGCTTAATTGGCAATGTAGGTTTGGTAGATATGACATCGGGCAATCTCATTTGAGAAAGTCTCCTAGAACAAAATTATACCAAGGAAAATGGAGTAGATTGGGTAGGATTAGGATAAAAATACCTTTTGTAATAACATCGTTAAGAAGACTGATAGAATTAATTTATTACTGTAATACTCTTTTAATACAGTAATAAACTATTTCTAGCATAAATATTAAATATTTGCTAATAAAAGTCTCCTTTATTAGAGATCTGTGAGTTTATGCTGTGGTCGATCTCGAACCCATTGATGATGTGACGACGTATATTGAACTTTGTAACTAGCTCATCAAGATTGTAACTTGCTTAGCTAAATGAATTGTGGGGTTCAGTTCCTGAGCCCATTATGTTCCTCTGTAACCCTTTCCACTACCGCATACAAGATGGGTATGGGGTGTATAATAAATGAACTAAACTGACTAGCCTCCAACCTCGGACAGACATTTCCATTTATAGATATAAATATAAGGGGAGAGTGTGTGTGTGGGTGGGTGAAGAAATGTATTATACTTTAAGTAAAAAATATTAAGCTATATTTTTTATTTTTAATTAACATTAAGAATGTAGAGGATAACACAGTTTCAGACAAGAACTAGCTAATGATATTAGCATATAGAGAGGCATGAGTTCAACAGTCTACACTGGCAAGTCTTGGGTGCATTATATGATGATATCCTCAACAGTAGATAAAAATAAGTAGTTGCAAAACTTCAGTTTCCTAACATCAGTACAGTATAAAATCTTATCATAAGCTACGGGATTTGTAGATCAGTGTTTAAAAGGGAATTCGGAAGTAATAATACAGCTGATGCCATCTGTCGGCAGAAAAAACACTTATTAAGAAGCCTGGTCATCAATTGCCATAAGATACAGCTTATGCCATCTGTTGGCATCAAATTACACTATCAACAGCCACCCTACAAAATACAGCTGGCGCCATCTATTGCTTCGGCATGGCACAATCAATAGCCAAACAGCCGCCCATAAGAAGGGTTGTTGTGCTGAAATAAGAATTCCCCGAGCTTGCATATCATTGGTAGAAATTCTTTCATGACATTTACCACAACATCCAATCACAAGAAGGAATCGGCTAAAGGCTCTACCCACTTAATAAATCATCTTTGTTCAGCACACCAATCCTGCTTATGACATTCTGCTTCAACTTTAATCTACATAAAAAATGAAGTATTAATTATTTAAAAGTATTACTAAAATGATAATAAAATATTGCAGGATATAACAGGTGTTATAGAAAAATGGCCTGACTACCTAATTGTTGACGTCATCAGCGAGTGTTGCCTCGAAACAAATAACATCAATGGTATTCATTGATGTTATTTGGCCAATGCAATAAGAGGGCACGGCCCTCTTATTGCATTACATTATTCAGTTAAATTAACATTTCTGCAAGGTACAAAACATAGAGGTTGTTGTGCAAAAGGACGTATTTCTTAGTTTGTATTTATTTATAGAAAGAGTGTTGACATTCCCTGCAACAGCAAATCACAGGAAGGTATTTGCTAGAAGTCCTGCCTACTCAGCACACCGATTTAGCTTATGGCTTTCTGTTTCCTCTCTTGAATATTTCCTCTTGCTGTTTCACTTGTGATAAAAAGAGAGTATTGATATGCATATATTTATTTGTCCACATGTATGTATGTATATATGTGTATGTAATATTAACAATTGTGTGACTAGCTTCACAAGATTAGCTTTTTGTAAATATTTTTTTTTCAAATATGTCTGTCATATCACTGAACTTCATTTAATAACTATATGCATGTTAAATAGAAAATTTTAACTGGTAACAGCATTATATTGTGACTAATATTGACCAATCATATACAGTATATAGGAAACGTACAAGTTTGTGTTCGAAATAGTAGAAATATATGTGCGATCCGTCCTCTGTACCAAGTGAGAAGTATCATGGATCTCGTAGTACAGTAGCAGGGTTGCCAGATTGGGCTACAAGTAGCGAATTGGGCTACTTTTGAGAGCCCCGCGCTCCCAAATTTTTAATTTCGCTGCTTGCTACTTTTTGGGCTAATTTAAAAGCAAGTTGGGCTATTAATGTTAAGCAACTCAATGATGCTTATTTATGGTCAGATGCAACACAAACAAGCACCCCGCGATATCAGCCGTAGACTGACAATTTAAATGCGAGCACAGCACGCAGTATATCCTTTTACGACCAAAGATCACATTCACTCCAAAAAATCTTCCACTTACCGGCTATTCATGCCTATGCCACCTCTTAGGTAGCTTAATCTTCATCAATCAATCACAAATAAGGAACAACGATTTCAAGTTCAGTTAGTTTAGTTCAGTTTAGTTCATTTATTATGCACCCCATACCCATCCCGTGGGCGGTAGTGGAAAGGGTTACAGAGTAACATAATGGGCTCAGGGACTGAACTTCACAATTCATTTAGCTAAGCAAGTTACAATCTTGATGAGCTAGTTACAAATTCAATATAAGTCGTCACATCAACAATGGGTTCGAGATCGACCTCAAGTACAGGTTCTAAATAAGCAACTGACATGTGAAGAGCTAGTGTCAAAATTTTTATGTTTGTCCTGCACACCGCCCCCCCCCATCCAGTGGGCAGCGGTGGATAGGTTCAACAAGCCACAACTTAGGACAGAAAACAGGAGATTTTTTTCACCCACGTGGGGTATAACAATGCACAACTACCAAATCATCAACATTATCTTGGAGTCAGAATCCACCAATCACTGATAGTTGTACAACAAGTGGAAGCTGCAGTTATAAAAGCAAACCAAATCCTTTGGAATAGTCAAACGAAATTTTGACGAAGGAAAAGGTAGTTATACAACTGTATAAATCTCCGATGTACTTCCACTTGATTATTATATCCATTCATTGAGACCTCATCTTCAGAAAGACATATCTGCTTTGGAGAAAGTTCAACACCGGGCGACTAAAATCTTTTCCGAACTAAGTCGACTTGACACGTATATGAGTGGGATTGGGTGGTTATAAATAGGAGCTGCCTCGTATGGGCCAATAGGCCTTCTGCAGTTACCTTTGTTCTTATGTTCTTATGTTCATACCAGGAACGGTTGAGGGCCACAGGGATCAGACATGACAGCGCTGCTCTCAGCAAAACATTTTAATAACTGAATAATTTGGAAGATATTGACCCAGAACACTTCTTCAAAAGGCTAGATGTAAGACCAACAAGGAGCAACGGTTTCGAGCTCAACAAGCCACACTGAAGGATGGAAAATATTTGTTTTCACCCATAGAATTATAACGTTGTGGAAACGCATACCCGCTGAAGCCGTAAATGCCAAAACATTGCTCGATAAAATCACCAGGGCAAATAGGGGACATTTGACAAGCCGTCGGCTTCCTATCCTCACTGAGAGATAGTGACTGGTAAATTCAGGTAAATCTTAGCTAATTAAATAATCCTGAAAAGTTTGCTTATTGAAGGCAGGGCTGTGTTAGCAGCATTATACTCTCTGAGCAAAGCAATGCACTGTTGCCCTCCAACCCAGATGAAGGGCACTGGTTCCCATGTCTGTGGACCTATACTTACAACCACGTTCTCGTCTGTGGACCCTCCCTACTTTGGTACGGCTCTCAGTGTGCTTAGTAGAGTTAGGAGGGTGTTTGCCTGGTTAGGTGAGGTATTTGTTGACCAAACCACACACTAGAAAGTGAAGGGACGATGACGTTTCGGTCCGTCCTGGACCATTCTCAAGTCAATTGTGCATTCTCACAATCCACTTGAGAATGGTCCAGAACAGACCGAATCGTCGTCGTCCCTTCACTTTCTAGTGTGTGGTTTGGTCAATATATTTCAGCCACGTTATTGAGACTCCTCGTCTGCAGGTGTTTGTTTGCTAGGTCTGTAGGTACACAACTGGTCGGGTTCTGGTTACACTCGGACACGAGACGATTCGGCTAAACTCATTTTCTGTTTTAAATCCGGATGTATTGTTATGCTAGGCTGTATTAGGTTATGTTATTAAGGTTAGGCTGCATTGGGCTCGGTTGAATTAGATTGGTTTGATTTGGGTTACGTTAGGTTGGGTTGAGCTATGTTAGTCAGGTTTCAAAATTCAAAATTCCACTACGCCACGGAGCAGTCTCTGTGGCGCAGTGGTAAAGCACGCGCCCGGCTCTTCGCCAGCCCTTTGACCTGGGTTCGTATCCTGGCCGGGAAGGATGACCGGGCGCCAATCCTTAACTGTTCACCCAGCAGTGAATAGGTTGTTAAACGATTTGGCGGGTCGTATTCCGGTGAAAAAATTAGGATTAAGGACCTGCCCGAAACGCTATGCGTGCTAGTGGCTTTACAAGAATTTAAAAACTCTTTTTTATATATATATATAAAAAATCCGCCGACGAATCTTCTTGTGTGCGATGAGACTTAACTGCCGATTATGTGCCTCGATGAGACTTGTATCTGGCATAATTAAAATCTTAACTTAAATAATTCGTTTGTTAGACAATATATGATATTCAGATCTATAAATTACTTTAGAAAGGCCTATAATGCATATAAATATTAATTTACACATTCCTGGCGCTATACGCTAGGAATTTCAATATGGCGTTCAAATAATTTTAGGCAGGGAGTCTCTGGGTCGGTTGGTCGCTACGGGTCATCGACGACGACCCGGTCAGTCGTCAGGAAGCAGCGGCGGTGTGAGCATGTCGCTCCCGTGTAGGTAAGGCTGATAAGTTTTTTTTTTTTTCAAATATATCTGAGCGTTGGGAGGTACGCATGAATATATAGTCTACCTCCACCTACAATGCTTAATGCATTATACATTTGCTCGCTATTATAACATTGAGTTTTGTAATGTCTCGAGGGTCATTGTTTTCGTATTTTTTTTTTCATCCGGGTTCTGTAGTATTCAAATGTTTGTATTCCACTAATGCTAAATAGTCTGTCCTCTCTCGGATATTGTGGAAGATTTTGAGGATCATGATTTGCCAACATTATATGGGTAGGATATTATGTAGAATACACTTCCCCATTGTTAAACTACCCCGTCGTCAGGCTAGGCTCGTTAACACGGCGGTCGTCTCCCCACATCCCAAGACGCATTTATTATCGACTTTCATGTACTGTGTATTAAAAATAGTTTTTATCGTGTATAAATTAATTTTATATTCTATAATTAATTAGGCGTATAGTAGGTTCGGTATTTAGGTTCTGTTGGCAATTATTTTCACTTGAAGTATGTGGAGGGTGAAGCATTTACAGTTGCCTGTCCTCAGGCCAGGCTCGCCTACGCCGCCGCCCGACCCAAAGCCGCATTCGTCAATTTTATCGCTGTGTATTCAGAATTATTCTCGCGTATAAGGTAATATTATTTCATCAAGTTAATAGTTAACAACTAAGTTTAGTGACAAGCGACAGGCCAATGTACAAATACTGCAATAGTTTAGTTTAGTTCATTTATTATGCACCCCATACCCATCTTGTGGGTGGTAGTGGAAAGGGTTACAGAGGCACATAATGGGCTCAGGGACTGAACCCCACAATTCATTAAGCTAAGCAAGTTACAATCTTGATACACAGTTTACATTTGGTCAGGTCTACATCAGCAGATAATGAGAATTCCCAGAGATACTTGTAACCGAGTCTAAGCCGAGCAGTAGTAACATCTAGAAGTCTGCTGATATTATTGGATGAACCATAGATGTGTGGCTCCTCTTGCATGATAGTATGATACTACAATAGATGAACAACTTCCCAACAGGAAGGAGCGGGGACACCCCTCCGGGAACTGAATTTACCTGAGGGCCACTAACACTAGTGGCCTCGATGAGGGCAGTAAGCCGGCGGCTTGTCAAAGGTCCCCCCATTTGTTCTGATGATCTTTTCCAGCTATATTTTAAAACCCAGCAGAGGTTTGGCGTTTACTGCTTCGGCGGGTAGGCGGTTCCACTGGTTTACAACCCTGTGGGTGAAAAAGCATTCTGGCTTGTTGAGTGTGAACCCGTTGCTCCTTGTTCGTGTAACATCTGACCTTTTGAAGACATTGTCCTGATCGACATTCTCCAAATTGTTTAGTATTTTAAAGGTTTCTATGAAGTCCGCCCTGTCATGCCTGGTTTGTGGTGTTGTTAGCCCTGTGGCCCTCAACCGTTCCTGATACAACAGATGACTAAGCTCTGGTATGATTTTTGTCGTAAGACATAGCTCCATAGCTCTAAGACATGGCTCCAGAGCAGCTGTGTCTTTCTGAAGATGAGGTCTCCATGCCTGGATGCAATAATTCATGTGGGGGCGCACCAGCTACAGTCTAAGTAGACCTAGGCGGCGGTTACACAACTGGTCGGGGTC
>WNGS01113158.1:27742402-27763438 GCA_020271785.1 Procambarus virginalis | reverse complement strand
TCCCCCTACTGGACTGCCCCTCACCCCCCTCACCCTACTGGCTCCCCTCACCCCCCCCTCCCCCTACTGGCTCCCCTCACCCCCCCTCCCCTACTGGCTCCCCTCACCCCCTCTCCCCTACTGGCTCCCCTCACCCCCCCTCCCTCTACTGGCTCCCCCTCCCCCACGCCTCCCCCTACTGGCTCCTCCTCACCCCCCTCCCCCTACGGCTCCCCTCACCCCCCCTCCCCCTACTGGCTCCCCTCACCCCCCCTCCCCTACTGGCTCCCCTTCACCCTCCCTCCCCCTACTGCTCCCTCACCCCCCCCTCCCCTACATGGCTCCCCTCACCCCCCCCTCCCCTACGTGGCTCCCCTCATCCCCCCCTCCCCCTACTGGCTCCCCTCACCCCCCTCCCCCTACTGGCTCCCCTCACCCCCCCTCCCCTACTGGCTCCCCTCACCCCCCCCTCCCCTACTGCTCCCCTCCACCCCCCCCCCCCTACTGGCTCCCCTCACCCCCCCCTCCCCCTACTGGCTCCCCTCACCCCCCCTCCCCTACTTGGCTCCCCTCACCCCCTACCCCCCTACTGGCTCCCCTCACCCCCCCTCCCCCTACTGGCTCCCCTCCCCCCCCCTCCCCCTACTGGGCTCCCCTCACCCCCCGTCCCTACTGGCTCCCTCACCCCCCCCTCCCCTACTGGCTCCCTCACCCCCCTCCCCTACTGCTCCCTCACCCCCCTCCCCTACTGGCGTCCCCTCACGAGGGGGGGGGGGTGAGGGGGCTGGTTCAGGCGCAGGTTGGTCCGTATTCACCTAGTTGTGCTTGCGGGGGTTGAGCTCTGCTCTTTCGGGCCGCCTCTTAACTGTCAATCAACTGTCAGGGTGCTGGCGGAGGCTGGTGGGGGTACTCGCGTATCAGTGCTTGTCTGTCAGTGTGTACGGGGGCGTGAGGTTTAGCTCCTTATGCCCCGCCTACTGCCCCTTGTTCTAACTGTTGGGTTGTAATGTTCGGATGCCTTAAAGTTGTGGATGGAAGAGGCTTCCACAACTTCTTTCAGGGTACGAGTATTTCCTTATATTTGATCGACTCATTTGCGTTTCCAGTTTCCACTTATCTTTTCTCCTACTTTCTCTCACTTTAAAGTGGCTGTCCTTGTCCATTCCCCTCAGTATCTTGTATGTTGTGGTCATCCTCTGGTTTCTTCTTTCTTCCAGGGTTGTGAGCTCCATTTCCGTCAATTTATACTCTCTTAGCATTAACATTAAACAAGTCAGAACGTACTGCATATTCCAGCACTAGTCTAACGTAGGTTGGGAAGATTAATGACCAAACAACATAAACAAAATGAAGAAACGGACCGAAACGTCGTCGTTTATGTCTTCTGACGTGTGGTTTGGTTATCGTCCCTATGGCGATTACACTGTGAATCTTCTGTTGTGATTGGTACCATCAAATCAAACCGAGATCACCACGAATTATGGATCGATTGGTTATTGGGGTTGGGTTGGGTTATTGCTGATGTCCCACTGTTCAAGCTGCTGGCTTCACATAATTGTTCATGATGCTGCCAGCTTCACGTAATTGTTCATGATGTATTGATTATTGGTCAGTAGCGACGGGCGAGGAGGCCGGGGAGCCGGTACATGACTAGGCAGGGCAGGAGGTGGTCCTCCCACAGTCACCTGACACGGGAACCCACACACACAGAGACGCTACTGGTAAATCACCGCCGTTTCTCCTCGCCAGCGTCGCCTCCCGACCCTTCCCAACACCACCATCATCACGCCGCTGGAGGAAGGTCGGGAGGAGAGACGCCTTCATACAGGACACGGTTCATAGTGGCTGATCGTGTGAGCATTCAGTGATGTGGCTCACAATCCAGGCCAGGATGCTCACAATAAGTACAGGCTCTCAAAACCTAGCCAACTGCAACTCACGTCTGATTTTTAGGCCATCCATGGAGCCCCACAATGTCAGAAGTGGTCGATTATATAACAAAAGAACGCTGTAAAGCAAATTCTCAATTCGTACCCCTTATAAGACTCAAAATAACAATTCACAAAACACGTCCATGGCTAGACAGGCAGTGCTGAGACGTAAGAGAATAAGAAGAGGTAAGGAGAAGCAAGAGGATCCGTAGGAGATATAGAAACAACTAACCAGAAGAGAGCCACAAGAAGAAGAAGAGAGGAATGAGTATGTTACAATTAGAGGAACAGCAACACGTAACATGAAAACGACTTAGCGTATAAGATAAAGACCAACTGACACTTCCGCATAGCCACATACGGAGGAAAATGTCCCTAAATGAACATACTTAAAATAGGTACGTGAAGTAATAAATGAGAACTACAGGGAAGCATCTGTACTGCTCAGACACTGAAGGAGATGAAAGAGACGGAGAAAGAAGTACAGTGACAACTGGAGGCATTAGATAAAGCAAAGATTATTTGACCAGACCGAATCTCACCATGAAGGCTAAAAGGAGAGCAATAACCCACACTAACAAAACCAATGACAGCAGCAACAACTACAACAATAACAACAATGACAGCAGGAACAACTACAACAATAACAACAATGACAGCAGGAACAACTACAAAACTACAGCAGCAACAACTACAATAACAACAATAACAGCAGCAACAACAAACAATAACAGCAGCAAAATAACTCCAACAACTACAGCAGCAACAACTACAAACAATACAAAACAATAAACAGCAGCAACAAATACAACAAAAACAACAATAACAGCAGCAACAACTACAACAACAACAACNTTTATTATATCGTAACTTTTTATCTTAACTTTATATTGTATCGTAACTTTATATTCTACAAGACGTTATTTTCAAAAGTAACTAATTTCTATAATAACTATAATTTTTCTTAGTAACTATATCTTCTATAATAACTATTTTCTCAGAAAATGCAAAGAAAATGAAGGTTCTTTTCGATAAACGACAGATGCACAACTGTGAAACAGAACCCACAGTATACAGACAACTGTGAAACAGAACCCACAGTGCACAGACAACTGTGAAACAGAACCCACAGTATACAGACAACTGTGAAACAGAACCCACATTATCAGACAACTGTGAAACAGAAACCCACAGTATGCAGACAACTGTGAAACAGAACCCCAGTACAGACAACTGTGAAACAGAACCCACAGTACAGACAACTGTGAACAGAACCCACAGTATAGACAACTGTGAAACAGAACCCACAGTACAGACAACTGTGAAAAGAACCCACAGTACAGATAACTGTGAAACAGAACCCACAGTACAGACAACTGTGAAACAGAACCCACAGTATACAGACAACTGTGAAAACAGAACCCACAGTACAGACAACTGTGAAACAGAACCCACAGTACAAAAAACTGTGAAACAGAACCCACAGTACAGACAACTGTGAAACAGAACCCACAGTACAGACAACTCTGAAACAGAACCCCACAGTACAACATTTCTCACATACACGGCATGAAAATAAACCACAATAATCTTTCTCTACTGTATCAAGGACGGTTTAATTCATAGCCAAATTATAATTTTGCATAAAGTTTTGTGAGACAAAGGCTATACTGAGATTCTTCGGTAAGACAAAGACTACATTGAGATTCTTGGATGAGACAAAGGCTAAACTAAGATTCTCGGGTGAGACAAAAAATATATTGAGATTCTTGGATGAGACAAGACTATATTGAGATGCTTGAGTGAGACAAAGACTATATTGAGATGCTTGAGTGAGACAATGGCTATATTGAGGTGCTTGAGTGAGACGCAGGCTATATTGAGATGCTTGAGTGAGACAAAGGCTATATTGAGATGTTTGAGTGAGACAAAGGCTATATCAAGATGCTTGAAGATTGTTAAAACTTCATGAAGCCATATTGTTTATTTCGTGCCACAGAACTCGCCCTTCTGTTCTGAGTAGGGTCTAAAAACCAGAGACAAGTATGTACCCCTTTACGTCATCGCTACTCTTTAAACATACCTAATCTAACCCAACCAAACCTAACGAAAATATGATAATTCTTTAGTATTTTATATTTGGGTGTGCATGAGGTGTGACGTCACTGTGACGGCATTATTTTCGTGTCGGTACAGGTTTTAGAGCCTACTGTCTGTTCGTGCATAAAGTATGATGAAATTAAATGTATGAAAGAAATATTTATTCACCCACTTATAAGAGTGATGGCTATTAGACGTAATTATTAGAAAACTAGATTATGTGTTTAAACACATAATGTGTGAAGCACATAGTTACGCTGAAGTTAGTTAGATACTTAGGACTAAGATATTAAGCTGTACAATAGGTAGCTGGTAGATGTAAACACTTACACAATTTGGACATTTAACACAGGAGGAAAAGCAGGTACAGTACGTGTAAACTTCACTCACAATGAATGATAATGTTTAAGTAAACTTCATTCACAATGAATAACAATGTTTACTTTCAACCACTGCTGCCAAGAAACCTCATTCCTAGTATTTTACGCGTAGATTGTGCTTATTTTTATACCATACGATGACGCTGTATCCCAGGAAATGAAATCTGTCCATACTCCCAAAACGTTTGTTAACACGACCGCTATAATAACACTTATATACCAGGGCAGCACGTCGTTGCTGAATGAGACGACAGTCACCTGTGGAGTTGACGGCTTGTGGAGCCCCGCCTCGATGCCTCCTTGTTCATACTGTGAGTATCAGTTTCGAGAGTTTACTCTGAGATTATGTTACGGGTAGATACTAATAATCTACGATCTGAGTAGATAATAATCTACCATATAGGTAGATAACAATACCAATAATCTAAGATATAGATAGATTATCTTGAAAGAAATCAATTATTAAATAGCTCACTCACCAACAGACTGTGTAGGGGAGCCCTTGGTAGCCAACGCCACCACTGACTGGCTCAGCACTGCCATCTATACTCTCGGAGACACAGTCAACGTCACGTGTCTTCCCACCTTCATGCTGGCCGACTCGATATCACTCACTGTCACACAGTTACTCATCTGCAACCAATCTGGCTGGAGTCTGCCAACGCCGTGCCAAAAAGGTTACCTCCAATGTCCTTTTATTTCTTAAACTATCTACAAGATTCTTGTTTTTTTTCAATAAAATGGCTATTGGTAATTCTGAACACTGTTATGTGGATATATATCTTAACTTTGTTGTGTACCTTAAGTTCAGAAGGTGTTCAAACATAGAGTAGCGCGCGTGGTCTGTTTGTTTACGTCGAGGGGCCGAGAGCTGAGCGGATGGTTCTTTGCCGGTATCTGGGACTGACTTAAAAATAGAATAATATGATAATAACCGAATTACTGATCAACCAGCAAGTTTATTTTAGTCCTGAATGGAATTATAATCTAAAATAAATTTTCAGTGTATGTACATAGAGATTAGAGCTCATGGCATCATATGACCTTCTTAAACTCATGCATGGTTTGGTTTAGTGCTGAGCCCATGACCTATCGCCTTTGCGCGTCACAAATAAAATTAGAAGTTGTATAAGCCAACTCTATCCACAACGTTAAAGCCAAATTCGGCAAAGAATTCGAAGGTCTGAATAAATGATAATGTAACAAATACAACGAAGAATGAGCGAAGGTGCATTAAGCGAAGAATAAAGAACTAGACCTCACTCCCCAGTAGATACTAACAGGTAAATATTGATAGGTCAAAGGATCTTAAATTTTTATTTTTTTCCCAGTGCATATACTAACCATGTTAATACCTATAAATTCACTTCATTCGCTTGTAAATTTCACTCGTTTAATCAATATTATTTGTTACTTATTTCTTCTTCGGGTTACAGGGTGTTCAGAGGCTCCCCCTCAGCCAGGTGCCAATATGTCCCATGAAGTGATGAGCACCAGAGCGCTAGGCTCCTCCCTGCAGTACATGTGCTACCCAGATCAACTCATGGTCCTTAATGTGAGTTTGAACACATGTAGTGCAGTAGTTTACGTTCTCGACTTACAATCTGGGGTCTCGGCTTCGATCCCCCAGGCGGGACAAATGGTTGGGCATCTTTCCTTTCACCTGATGCGCCTGTTTAGTTAGCGATAAACATGTACCCGGAAAGTAGGCTACATCCTGGTGACGCTCAGTAGTTCCATCTAGACAGATTTCCTATCCCCCGACAATGGTTAGTATTACAACTAGTATTCCTGAAAATACAATGGTAGTATGATATTTTGTTTTTAATGTAAAAACTATGATTTAAACTAGTTAAGACGATCGTTTAAATTATCTTCCCATACGCCTCATAAACCACATCAAACAATCGCTTCTTAACAAATGTTACAGCTTTCTTTCCCTTCACTTGAGGACTGAATATCGTCTGACGATCGTGTTCAGTCAAACTGATACTATCAAAAGCAAAAATAATATTTCCTGTATAAAGTCCCAACTTTTGGTGCATATACGCTTAGTATATTTGTTTATCTTAACGTCGACTGTTAACAGAAAGCTCTAAATAATATATGCGAATAATATTGGTAGAATGTTTTGATATAGTTAATATGAAAAATAGTTAATTTGAAAAAAGTAGGCTCATTCTCCTAAAATGGTTGTACTTATAGAAACTGCTTGGTCGTGCCAATTTGTACTGTTAGACCCAAAAGTTCATGTTTGTTGAATACATCATGTTTCACGTTTGTTATTATTGAACTAGCCCAAATAGATTTTCTACAAAATCGGCTATGTAAGTAAAGAACCTATCCTAACCTGTCCAAGCAATCCTAGGCCTAAGGTAGTACATATATAGACTAGGACTGTTTAAATTTGGTTTCTATCTTTTATTCTTGAACTCTATACAATTAACAGTACAAAATGTAATTTTCTGGGGGGAGATCCATCACTACATATTGGTACGTTTGACCAAATAGTTGCTATAGGTACTAACATTTCAAGAGGCTGGGCTGGAAAATATGGAAGCGTTCTCACATTGTGACTGTCATTGTGCTTACCTATATGCTCTTGCAGACCGTCGAGCACCAGCCCGTCCTCTCCAGTTGTCACGTCACAAAAATGATGTACTAAATTGCCTGCATCTAACCTAACCGAGGACCCACGAATAAGACAGGGTCCCAGTTGGATACCAGGGGTGTGTCCTTGGGACCCTCTCTTATTGTGGCTTGTTCGTAACGTGGTCAATAGAGATAAACTGTCTCCTAGTTCTGGGGACGGTGGTTCGAGGCTCCTAGTGCCCTAGTGATTGATAAGACATGCAAAATACTGTTAACAATCCACTTCCAGGAGAGCCAGGTGGTGGGGAACGTGACGGAGGTGAGGTGTGGGGTGGACGGGCTCTGGCACCCCCCTGCTCCACTCCCCAGCTGTGGTGTGCGTGAGTACCGTCTTCACTCTCTGCTTCTAGTATGATATTTTAAACATTGCAAAATTACTGTCTGTAATGTAGTCATATATACAGTATATATATACAGTATAACTCAATGACCCCTCAGAGGACTTGAATCCAGGCCGCCAGGGGTCTCCCCCACTAACAGCAACATAACCATTACATGACCAATGGTTAGTGGACCAACCCATGGTCACCCAAGTTCGAATCCTTGAGGGGCGAAGAGTTTATACACACACACATGTATATACATATTTATTAAAACATTAAGAGTCTCTCGATTTGGACCTAATTACCAACTGTAACCGTCTCATTCTCCCGGACCAGCCACGGACCATCCACCGGCCGTGCTGCCGGTGGATGCTGGGGTGTTTGTGGGGCCCGACCCGCCCTACACCATCACCTCCACCCTCACCTACTCCTGCGCACCCGGCTTCGTCTCTTTTACCGGCCTTCTAGACACCAATATCACCTACAACGGCACTGACTGGGTCATGGATGACGCTTCTTTCAAGTGCTTAGCAGGTAAGTACAAACACAAGTTCTCTTAAGTGTATATATGATTGGAGTGGACTTCTTGGCGATCAAGAAATCGCCGTCTCCTTAGTGACATACATGGCCGAGAATAAATATTGAGGTTGTACGACAGAATCGAACTATCGTCACTAGAGTGTTGGGAGTGTATCTTGTAAAACTTGGACTGTGGTACCAGATGGTGCATTCCAAACTCCATGTAAGTCAAGTAGTATTTCTAGTTGAGATTCTTTAGCCTATCATAGTTCAGTTGGTAGTGCGTGTGTTTTAGATGGTCAGGGGCGCACAATCGATTCCGTCGTAGAATCCCAAAAATGTATTCATAAGATTTATCGTGTTATTGTGTACATTGGTGTGTTATTGGATGGATAAGGTGTTTGTGTGTATGTAAATAAATATGTAAGTAATTATCAATGAAATAAATCTGTGTAATGGCCCTCTGCGTGGCTCTGTTGAATGGCTATTATATAATGATTGTCAGTACAATACCTTTTGAAATTATTATAAAACCTCATATTCAAACAAAGGTGAATACACGAATATTACACTGGGGGAGGGGTGCCCAGGTCTCTCCCCTCCCCCCTCTCTTTTCTCTTTCCCTACCCCCCTCCTTCTCTTCTCATCTTGTCCCTCTCTAACTTTCTTCCCCCCCTCTCTCCACCTTTCTCCCTCAAAATCCCCCTCTTCAAACATTTCCCCCCCCCCCCCCACTCTCCTTCTCTCTCTCGGTCTCAGAAAATATAATACTGAATTCACCTTCATTGAATTCTAGGGACTCGGCCAGCCACCTTTCACCAATTACGTGAGTCACTATTGGGCCCGACCCCATCTTAATTTAATAGGACAACCCCCGACCAGCCTATATTTGTCTTGTACCTCAGACCATTCACCCTGCAAATTTGGGAGAGGCTTGCCCCAAACGTGTGGCTTCGAGCCTTGGATGAACAATCTGACAGATAGATATTCTCTTATAAATATAAAATTAGATATATTTATATATTTTCCATTGTGCCTTGAAATTATATAATTCTATTGACTCTTCTAGCCGCCTTTTGTCATGGGGGACGCCGTGAAAGCTTACCCCATTTTAATGGGAGTGGTGGGGCCAACCCTGACTGTGACTGTGCATGTAGACAGGGATGGATAAGTCTGTAACTTATATGTACATGCTCATATGTAATATGTACATGCATCTGTACAGCACACAGATCTCAACGTGGTATCACCCACGTACCTCAACCAACATGTAGTAAATGTTGGTCGCATTCCCCCTCCCCCTCCCCCTCTTTCCTCTCAGTAACCCTACAAAGTTTGGTGATGCCAGTTCCAAGTATCTGACCTTAGACGGGCAAACAAACATATCCTTTCATATAGATTATAATATACAACATTAAATAATTTTGAACTTTTAAAAGCACCTACTGTAACTGTGTCATTCTCCCGGAGCAGCCACGAACCAGACACCGGTAGTGCTGCCTGTAAATGCTGGAGTGTTGGTGGGGCCCAACCCGCCCTACATCGTCAACTCCACCCTCACCTACTCCTGCGCACCCGGCTTCGTCTCTCTTATGGGTGTCCCAAGCACCAATATCACCTACAACGGCACAGATTGGGTCATGGAGGATACTTCTTTCAGTTGCGTAGCTGGTAAGTATAAGGAGAGTTCTCGTAAGTATACATATGACTGGATTAGAGTTACTGATGATCTCCTGGGTCAAGTGTATTGATGTGCTTGGATCACTGACGAAGCCTTGCTCGGTAGTTAGGCAGTGTACCGGTACGCGTGTCAATGACAGGTAGAGGTACACTGACTGGGGGTCAATGACAGGTAGAGGTACACTGACTGGGTGTCAATGACAGGTAGAGGTACACTGACTGCCTGGGCGTGGCGCCACCACCGTCAATGTTATTGTTTTGATCCAAACACTGGGTCTCACTCCTCACTTCCCAGACATCAGTAAATCGATCCTTTGGCCATTATCAACTCGATTTAACTTTTGATATATTGATACATATTACGATAAAATTGGTTATATTTGTTCATACTGATTATAACTGTGAATATATTGGATATAATGATAATATAGCTGAAATATTTTAACATTGGATGAATGGATATGGTGTTTGTGTATTAAATGTTTGTGTAAATAAATCTGTGTAATGGTCCTCTGTTTGGCTCTGTTGAATGGCTATTGTATAAAGAATGATTTTCATATTCAGACACACAAAGTCTTTTTTTCTAAATTTATTAGTGCTGTATCTTTAAATTGTATTTATATTTGTATTATTTTTGTTGTATGTCAGTAATACAAAATAAATGTCTGTAACCTGTACTGATTATCCACCTTGTCGTATACGTGGGGTACAAAATAAACATATCAAATTCATCAGTTGTGTAATATCTCACCATTTGTTCATCTCCTATTAATAGATTCGTCATATTGTTTACGGGTCTATAATGTTCTTTTACTGAAGTATAATTTTCTTTCTTTCATATCATTATGTTAGGAGCATGAACCCGGTGGGCACAATATGCAAGTGACGTTGGTTCGACGTCGAAACAATGTTTTCAACGTTGGTGCGACGCTAGTTTGACGTCGAATCAATGTTATCAACGTTAGTTCGACGTCGAATCAATGTTATCAACGTTAGTTCGACGTTACGCTTGGATATTGTACCCACGGGGGAGCCTGGTGGAGCGTGACGCTCTTGTGAATATTAAGCCGCGACCTTAATGTTCGTGGCCAGAATTCGAAGGCTCGGGGGAACCACTGCGTACTGGTCCATAAGTTGTACTAGTACATCATGTGTACTAGTGTTACAGGGGCACTAGTAAAAACGTATATTATTACAACATGTCTACTATTTCAGTAGGTGAAATTGTGCCAAAGGTGTACCATATAAAGAGGTGTTCTAGTGCATCTGGAGACACTTAACCTGAAGTGATAAGGCCCCATGAGATCTAACCCTAATTAAGTTACTCTAGGATCCAAGACGACTTTACTCGATTAGGCGATGGGTCACAATAACGTGGCTGAAGTATGTTGACCAATCCACACACTAGAAAATGAAGGGACGACGACGTTTCGGTCCGTCCTGGAGCATTCACAATCGACTTAAGAATGGTCCAGGACGGACCGAAACGTCGTCGTCCCTTCATTTTCTATTGTGTGATCTGGTCAACTTACTCGATTACCCGAGTAAACATGAGTCGGTTAGGGCAGGCAGGTTAGTTTTAAGTCCTAACCGACTACGCCATGATGGGATTCACCAGAACGCAAGTTCCAATCATTCCATTGCCTCAAAATGATTTTCAATGATATATCACGTTATTATGATTTATTTGTGATATACACAAACACACACGTACATCATACATATATAATTCAGCTACTCCTTGGAGTACCCGACCACCAGATCGGTGAAGGGGGAGCATTCGACGGTCCTTAGAACCAGCATCAGCTCGTTGAGAAGGAGGCAGGTGTTGGTCCTGGAACATGGCTTGCGCAGGAAGAAGACATACAGCGCGTCGGGACAGGTGGAAATGTCGCTATGTTTCGAGGCTCGTCGTTTCTGTCTTGCTTTAAACGAGTTGATCATAGGAGGAAGACTTCGCGTCAGGAGCGGCAGCAGCCAGTTGCTGTAGTTCGTAGCGTTGTCGGTCAAGTCCATCTCTTTGTCGTTATATAGATCAATGATATCCTTTTGGAATTTGGCAGATTGAGCAAATGTATCGTGAAGGCCGCGTTCGGCCAGATAACCGGCAGAGTCCCCTGCAAACAGCTTCTGAATGGCTACTCTTGGATCGCGAAAGTTCGCCACCTCGCGGGGTACGAGGTAGAGAGGAGTAGCAATGGCGTAGTTTGGCCAATCTAGCTTTGTTTGACTAGAAAATAAGCGATGTTTGGGAGCGAGGGCCTGGTTGAGGAGCGGCCACATGGGCAGGCCGTGGCGGTACCAGGCATAGCCGTTGGTGAGGGCCACCTCCTCGTCCACATACCACCTCTTCTCGCATAAGATGTTTGTAGCATCACCAGACGTCCAGTTGACCCTGTCGCTGAAGCCATCTCGGTGCAGGTTCACCACGGCGTACTGCTCCGCCCGCTGCAATGTATAGTGCTTGTATTAACACCATAACAAATACGCATATTTATTTCAAGCAATTGTCGTGTGACTAAAACGCCTAAAGATGTACAAAACTAAACTAAAAATGGTTCAAAGAGATATACAACTAAACTCGTTTCTGAGTTACGTTGACAAAGTAAACATTACCTCTCCACATAAAAACATACAAGATTCTAAGTAAGATTTACAAAGCAGACAAACCAGCAATGCCCAATACTAGTAACAGCAGAACAAGAGGACACAGATGGGAAGTAGAGACACAAATGAGTTCAATAGATTAGTTGAGTACACAGTCACACACGTTCAGGCGTTGGAGCTCAACCCACTCAAACCATGTTAGGTAACTCAACACATTTATCCCTTCCTACCTTCACTGGCTCCTGAAATGGGGAGGAGCTGACAACAGGAGGACCCTGGTCCTTCAGCAAGACGTGCAGCTCGCCCTTCCCACACAGTTCCTGCAGCACCTTCTGGTTAAGCTGGCTGGCTTCCCCAGACAACAGCTTCACTGACGAACACATGCTGGAGTGGAAGAAATTGTGGCAGGTAATTGAGAGACACAACTGGTCACTCAGATCGCTGAGAAACACCAGCGGTCAGTAGAGTGATGATGTCAATACCCGTAAGTATCCACATATATCTGTGTAATCACAAGGAACTCACAATGTCATTGTCGCAACACAGAAACAAACACAAAAGAAGAAAGAGACTCACCTGCCGGTCTTGCAGAGTTACAACACACTATGTAACTGAAGATTTTAGCGACAATGACACACCATCACTCTTGATAAACAGTTATCTCTTCCTAAGGGGTAAACAAGGAAACAAACAAAGAGTGCCTTGTACCGTCGTGTCTGGTTCACCTGGTCCATGGTTCCTTCACTGACCTGGTCCATGGTTCCTTCACTGATCTGGTCCATGGTTCCTTGGATCACTTGGTACCTGACTCACCTAATGCATGATACCAGACTCACCTGGTACATGGCTCCTTACTCATCTAATCCATGGAACCTGACTCGTACACCTAGTGCATGGTTTCTGAGGCAACTGGTACCTAGGTCAATTGAATTCCTGACTCTCCTGTTACGTGGCGCCTGACTCACCTGCTCCATGGCTCCAGAGTCACCTCACACGCCCAGCACCGTGCAGAGAGAGTGTTCCTTGCACCAGCAGGAGCACAGCCACACCCGCCTCTGCTACACCCATCATCACAACTCTCCACTTCCTCTTTATAGCTGCAGGAGAACAGAATGATTGACTTCAGAGATCGCGGCCACTCACCACACACACACACACACACACACACACACACACACACACACACACACACACACACACACACACACACACACACACACACACACACACACACACACACACACCTGTCGCCTCTCACTCCCATCTTCCCCTTCCGGTGTTGTTGTGAATAAGAATACAGAAACTCTTGCATCAGTGATTCATGCATGCATTGATGACTGCACGCTGCATCGTAATTACCAGCACCAAGGAGCATCAGCAGCAGCACAGGATAGAACACCACCACCAAGAAGAAACACCAGGACCATCACCCAGTAATGATGCAGAACCAGTAAACAGTTTCTAACCATCACCTCTCTTATTATTAACGAAGAGACATGAGCAGCACCTCAATGGCCACTTCGAAGCATCATTACTATAAACTTATAATACAATTTAACAGCTAATTATCAATAACTGCGCTCCCCTCAGCAAGAGTTTTAACTTTATGTAGCAGTGCTAGGAAATTTGAATTCAACATACAACACAGAGTATGAAATAACACTTTATGTATCTTGTTTAGAGACACCAAACAAAACGCCTTGAAAGAGACGAATGTCGTCTATTCCTTTACTAATCCCACTGTTACTGTTAGCTCCAACGATCTCAGACTCTAGGGAGGGTGTCATTTGCGTCAAGGTACCTAACAATGCACAAACAGTAAGACCCTCTCAGGGAACATAAGCGTCTCTACACATAACCAGATCATCGTCAGAGATATCTTGACAAACAACACTAAGATTATCGATAGATAAAGCGACAATGGAAGACTGAACCTGTTATATACTCGTCTGTACTAAACTTGTAACCACTAGTACTCTGGCTTTGGTAATGTTGACAAGGGTCATCGCAACGCATCTCTTAGCGTCAGGCCATAATAAAACTGTAATATTAACTTTGGAGAGTTAACTTTTCAACTCCTTTTTCAAGTTAATCAAATATTATATGAAAAATGGAGAAGATTCGTTCTAGAATAACTGATCTCACCATTTCTGCCATATCCAATAATATGTATGTATATATATTTATATTTCATACAAAATACTGGTATTAAATAGATTTCTTGTACAATACATGTCACAGTATTACTCTAAGCACACCGTATCGTATATATTGAAGAATAGGGTGTAATGGGCGCTACTGGAGAACTGGAACCAGATTCACGAAGCAGTCACGCAAGTACTTACGAACGTGTACACCTTTCCTCAATCTTTGACGGCTTTGGTTACATTTATTAAACAGTTTACAAGCACGAAAACTTGCCAATCAACTGTTGTTATTGTTATAAACAGCCTCCTGGTGCTTCGGGGCTCATTAACTGCTTAATAATTGTAAACAAAGCTGCCAAAGATTGTGACAAGATGTACAGGTTCGTAAGTGCTTGCGTAAATGCTTCGTGAATCTGGCTCCTGGGAAGCCCAGTGTGAGCTGCTGTAAGTGGTCAGACGTGGTGGTGAACCGCGGGAACTGGAGCTAACCAGCCCCACACACACACACACACACACACACACACACACACACACACACACACACACACACTGCTTCACTACTTACAGTCTCTCTGCAACCTGTCTTCTTCCTACAAACGTCGCATTTCGCTCGTATGCGTTACCTACGGCCAAAAATTGTCCTACTAGAAAAATGGAAGCGGCTGGTAAAAGTGACGTACTGTCCCGTTTTCTGTTTTGGGTCCTCTGGTAGGTTAGGAGAGGACACTTTAAATTGACCGTTTTCTTGACCTTGGTAAACCTTAGAAGGACGGGCTGCTCTCTCAGACTGACTGGAGACGGGAGTGAGTTAGTAAAGACACTGAACACTGAATTAGTAAACAAATCAGTCGCTACTTACAGTCTTTTTGTAACTGACTGTTGACGGGAGCTTCGGATGCTGTAATAATCCCTCTTGATTTGACCAATGTCGACTCACCGCAGCCTCCGCACCATCTGCTGGCTCTCCCGGCGAGCCACTCCTCATCTCTGCTTTATCAACATGCGCGATGGGGGAGCGCATAGTTAAGAACGCATGACACGCGTGTGTGGCGACATTACCCAACTTTACTTAGCCTGAAGGGAAATGTTCGCCGCACTATATGACTATGCGGAAGTGAGGTCTAGCTCCTTATTCCCCGCCTGCTATCCTTGTACCTACTGAATTATTGTCTGTTCTGACGTTCGAATTCCCACTTGCGAAACCTGTACATCTTTCCTCAATCGTGGCGGCCTTGTTTACAGCTATTACGCAGTTTATGAGCCCCAAACACTACGAGGTTGTTTATAACAATAATAACCTTAGGTTGTGAAGTTTCAACGCTCGTAAACTGCCTAATAAATGTAAACAAAGCAGCCATGGAGCACCATCACTCCACCATGGAGCAGCACCACCACCATCACTCCACAATGGAGCAGCACCACCACCATCACTCCACCATGGNTAACTTATTATTCATTGTTTTATTCCTCTATATTACTCTTTTTTCAGAAATCGTACACATTACTTATCATTTAGGATACAATATAGAAATATTTATAAAACTCATTATTAACCAAGTCTTCGTTATATATGTTATATTTTCAATACCTTTGCTGTTCTACACTACCACAATGCTACCGTAATATATTATAGCGTTGCAGCAGCATCTTCTTTCCCAAACAATACTTATTTCGTCCTCATCTCTTGCCTCTGCTCCTGCCTCTTCTGTCTGTCTGTCCTGTCTGTCTCTCTCTCTCTCTCTCATCTCTCTTAATATAATCTGTAAACACGTTTATACAGAGTGTTGGAACACTGCTCCTAATGCCAGGCCAACATGACGATTACTTACAACTACTCAGTAATCTCAATTCCACTTCCACCGCCAATTACAAGTAAGTCTGTGTCCATTTTTTAGTTCGTGTGCGTCCCTGTTTGTTGTTCTTGTTTCTTCGTCCCAATGTGTTGGCGTACATATTCTTGGATGCTCGTGTGTATATTTGTTTGTTTGTTCCTGTATGTGTTCTTGTTTCTTTGTGTGTGTGTGTGTGTACTCACCTAATTGTACTCACCTAAATTGTGCTTGCGGGGGTTGAGCTTTGGCTCTTTGGTCCCGCCTCTCAACTGTCAATCAACTGGTGTACAGTTTCCTGACCTACTGGGCTCTATCATATCTACATTTGAAACTGTGTATGGAGTCAGCCTCCACCACATCACTGCCTAGTGCATTCCATTTACTAACTACTCTGACACACAACTACTCTGTGTGTGTACTCACCTAGTTGTGCTTGCGGGGGTTGAGCTCTGGCTCTTTGGTCCCGCCTCTCAACCGTCAATCAACAGGTGTACAGTTTCCTGAGCCTATTGGGCTCTATCATATCTACACTTGAAACTGTGTATGGAGTCAGCCTCCACCACATCGCTTCCTAATGCATTCCATTTGTCAACCACTCTGACACTAAAAAAGTTCTTTCTAATATCTCTGTGGCTCATTTGGGCACTCAGTTTCCACCTGTGTCCCCTAGTGCGTGTGCCCCTTGTGTTAAACAGCCTGTCTTTATCAACCCTGTCGATTCCCCTGAGAATCTTGAATGTGGTGATCATGTCCCCCCTAACTCTTCTGTCTTCCAACGAAGTGAGGTTTAATTCCTGCAGTCGCTCCTCGTAGCTCATACCTCTCAGCTCGGGTACTAGTCTGGTGGCAAACCTTTGAACCTTTTCCAGTTTAGTCTTATGCTTGACTAGATAGGGACTCCATGCTGGAGCCGCATACTCCAGGATTGGTCTGACATATGTGGTATATAATGTTCTGAAAGATTCCTTACACAAGTTTCTAAAGGCCGTTCTTATGTTAGCCAACCTGGCATATGCTGCTGATGTTATCCTCTTGATATGAGCTTCAGGGGACAGGTCTGGCGTGATATCAACCCCCAGGTCTTTCTGGGGGTTGATATCATCCATCTTAGTTGTTCATCCATGTTGATAACTTCTCATGTTCACGCCCTTGTTCCTATCTTTGTCCGTGTTCTTATTCCTGTCTGTGCCCGTATTCATGGTTTTGTCCATGCTCATGACTTTGTCCGTGTTCCTGTCTTTGTTCGTGTTCCTATATTGGTATTCGTGTCTTTGTCCGTGTTCGTATCCTTGCTTGTGTTCATGTCTTTGTTCGTGTTTATGTCTTTGTTCGTGTTCATGTCTTTGTCTATGATCCTGTTTGTGTTCATATTTTTGTTCGTGTTCGTGTCTTGTCCGTGTTTATTCTTTCTTCTGTTTTATCTATGTGCACATTTTATTACGTATTAACGCTAGTGTTTTGTTCATGTTAATGTTTCAGCTTGTTCAAATTTGTTTGTTTGAACATGTTCCTAAGTTTGTTTGAGCACGTTAATCAGTATACTTGTAATTGTGATAATACTGGTTACAACAATCAAGTCTACCACTCAAATTACACTTTCTTTTCAATTATCTATGTCACTAAGTATGACTCTAATCAAGGCGAAGAATTAGACAACTAAGCCACCCCATTTTCAAAGGCAAACACCTGTAGAAATGTAAATGAAATGACTTTACACGCACCTGGAACAGATGGGTGGCAAGTCCTAAGTACTCACTCACAAGCAATGGCGCGTCAATACATATGTATATCTATGAATCTTTTTGGATTTGGATTTGATGCATGCATGTATGTGTGTATGACAGGTGCTACCCTGGGTACTTCTATGGCGGTAACGTGCTGAACACCGGGGCCACCAAGACTTGCTTGGGTCAGCTGGGAGCCTGGGGTTCACCTGTGGCAAACTGTGTACCGCTTGATGGTGAGTGAGTCAGATTCACCAGTTGTTGACCCAATAGTGTGATGAACAGTAGCATGGTAAACAATAGTATAGTTAACAGTAGCATGATGAACAATACTATAGTGAACAATACTATAATGAACAATAGTACTGTGAACAACACCATAATGAACAATAGTATAATGAACAATAGTATGTAGCAAGTAAACCCATTTAAGTAATAAATGCCTGGTGGGAGATTTTTTTTCACTAAATCTAAACTGTGACCCCTTGCCGTTATGCCGTCAGTGTGTAGGGAGCCTGTGTGGCCCTCGGGCATAAACATCACCAGGTGGCCCAACTCCTACAAGCTGAACGGAACCCTCAGCTTCACCTGCCCCGCCAACATGACCACGCAGACGTTCAATACTACCCAAAACCTCACGTGCTCCTCTGTGACCACCGCGAAGAAAACCAACTACACCTTCATCCCCAGTGTGGTTGAACCGTGTGATGGTGGGTATAGATAGTGCTGGTGTTGTAAATATATATAACCGAACCCCCTACACACGGGGCATTAATTTCTTGTGGTACTGATGGCCATTGTGATGCAAGGGGAATGTGCTAACTGACCTCTGTAGCTTCCCATTTAATTCTCTCCCACAACAGTGTGTCTGGGAGCACCGCTGGTGAGCAACGCCACAGCGAACTGGAGCGCCAATACCATGTACCTCAACGGGTCCCAAGTCAATGCCACCTGTCTGCCGGGATATCAAGTGGAGTTCGGGGTCACCAGCCTACTCATCAACTGCACGGCGTCTGGCTGGTCACAGGCTCCGCCCTGCTACTTAGGTTAGTCCACACTTCCATTTGGAAGGTTGATGCTTGACCCCACCAGGGTGAAGGCCCATCAAGCACACAACGTAACGGTTATTTTTACGTTGTCACAATGTTGTAGTTACATCGCGTGTTTGTTGGGGAGAGACTAAGGAAGGCATGGTAGGGTGAATGAGGGAAAGTTAGGGCGAATAAGAACAAGGAGAAGCAATGTAGGGCGAATAAAAAGAAAGACGAGGCAGGTATGCAAATAAGAGCAAGGAAAGACAAGATAGGGTGAATAACAGCAAGGGGGCCAATATAAGGCGAACGAGGGCAATATGAGGCAGATGACACGTAGAAAGAACTGTGAATTACATGGGCAAGAAACTGTCTATTTATAAAGTGGTTACCTTTCCTAGAGCCAAATGAGGTCTGAGATTGCTTTTGTCTAAGAAAAGTGGAAAGATTAAATCTAGATTGTGAAAGCTGGAATATAAAATATTATCTAATGCAAATGAGAAAATTTAGAGAGAATGATATTCTGGTTAGAAGCTGGATAACATAACGTTACGAATATTTATATATATATATTATATATTATATTATATATATATATATATATATATATATATATATATATTATATATATAATATATTATATATATATGTATATATATATATATATATTATATATATATATATATATATATATATAGCTATATATATATCTATATGTTAAAAGATTGATTACAAAAAATTTAGAAAGATGAGAGAGAGAGGTTAAATGATCAGTTACATTTAAGATGAAAAAGCCTAGTGAGACGTTCCGGAACATTCTACATTCCTAAGATGCTTCATCAACATGTACGCTGTCAACACAAAATCAGACAAAACGTCCCTCATCAACTAGACGTGAAGAGTAACACGTTTGTCACTGACCCCACAGTAAGAAGGCTCGGAAGGTGTGTATATATATATACATATATATGTCTGCTGATACCTCACAGTCTGCTCATACCTAATTCTCGACTGACAGCGTGTGTGGATGATCCCGTGGCGCCGCCAAACACAACTTGGAACATCACGAACAACAACGTGGGCTCTACGATCCACTACACTTGTCCTACCGGAGAGTTTATGGTGCTCAATGTAAGTAAAAAAAAAAATGCTCTTTTCAGACGAAGAGTACTTTTTCCGACATTTTTCCCTATTGTTAGTCTTCAACTGATATAGAGAAAATTTTTGTATAAGATTGCGTTCTATTTAAACGACATTTATTTTCCTCTTGGCTTTCTATTATTAATAATAATCTCTTGTTATTCATTTCGTAGGAGACATACAAAATACTGGTTTTCTTTTGTATAACTATAACTTTAACTTTTATTTTCTAAATTAACTTTTATTGTCTAAATTAACTTTATTTTCCAAATTATCTATTATTTTCTAAATTAACTTTTATTGTCTAAATTAACTTTTATTTTCTAAATTAACTTTAATTTTTAATTTGACTTTATTTTAAAAAAACAACTAATTTCAAAATTAAACTTTAAATTCTAACTAATTTAATTAATTTTAACTTAATTTTCTAACTTTGCTTTATTGTCTAAATTTACTTTATTTTCTTAATTACGATAACTTTATTTTATATATAAACTTATATTCTCTAAATTAAATTTATTTTCTAATTTAAACCTTTTCAAAATTAACTTTAATTTGTAAATTAGCTTTATATTATATCGTAACTTTTTATCTTAACTTTATATTGTATCGTAACTTTATATTCTACAAGAACTTTATTTTCAAAAGTAACTATATTTTCTATAATAACTATATTTTCTATAGTAACTATATCTTCTATAATAACTATTTTCTCAGAAAATGCAAAGAAATGAAGGTTCTTTCGATAAACGACAGATGCACAACTGTGAAACAGAACCCACAGTATACAGACAACTGTGAAACAGAACCCACAGTGCACAGACAACTGTGAAACAGAACCCACAGTATACAGACAACTGTGAAACAGAACCCACAGTATACAGACAACTGTGAAACAGAACCCACAGTATGCAGACAACTGTGAAACAGAACCCACAGTACAGACAACTGTGAAACAGAACCCACAGTACAGACAACTGTGAAACAGAAC
>WNGS01113158.1:27611709-27626506 GCA_020271785.1 Procambarus virginalis | reverse complement strand
TACTCGACCATCTTGGTCAGTAATTAGCACATCACCGACGCATCCGCCTCAGGCTCGCCTCTTGTTTCACACGCTCGTAAAATCCCCACCCACAGCCCTACACGCCCAGGAAATGTCCTAAAATGTGTTCTTAGAATTTTATGGATGATGGTGGAGCGGCACTCCCTAGCGAGGAATGGTCAGATCTTACACAAGACGGTTAGACAAAGCTCCTTTTTCCGATTTTCAAATCTGTATCTCGTAAGGTTAAGATGTATTAACTTGAGCTAAGCTGTTAGGCTCGGTTGAGTTAGGCTAAGTAGGTTTTCAATACGATAGCAAAAGTTTTGTACATGATATAACTTGCCGACAAAGGAACAACTAAAGCACTTACACCCATCTTATCTTGGAGTTATCTCGAGATGATTTCGGGGCTTAGCGTCCCCGCGGCCCGGTCCTCGACTAGGCCTCCTTTTTGTTACACATCCCAAGGAAGCAGCCCGTAGCAGCTAACTCCTAGGTACCTATTTACTGCTAGGTAACAGGGGCGTCAAGGTGAAAGAAACATTTTGCCCATTTGTCTCCGCCTTCACCAGGGATCGAACCCGGAACCTCAGGACTACGAATCGGAAGCGCTGTCCACTCAGCTGTCAGGCGCCCACATGCACAAAGATATCAAATCACTAATCTAACTCTTACGGAAAGCTGCAGAAATTTTCGGCTAGTAACATCATTAAACTAAAGTTGAAAAGTTAGCTCTCCAAATTTAATTTTACAATTTGATTAAGGCCTAATGCTAAGGGATGCGATTTGTTAACCCTTATTAACATTATTAAAGCCAAACATTAACCTTATTAACATTATTAAAGCCAAACAGAAGTCGAATGGCTACAACGGTAGGACTTGACTACCGTTACCTGCACCTGCGGTTACCTCATGATGATTTCGTAGCTCAATGTCCCCGCGGCCCGGTCCTCGACCAGGACTCCAGGTTGCTGGACTGGTCAACCAAAACCGCCGAGGGAGAGCTGTAATTTCTCTTCATTGGATATCATATTGTCTCGCGTGGCACAATGGAAGGATGGGATGGTACTCTAGTGTGGTCCCAGACCGATGATACAACACTATAATTTATGTCTGTTCTTAGTCTGCGATGAGGGACAGTAATGGGGTGGGTACTGTACCCTGGAGGACAGACAGAGGATGAGGGACAGTAAGGGGGGGTACTGTACCCTGGAGGACAGACAGGAGGATGAGGGACAGTATGGGGTGGGTACTGTACCCTGGAGGACAGACAGGAGGATGAGGGCAGTAATGGGGTGGTACTGTACCCTGGAGGACAGACAGGAGGATGAGGGACAGTAATGGGTGGGTACTGTACCCTGGAGGACAGACAGGAGGATGAGGGACAGTAATGGGGTGGGTACTGTACCCTGGAGGACAGACAGGAGGATGAGGGACAGTAATGGGGTGGGTACTGTACCCTGGAGGACAGACAGGAGGATGAGGGACAGTAATGGGTCGGGTACTGTGGCATTACACAATAACACATCTATCGATGGCTTTCACAAACCCAAAAAGTATTTTCCTTGTTTTCGAGGCATGTCACAGGCTAGTGTGTCAACACCTGAGAGGCGGGCGCATCCATGTTGCTACAGAATGTGTATTTAAAGTGTTCCGTAAGGCCTTTTATATGATGGTCAACATTAGTGTAACCGATCACAACCCAGCCTCCAAAAAATGATAAGAGGCTATGGATGGCATAACAAAACATGGACTGGTTCTCTTATTTGCAAGATTACAGTGATTTTGTCACGGTTTAAAAGTTAATTCGTATGTGGCCTCATTAATCCTACTTGTCCAGTGAACTATCAACAACGTGACGTACATACGTCACGACGTAGAACGTGACGTACATACATCACGACGTACATGACGTACAACGTGACGAGACGGTGTTGAGGCCCATGTAATGTGACCTTGGGCAGACCAGAGACCCGGGTTCGATCCTACTGTCTCAATACTTTGTCACTTATTAATACAAGGTTAGGGATAGGGAGAGGAGGTCGTGGGTGTGGGACGCACTAGGCTAGGGATGGGGAGGAGGGGAGGACGTGCTGGACGCCAGACCAGAGACGCACTAGGCTAGCGAGAGCTCGTAGGCAAGTAACCTGACAAAACGACTCTTAAACCCTAACCCGATACGACCAATGGGATCACACGTGCATATTAATGACTCAGAGGTGTGGTTGAGGTTCTGGGGCGTAATCCTCGCCACCGCCGCCAGGTGCACGCACACGCCCCCGCCAAGGTTACAGCAATACAAGAATCTTGCCAGAAATTGATTTTTTTTACCTCGCATAATGTAATATAATTACAGGCTGAGCGGGTTACGGAACACTAATTCATTCAATAGTTTAGTATAACATTCAGTTTTTTTTTTAAAGATCATGTTCTGTACTAATGAAACACTTGTTCACTAAGAATTGCAATGTATAATTGCCTTGTAGAACTTATGTATACATGATTTATTTGTATTTTCTTAAATAAAGATAACAAAAAATAGTTTGCTCAAGCCTGGTATCACTTTCTGAGTGCTGAAGCAACGACCTCAGACGACGGGTTCATTCCTGTTATCGAGGATAGGAAGGTTTATCGATATCAACCCTCCCACCCCTGGACATAATACTGACCTTCCCAAGGATGCAACCCACAACAGCCTAATGTTCTTGCTTTAGATTCAGCTACTCTGAACAAAATTTCCATGTAGCACGCGCTATAGTGAGCTCGTAATATATTCTAACAGTCTAACTCACGGGTACCTAGTATACTACTTATGTGAACAGAAGCATAAGGTGAAAGGAAGCGTGCCCAACCCGTTTCTGTTCTGCCCGGGAATTGAAGCCTAGTCTGTCGGTTGTGCCGATAACGTAGACTACTGAACTACAGGACCCGACTGATGCAACTTTCGAAATTTTCAGGTGAAGCTACTTTTGACAAAATATTTGAAAATTACATAGCCTGATTCATACATAAATAAATTAAATACAGTTTCCCCGTTTAGAATGTATTTTGTGATGCGTCAGAGCGGAGAATGTGTGCTGGCACCTGTAGTGAAAAACACCTGTAGTGGTCACAGTTTGATCAGGTGTGAGGTAATCAACAGGTGTGGCCAGAGGTAATGCGCTGGACCCCATCTCCGAGTGGCATTAGCCTAAGCCTGGTCTATCCGTCTTAGTAGGATAGGAAGCTCGTTTAATACTACACACAAAATTAAGATTTGCTTCTGAACCTCTGCCAGCGTGTTGCTGGAGACCAGAAGTGGTTTTTGGCACCGTGACGATACTGTGTAGGACTGGCCCATGATTTACTGAGAAAGGTGAACTCGCCGGCGTCAGGACTCGTGCAGGAAACCTTGAGTGGTGTACGACAGAAGATAGAAGACAGATAGAAGTGGACTCGCCGGGGAAGGATATAGCACAAGTTTTATAATGTCCTGTGCGAAAGTGGCCCCTGCAGTGTTATGTCATGTACATATGTGTATATATAGTTAAGAAGTACATTTGATAATGGCTCTGTTTAGTGTTGTTTACCCTCTTTTACTTTAGACTGATTATTACTGCCAGCTCTTAATAACTTACTAATGACTCTAGGTGGGATCGAGTAAGAAGAGGCACTTAGGCCCTATATACAATTTGATAAGGAAAGGACCCGGTTACTGGCTGAGTGGGGCAGTAACACTGTTCTTGTCTGTTCTATTAATTACGCTGAAAATATAGTATTATACGAGCCAATCATATTACTCCTAACCCTTGTGTTCACCTAGTTGTGCTTTGGCTCGTTGGTCTCACCTCTCAACTATCATCAATAGGTTCCTGAGCCTACTGAGTTTTATCATATCTACATTTGAAACTGTGTGTACTCACCTATTTGTGCTTGCGGGGCTTTGGGACCAAGGAGCTTTGGCTCCATGGTCCCGCCCCTCTACTGTCAATCAACTGGTGTACAGATTCCTGAGCCTACTGGGCTCAGGAATGTATGTGTGCGCGCGCGCGCATCTGCGTGTGATGATAATTGGTCAGAAAATATAAATAATTAACCACCGCTAATGACGCCCTTGTAACAATGTGACCATTAAATTCTTTCATCGTTGAATATATTTGCATACGCAAGAGCTGCGACTCCTCTTGGCGAGCAGACAGGTGGAAGCGTGGGTGGCGCACCACCATGATATGTGGTGTCTGTCTGTGGACGGTAGCCTCACCACCGACAGACTCCACCAAGATGTACTGTCTGTCTGTGGACGGTAGCCTCACCACAGACAGACTCCACCAAGATGTACTGTCTGTCTGTGGACGGTAGCCTCACCACACAGACTCCACCAAGATGTACTGTCTGTCTGTGGACGGTAGCCTCACCACAGACAGACTCCACCAAGATGTACCGTCTGTCTGTGGACGGTATCCTCACCACAGACAGACTCCACCAAGATGTACTGTCTGTCTGTGGACGGTATCCTCACCACAGACAGACTCCACCAAGATGTACTGTCTGTCTGTGGACGGTATCCTCACCACAGACAGACTCCACCAAGATGTACTGTCTGTCTGTGGACGGTAGCCTCACCACAGACAGACTCCACCAAGATGTACTGTCTTTCTGTGGACGGTAGCCTCACCACAGACAGACTCCACCAAGATGTACTGTCTGTCTGTGGACGGAAGCCTCACCACAGACAGACTCCACCAAGATGTACCGTCTGTCTGTGGACGGTAGCCTCACCACAGACAGACTCCACCAAGAGGTACTGTCTGTCTGTGGACGGTTGCCTCACCACAGACAGACTCCACCAAGATGTACCGTCTGTCTGTGGACGGTAGCCTCACCACAGACAGACTCCACCAAGATGTACTGTCTGTCTGTGGACGGTAGCCTCACCACAGACAGACTCCACCAAGATGTACTATATGTCTGTTTACGGTATCCTCACCAGCTCACCTCTCCAGGAGGATAGGCTTACGGAACTTTCTTTAGGGGGGACACAAAACAGTCTAAAGCCTCACCACATGTTTTCTTTCATTACACAAAAGTTTTATCACCACGCTGTCTGCTGTTGTTGCCTGCTGAATAGGCCTACACTTCAATTAGGACTTAGTTGGTATGAGAGCAAATATTAAGATGTCACTTAACAATGGTGTCATTCCAACTCGATGGAATGACACCATTTCCACTATTATGGACACTATTTCCAGCAACATTCCATCACTCCTTTTTACCATGTCATATCCCACACTGAAATCATTCCTAACGGGAGCAGAAAACACCACTTTATGGGTAAAATTATCCCAATTAATAGCAAAGGTGCATGTAATATCCATATAATATGAATTATTGTAACAGCAAATTAAACTGTTTGGTCTTAGATCTAACAAGACCGAAGGTGTTCAAGACCATCTCTTAAAATAAATAAGTCACCAGCAGACCCTGTCTTTAAGACGGCACTTGACACAGACCTACAATGTCTCTGGTCAACCACACTGTAATGCTAACCAGGGACTGCGAACTACAAACATAAAAATTCTTGGTGGTCAGGTCTGGCCAGGTGCCAGCAGCAATGAGCCCTCGCAACTCATAAGTACAAAGATCGAGAAAGCACAAATATTTACATCAACACTATACTTATATGCGTAACAAAAACATCAACCTTAAATAAAATCATGGGAGACAGCGACACGATGCGGTAATTAGGGAAGAGGAGGGAGAGAGACCAGCAGTCATGTCAAGGTATCGCTTCCCCCTCATCTCGCCTCCCTCTCTCACTCTCACTCTCACTCTCACACACACACACACACACAACACACACACACACACACACACACACACACACACACACACACACCAAGAGAACCAAACACAGTAACAAAGCTGTAACTCAACCCGCTGGTCACACACCCACACGAGACAGGGGAACCAAACACAGCAGTAACTTAACCTGGGAGACACACGTACAATAAACACACAACGCTGGTATTTCCACAGATCGAAATCGCGTAATTTAATTAGGCACTTTTTAAGAGAATAGTTCCAGGAAGAGGGGGAGGGTTAAGGGAAGAGGTGCTTGTAGTACCGGAACTAACTCTTCCCGAACACGGGAGATTGTTATCTCAGGGAGCTAAAGCACCCCAAAGAAAAATATCTTTCGCTAGAAGCCTCTTCGTCGTAGTTTAATGTTTACTAGTTTTTCTAATTACACAAAAATCATTTAAACAAGTCATGGGTTAATTTATTATTGACCGAATCACTATGTACCCAGATCTATGTATTAATACACTATGAATTAACTAAATCGTTATGTATTTAATTAGATACATTGACTAGCAATGCTTGTCAAGAGATCGTATTTTTTCAGACGCGTAATCAAAAACTGTATTTCTCAATTGAACGAATATGACTTATGGATGGGATGAACTTGGACGAACATGCCTTGTGGATGGGATGAACTTGGACGAACATGCCTTGTGGATGGGATGAACTTGGACGAATATGACTTGTGGATGGGTTGAATTTGGACGAATATGACTTGTGGATGGGTTGAACTTGGACGAATATGACTTGTGGATGGGTTGAACTTGGACGAATATGACTTGTGGATGGGTTGAACTTGGACGAATATGACTTGTGGATGGGTTGAACTTGGACGAACATGACTTATGGATGGGATTAACTTGGACGAATATGACTTATGGATGGGATGAACTTGGACGAATATGACTTATGGATGGGATAAACTTGGACGAACATGACTTATGGATGGGATAAACTTGGACGAATATGACTTGTGTATGGGTCGAACTTGGACGAATATGACTTGTGGATGGGTTGAACTTGGACGAATATGACTTGTGGATGGGTTGAACTTGGACGAACATGACTTGTGGATGGGATGAACTTGGACGAATATAAACTGTGGATGGGTTGAACTTGGACGAATATGACTTGTGTATGGGTCGAACTTGGACGAATATGACTTGTGGATGGGTTGAACTTGGACGAACATGACTTATAGATGGGTTGAACTTGAACGAATATAAACTGTGTATGGGTTGAACTTGGACGAACATGACAAAGATAGATCCAAGACTTGATGAAGCCCACACCTCTGCTCCCTTATTACCCACGAAGATTGGAAATCCCAAATTTCAGAGCTCTCCGACAGTGAGCACGAACCAGGGTGCTCCTAATCTCACTTTCCCCACCAGGAGAACGTGTAAGCGTGCCCCTTATCTCACTTTCCCCACTAGAAGAACGAGTAAGGTGTGCTCCTAATCTCACTTTCCCCACCAGGAGAACGTGTAAGCGTGCTCTAATCTCACTTGCCTTGCCAGAGGAACAGATCATGGTGCCGCTAATCTCACTCTCCCCCAAGAGCACATCTCAGGTGTGTGTCTAATCTCAGATCGCTGCCCATCAGAGCCAGAGTCTAGAGAAAGGGGTGCCCACACTCACAGCGCCCTGATACTGCCCGCTACAGTCATGGTCGGTCATCACAAGTCATTAGCACTCACCTCTCGTTCTGCTGGGGTTGTTATTGTCATAGCTGGGCGAGAAGGCCTTATTCCCCATCTTTCTTGTACTCTCCTCTCCTCTCTCACCCACAACTTGATCTGTCCTTATATATATTATCTAAATTTATAATTTTTAACCATTAACTAGACAAACTGACACATCACGGTATATACAGTAGGATACTATTTCATCTTTTCAAATATATTTGGCTTAAACCAAGGAAAACATTGATTTTGACACTATGGTGTTTTGACAAAGTTCACGTGACGCAAGTGCCGGACTACGCAGCCACACACCCTCTCCTCGCGAGAGCTGGAACGACACTGAGGCGATGTGCCCACCTGCCGTCTCCTGTCAGGCAGACCCACATATGAATGGTTCGATGCCAGGTAAAGAAAAGGAAAGACTTTGTCTTCCGAATGATTTGATTATGACGAACGAATTGCTTAGTGTCGTGGTTTATTGTTTTTTTGGTAACGCAGCGAGGTTTAAGATGTGCGATGTTTGGGGGATAATGTTTAAAGACTGGATGGAAAGTGAGCGGAAGCCAAGGTCGACGGAGAGGAAAAGAACAGGCGAGGTATCCATTTAGGAGGGAACTGCATTCATGCGAATGTAGAAATGTCATGTTTATTTTGGGATTTCGGGAAATTCGTACCAGCTCGTTGAATATAATAAACAAATGTTTACTCAAGTGAAAATGAATGAATGATAAATACCAATGTTACATGATATACAAAGACTCGTAGCAAATAACAATGAATGGAGAGATTTCATGCAATTGTAAAACAGTAATAAGGCAATTGTGAGGTTCCCCGACCTACCTTGAGGTTACTTTGAGAAGGTTTCGGGGCTTAGCGTCCCCGCGGCCCGGTTCTCGACCAAGCCTTCTCGTTTAGTACACTATGTGTCAACTTTGTGAAAGAGAAAACATGCACTCTCTTGAACATTATATTGTAGAATGTCCCATACTGGCTGACTTTCGCCCCCTGGGCTAAGGTATGCTGAACTTTGTAATTACTATATGAGTACTGGAACACTTGATGATATATTGGACTTGTACCCAAGATTGACCATGTAATAGATTAATTATACAATGTATGTGATGTAACTATATAACCTGAGCTTGTAAAAGCACCTTAATCACCTTCAGTGATTAAGTGCTTAATTGCACACTAGTTTCTTTATCAGCTATCTCACCCTGTCAGAGTAAATGAGATAAATGTCTGTGAATGCATGTGTGTATATATGTATATGTGTGTGTATGTGTATGTATGGGTATAAAGTATATATGGAAGCTGATCAGAATTACATTTCACCTTTGTAAATGTACATTAATGACACTGTGTAGATGACACATCGAACACTTTATGTAAGGCATACATAAATCTGTGTATCTATGTATTTACGTATATAGGTTAGCTTAGCATTTTTAAAGCACCGACTCACCTTCAGTGGTTGATTGTTCAATAAACCCTTCAAATATATGTTTAACACATCTCTAACCCTGTCTATGGAGGACAGAAGAAAATGTATATATCCTGGTTAGCATTGTTAATGTGTGGCCACGTCTGTGGTAGAAAACAATTATATAAAAAAAAAAAAAAAAAGCCTTCTCGTTGCTAGACATGTCAACCAGGCTGTTGGACTCTAATATAAACCATATATATAAAACAGGACATCACGTCAATTTCTCAATTTCCCAAGCCGCTATGAGTTTTAATTCGTCAGTTAAAAGGCTTTAATGGATTTAGACACCAAAATGCAATGTAACTATTCGACAGGGCTGGCTGATCAACCCATCATATTCGTCCAAGTTGCTGCCGAACTGTTCGTCCAAGTTGCTGCCGAACTGTTCGTCCAAGTTGCTGCCGAACTGTTCGTCCAAGTTGCTGCCGAACTGTTCGTCCAAGTTGCTGCCGAACTGTTCGTCCAAGTTGCTGCTGAACTGTTCGTCCAAGTTGCTGCCGAACCCGAAGCCTTGTTCATTAATTTAATTTCGACGTTTTGTGTATTCCACGACCACTATTTTCTCAAATATAAAATTATATTATATATTAGACTTGCGTGTTTCTTTAGGGCGAGATCAAGTGTTTAGGTACTGTTGGTAATTATTTGTATTTGCAGTAGTGAAGTAGAACAGTAGTACATGGTGTTTCTAACCTATGCTAGGCTAGTCACATTGGCGGCTGACCCACCACACACACACACTCATATAATTTAAAGTATTGTCTACTATAATAGTGCTTTTCATATATAAATTTAATAGTATTAAATATTAAACTGCATATCGTAAAACTGCAAAGTTTTACTTTGCAGTATTATAAGGTCAAGAGATGACCTTACATTACCTTGCAGAGCTACAAGCTAGAGCTGACCTTGCAGAGATACAAGCTAGAGCTGACCTTGCAGAGCTACAAGCTAGAGCTGACCTTGCAGAGCTACAAGCTAGAGCTGACCTTGCAGAGCTACAAGCTAGAGCTGACCTTGCAGAGCTACAAGCTAGAGCTGACCTTGCAGAGCTACAAGCTAGAGCTGACCTTGCAGAGAGATGACCCAATAACCATACCATGCAGACGATGAGTCACAATAACGTGGCTAAAGTATGTTGACCAGACCACACACTAGAAGGTGAAGGGACGACGACGTTTCAGTCCGTCCTGGACCATTCTCAAGGCTATCGACTTGAGAATGGTCCAGGACGGACCGAAACGTCGTCGTCCCTTCACCTTCTAGTGTGTAGTCTGGTCAGCATACCTTGCAGTATTACAAACAAGAGAAATAATCCTTCAAGAAGAAAATCAGTAGAAGCCATGATGAAGATTCGAACTTGCTCAGTGGGGTACTCTCAAGACTTCTTTGTGCATGACCCGTCAACCTTCCTGTCTGTCCTCTGAAGGTTGCCACAATGGACAGGACTGGAGGCAGTCATTCGAGACGGTATTAACCAATTTTCAAGCACCGTCAGTAATTGCTGTTATTTTTTGTTTAATAATTATGAAACAAAATTGTTAGTAATTATGATTAAGAAATATATTCATGATTACGGTTACAAGATACAGATAAAATATGAATATAAATGATTTAATATTTCCATAAAACAATTTTAAATATGACTTCTCAGAAATGTTCGTGTTTATTTTTCCAAATGCTTTATGCATTTATTTCCGAAGTTGGAAATGTTTTGTACGTAAATCTAAGAAAACGTCCTGTTTTCTAGTTAATTTAGTTTTCTTTGATGAAATATAGCTTATAAAATAGTTTACCTGAATTTACCAGAATTTACCTGAGGGCAACTATCTCTAGTGGCCTCGACGAGGACAGGAAGCCAACGGTTTGTCAAAGGTCCCCCACATTTGTCCTGGTAATATTTCATTTATAAAAATATTACAAAGGGATTTGGTTGAATTGTTTACATAGAAGGTTTTTATATATATACAGTATTTATAACGCTCCTTCCGCCTCTCTCCCTTCACCCCACCCTCTCTCTCTCTCTCTCTCTCTCTCTCTCTCTCTCTCTCTCTCTCTCTCTCTCTCTCACTATCCCTCCCAGGGGAACAACGACCCCCAACACCTTCACTCTTCCCTGCTCCGACGCCTTCCCAGAATACCTCTGTATTTGGCAAGTCCATATTAACGACAATTATTATAAGTCAAAGTGGAAGCGGTCTCTATGTTGTTGTGCACGAGTGCGTCCGTGGACTTACTATTGTGTGTGTGTGTGGAGGGTCGAGCTTTAGCTCTGCGGATCAAACTTTCAAATGGGCGTGGACAGAACGGGTTCTAGTTGGTACTGAGAGCGCCTTCAGAAGTGCACCTGTTAATTTCGGGAAAACACAGGCAAGTGTCAAGGCAGTGTCATAAGCGTGTCATGCACAGCTGGACACATTATAGCAGCTTGATACAACGTGAAACATGGGCAATGTTCGGGTCTTCTCTGATCCAAGTCCAGATGTTACTCCTTTGGACTGTCAAGGACCGGAAGCTCTTTCCAGTTCCGACTCAGTTTATTAACTGGTTACCGTCTCTGTGCCCCAACATTCAACACCATGACGTCTGTGTCAACCGTACGAATGAGGTCTTGTGGCAGCCATGCCACAAAGAAATATGATATGACAAAGAAAAATGAGATGTGTAACGAGAAAATATAATACACGAAATAAGAAAAAAATGGGATAGAATAAAAATAAAATGGGGTAAGATAGAGAAAATGGCAATGAATAAAAAAAACAGGACTGAATCCTGTTTTCAGGATTCAGTGCCTCCTAAAGACAGGAGGCACTGAATAAAAAATAAACAGACAGGGATGAAGAGTAAAAAAGAGACAGGTAGTAAGTGTAAACGTCCAATCAGACTTTCCGGTCTTTCCGTCCGTTCAGACTTTCCGGTCTTTCTGTCCGTTCAGACGACCGGTCAGACTGTAAGTCTTTCTTGGAGTATATAATTAAATGTGGGTTTATCGGACTTAACGACCTAGAGACAAGACCCTAAGGGACCACACCCTCGTGTCACGACGACCTTGGATCCTGGGTTCGATCCCCGGACGGGACAGAAATGGTGAGGCACATTTTCTTTCACATAATGCCTCTATTTACCTAGCAGTGAATAGGTGCCCGGGAGTTAGGCCACTCTTGTGGAGTTGCATCCTAGGAAGGGTCAGTAGCTGGACCTCGGGGGGGGGGAGGGTCATCATAAGATAAGGCAGATAAGATAATTTTATTCAGGGGAAAGTAAATGCATACAGAATGTAGTATTTCTAGATAAAGCAAGTATACACTATGCCACTTGTACACGCAGCGTTTTGGAACATTAGAGGAAACATTAAGGAAACTATAGACGGCCTTGTGGCGGCCCATAAGGTTAAGCTCCACTAAGCTTCGCTCTCCATCCTCTCACGTTTCGTTCAATTACGTTTCGCTAAAAGTTATTGTACCACCTTTTAAAAGAGCAATTCTAAATGTGATTCATACTGATTTTTCTCTTTTAAAAAACAGTTCCAGACATTTTTGACACCTTATCGCCTGGTCGACAATGATACTCAACTCAGGGTTCGACACCTAGTCCAGGACTCGTGAAGGGTTCATGCAACCACTTACGAAACCTGTACATCTTTACTCACTCATGGCGGCTGGTTTACGTTTATTAGGTAGTTTATGTGTTCCTAACCACTACGAGGCTGTTTATAACAATAATAACCTTTAGTTGTGAAGTTTACAAACTCGTAAACTGTTTAATAAATGTAAAGCAAAGTCGTCATGATTGAGGAAAGATTTACAGGTTCCGTAAATGGTTGCGTAAATATCCGATGAAATCTGGTATACATTTGTAAACTATTTGAGGGTTAGAGTATTCTGGAATGTATAAACACCTGAGACTATGTATTAACACCTGCAAGGCAAGGTAATCACTTTGTATACACCTTTAACATCTGCAAGAAAAATAAACATCTTAAGTGTCAATATAAAATTTTATAGTAGGGCATAAACCTTAAATTTTGTGTATTAACGTGTAGAAACACATGTAAATATTCATTCCCAAGGGAGATGCACTCTGTGTTACTAGCCCAGGTCCGAGGAGTGTGTGTGTGAGAGGTTGCGTTAGCTCTCCCTGAGTTACAGGGAGCTCTCTCTGAGTTACAGGGAGCTCTCCCTGAGTTACAGCCCCGCTCCTGTGCCAGATAAGTCCACTATGGGCTCACCACAGCCCGTGCTACTTTGGAATTTTTGTTCCAAGTAGTTGAATTTAAAACAACAACAACAACAGCTCAGCCAGTCTCCGTGATAACGCGGCCACCAACCACAACAGTCCAGAGGGTCGACTAGTAACGAGGTACATGTTATCAGCGGACCAAGTGATGATCTTGACGGATGAGTCGCAAAGTATCTCCATGATTCATCATACCCCGAATGGGTCTAGCAGTTCATCATTATTACACACATGGAACTCACATTAACGTAATACATCAATGAGAAGATCAACTGAGGCAAGGATGGGAGTCGAACCCCCTAGAACCTGGGTACTCCCAAGCCGCGCACCTTATCCCTGAACCACGACATTTATTCATCACTATTATGATTTACGACGATTCTCTTTTTTTCTGTATTAATTACAGGCCCAGAGAAGCATATGGAGCCCAGTAGGCTCAGGAATCTGTACACTAGTTGATTGACAGTTGAGAGGCGGTACCAAAGAGATAGAGCTCAACCCCCGCAAGCACAAATAGGTGAGCAAGTGTGTACGCAGTATGCTCAGGTGGGGTAACCGTCACCCACACGACCCCTGCTATGGACCCCAGCTACGGACCCCAGCGCCATGCAGTGAATATGTCGAGAATCCAGGAGGTCCATATAATCTGAGGTGAGGGTTAAGTAATTATTTTTCTGTCGGCAACTGACAGAAAAATCGGCAAAGATGCCGATTTCCTGTCGGCAACTGGCACACGTCTCACATGTGGTACGCCTGGGCATACCACATGGGAGAGGGGTGTGGTGTGAGAGGCGTGCCAGTTGCCGACCTTGGGGTTGCTAACAGGAAATCCCCTGCATGTGGGGCTGCTACTGCTATGAGGCGAGCAATGTCGTGTTGTGTTGTTGCAGCACCCAGGCACTCTGCAGCAACTTGGTCTACAATGGGGTCATCGAAGCTGGATTGCTTGTGGGCTTTCGGGGAGGTGGTTGAGGTGATGGGCCTGCACGAGAGGCCCACTCTGTGGCACAGTGTGTAAAATTGGGATCGTGTACACCTGCCAGCTGATGTAATTGGGCAGGTAGAATTTCCTTCACAAGGTCGTCGGATGCCGAGGAGGAGGACAGGAAGGTTGGAACAGCGATTTGCGTTGCTGTTCGAACTCCGAGGCCCCAAGTCTTACGGGAAGAGAGGATTGTTGCCACTGTAGGTCATCGAGGGCCTATCTACAAGTCTACAAGTCAATCTGTAAGTCGGTGGATTGGTTGTGTGGCCGGGAGAGAGGTGCCCCGCTCCTGTGCCAGGTAAGTCCACTACGGGCTCACCATAGCCCGTGCTACTTGCAACTTTTGTTCCCCAGTAACTGAATCTATAACAACAACAACAACATTTCACTTCACCTCTCTCCTGCATGTTTAGCCAATCTACTGACTTGTAAATCCATCCTTCTGAAGATGTATTATAAATACGAAAATATTCAAGGAAATTCCTGTTCCAATCCTTCCTTCGTGGTGTGACACTGTCATTACATATAAAATATATATATATATATATATATATATATATA